>JAFEMH010000905.1:82500-512500 GCA_022495995.1 Adenophora triphylla var. japonica
TAGCGTTGTATTGGGAAGGAAGATCAACCACCATAAAAGTGATTTTGGTTGTCTTCTGCATGGGTTTATCATCAATAGTCACTTCAAACTCCATCTTTCCCTTCACCCTAACGGCGTGATTTGTGAACCCCTCCAGCATACCGGTGTAAGGAGTCAGGTGGGCCTCGGTCATCTTCATCCCTACTAAAGTATGGTAGTAGAGGATGTCTCTGGCCACACCCGTATCAATCAAAACTCGGCCGATGTTTGCTCGGTTGATTCTCATACGGAGGGTAAGGGGCTGAGTAGAATGAAAAAGGGTGGAGGCAAGTTCACTCCTTTTAAACTCAATTTCTTGCTCTTCTTCCGGAGCCATGGGGGGGATCATGAAGACTTTCTCCAAGGTCTTGATCTGGAGGGAGAGTTATTTGTTGGATGGAGCTTCTTCTCCAATGAAATTGATCTCATAATCCGCCAACTCATCGTCGTCCTCTCTTTCTCTCTCCTTCCTCTTGGGGCCACGTAGTGTTCGTGCCCGCAGGGTATTATTGGCAGTATTTGCATTATGGCCCTGTACCCATTTAGTCAACTCCCATTGTTGATTTTCTGCTGAATGATCCGTTTCAGCTAGAAGCAATCTTCTGTGTTGTGACCGTGGTCACTATGATAGTCACAGAATTTTGCCCTACTCCTCTCATTTGGCTTTCTGCCATGGGTGGAGGAGCGGGAAGTTCCATTGTTTTCAAGATGGCTGCTCGCGAATCATTGAGGGGAGTGAAAACTGTCTTGTCCGTTATTTTCTGGAGCTTGTCTGTACCACGGCTACGGGTTTTCCCTTAGTTTCTGCCGCAGGCAAATCCCTGGGCTGTCTCCTGGACTTGACTGATTCGCTCCTTTGCGGGTCCGCGGGGAACGGCCTCATTTGGCTCCTCGACCGAGGCAATAGCAGATGCTCGCTCGTACATCTCCTCTACGCTCTTGGGCCTGTCGGAGGCAAAATTCATTTTCAAGAAGCTGGAGGAGAGGCCACCCTCAAAACAAAGCTGAATGTCACCCTCGGATAGGTTTACGATCTGCTCGCTCACCTTTCTGAACCGAGAGATGTAGCTTTTCGTGGTCTCCGTGGCTGATTGCTTGACTTGGACCAGGTCTGTCTTAGGCCGGGCAAGCTCGCCTGCTCCAGCAAATGCATTCAGGAAGATGTGCCTGAACTGGCTGTAGGTTCTGATGGACTTGGGCTTAAGGGCCAACATCCAAGATAATGCTTTGCCCGTGAACGTGGCGGCCAAGGCCTTGCACATCACCACCTCATCAGAAAAAAATAGGGCCATCTGCCCTTCAAACCTCCCCATATGGCTCTTGGCATTCTTTGAGCCATCATACGTTTCAATCGGGGGGGAGGGGGTTTCCCTTTTTGGATGGGTGTCCGGGCAATCTTATCAGCAAATGCGTCCATAGTGCGGTCACACTTCTGGGCAGTTTTCTGGTGGGTTGCCCACATTTGATGCATGAATTTGACAAAGTCGGGGTCCTTGTCATCCATCTTAGGCCTCTTCGCATGCGGGGTCATGACCTTCCCCTTGGCGTGAGCCAGAGATCTTGCTTTGGACTGTCCGCTGCGAGGATTGGATTGAGCCTCTTCTCCTTTCTCCTTGCTATCGTCAATTTCAACCAAATCCTTTTGACCTCGATCAAAGGTTGGTTCAACCCGTTTTGTCCCCTTAGCTTGACTAGCAAGCGAGTAGGCGGGGACTCGTTGAGAGAGCCGTTGGGCAGTGGCGTATCTAGGAATTTAAGTGAGAGGGGTTAAATTTTAAGGCTACGAAAAAAAAAAATGAAAATCACACTATTGAAATTAGACAAATTTTAAATATATTTCATAAATTTATATATGTATATATCCAAAAAATAGTGCCACTTATTTTTATTATTTGTCAAAAATAAATAATATTTTTTATACAAAATAAAAAATTTAATCCAATTTTATAATCCTAATATTTAAATTTGTACAAAGTTTTCAATCCTAACATTAACATGAGTTGAGCCCACCCCAAGCCCAAACTCAAAGCCCACCAGGGAACCAATTACCCAAATCTTTACTCTCTCGATTAGACCGACTGGACAACATCGTACGTCAATTGGAGGAGATTAAAGGAGGAAGAAGCTACAGATCGCCGGCGAAGAGCTCATGCGCGTCGAACGGAACATTGACCAGCGACGATCACAGGTCGTCGGCAGATTTCTCACTGAGGAGTTTGGAGAAGCATTGCCGGCCGATTAACGACGTGATAACGGAGACGGAGATGAAAGGGACGCTGATTGAGAGGCTGGTTGGTACAGGTGGAAGATCGAGTGTTGAAGATGTGCTTGGAGATGGAGAAGGATATGGAGAAGAAGGAGAAGGAAAGTTTGACGCTGACTATGTTGACGTCGACGCCGACGCCGGAAAAGAGTAAGAAGGAGTTGGTTAAATCGTGTATTAATTGAATTAATACATTTGCACTCCTAATTTTTTTTTTTTTTAAATTACTCGGTAATTTTTTTTGGAAAAGCGAGGGTGTACAATTGCCCACCCTTGCGCCATGCTAGATACGCCCCTGCCGTTGGGAACCTTCTTTGAGGGGCACTCCACTATTTGCTTCCAACTCTACTAACTCCAACTGGGCATCATTTATTGCCATAGCCTCAGCGACTAACTTTGACCTTGCGGCCAGAGCTTCGTTTCTTTTGAGGGTCAGTTCTGGAGTGATAAGAGTGTTTGGGGAAGGGATAGGAATTTTAGGAGTGTGGGGAGTTTTTGGGCCAGTAATTTGGAGGGCCTTTTCGGCTCTGACTTCCTCCGTCAGCCTCTTTAGATCATTTTGAGCAGGGGAGAGACTATTCAAGCTTTGAGAACGGGCCCCCAACCTGAGAAAGGCTGAGGTGCTTGGTCTCACGGGATTGATATTCGAAGGAGAAGCTTGGTCACCTTCAGGGAGTGTCAAATAACCGACATTTCCAAGAGTTTTTGACATTTTGTCGAAAAATGCTGAAAAAGAATGGCTTTTTGACAACGAGTGTTTTAGAACACGGTGGGTGTTTTGACAAAAATATTTACGAGAAATTTAATATTTTTCCCGCAATGGAACCACCGATGACCTTGAGGCTTTTGGGGTCGGAGCGGTTGAAGGATATCTGGCAGGATATATTTGAGTGTACCTAGAACACAACAAAGAGAAGCATCGTTAAGGTCAAAGTCGGATGTTTATCCAACTCAGGCCCTCGGGTGTGAGGATGAGATATCTGGATATAATAACCTGAGATTAAGACTTGGAATATCTTAGAGTGTGTGTATGTGTTTAGTGTTAGACAATGACTTACAATGTCAATTTGGCACTTACCTTGTCCAAGGAGACAAAGATCTTCTATTTATAGGTGATGGAGAGGTGCTTGTTGAGGTAAGCCATGAGGTCAGCCCTAAAGGGCATCTTAGTCTTTGACCAGATACACGTGTCCGCATCGAATTGGCTCTGTCAGGAAGGAAGATTCACTGTCAGAGGGAATGTTGCTGAAAGGGACGGGAGCCGTGTATTTGGGAGAGTTGGCGCGACGCATTAATGGCGATAGTAGGCGCCTGTCTGAGTCGCATTCAATGTGATGGGAGTGAGCTGGTTACTGTACTGTCAGAGCCAGTAAGTAAACTTGCTCAATAAGCTTTGGCTTTAACCGGGAGTCTGGTGAGACAACCGGGAGTCTGGTATGAGACCGCAGTCAACATCTTGAGCGCGGTCAATGATATTTGACGCGGTCACGGATGGGACGGTCATAACTCCCGCGGTCACCTGGATGACGGTCTGGATCCCTTCGGTCTTGACTAGGATGGTAAGAGAGGAACGCGGTCTTGACCTCGAGAGTCTATCTGTCCGCGGTATTGACTCCGGCGGTCTAAGACACGCCACATCATGCTGGGCCTTTGGACCATACCAAGCTTGGGCCCGATCTAGCTGGTCCGAGCTCATCATATAACAAGTGGGACCCATAATTTAAATACTCGTATGTGAGAAGAAAAAGTTAATGAAAGAAATAAGTGGGATCCACAATTTAAATATTTAAAAGAAACAAGTGAGATATGAATAATATAATACTAATAAATTTTTGTCAGTTAAAAAAAATGAAGCTTGTAATAATGAAACAACATTTTATAGGTAAAAGGTAAAGTTTGAGATTCAGCCGTCTTCAAACTTGGTCTGGGTGTTGGGAGGAAGGGAGTATAATTTAGGGCTCGTCTGGTGCACAGTTTTATAAACAGAAATTTTTTAAAACGGAGCTTTTTTTGGACGCTATAATTTTGAGCGGCCAAAATATCCCCAACTTTTTAAAATTCAACCGTCTAAACTCTTGACTAACACGCTTAATAAAAAAAAACTGAGTTTTTTTTTTCTCCGTTTTAACTAAAACGCTCGAAAGATGGGGCCTTAAAAGAAGAGTTGCGACTGTCGTAAAGCCAAAAATTATTTGAACGGATTAAGATTGCTTTTAGAAATCTATAGTATAAATGCAACCCCCCTATGAACAGTTCTTTGAACAGTTTCAAGGGGGGAATTTTCCATTTTGCCCTCATTTTTTTGTCTCTTTCCCATTTTGTCCTTAAAAAAAAAAAAAAAAAACAAAAAACAAAAAACGCGCTGACACTTGACTGTTTAGCTTATAATATAACTAAGATAGTGAAACTCAATATAAGTATAAAAGGAGTCTATAATAACTCAATGCGAATTTTACAAGGGAGTCGCTATATAGAAATTCATTGTTGTTTTTATCAAACAAGCTATAAAATATAAAAGTACTAAAATTAAGCATTTTAAAAGAAAATTGGAGGGGTCAAATGACCCCAATTTCACTTTGTTACCAGGTATATCTTGTAATCTTTTGCAACGTTGTAGTTTGTGGCATGATGAAAGATTAAGATTTTAAATTATTAGTAATCTTTTTGTCGTTTATTAATGAGATAAACGACAAACAAGATTACTAATATGTTTTTTAACGTGTTTACGAAAGATTAAATTTAAGTAGTGAATTTATTGGTCTAATCTTTTTTATATTAGGACAAGAAGTCCTACGTTGGCAAGAACCGTTGCGTTACAAGCCATCGCTTATTGTACAACTACATAATAATCGGGTCCAAAAGTTCAACTACTTTGACCTTTTCTTCTTTACATGTCCACCACCGTCCGCCGGCGCTAATGGTAGTTGTTCAAGGCCGACGGCTTAACCTCCACCACCACCAATCTCTCCCCACCACCACCACCACCAATCTCTCCCTCCTCTACGACCCCACCTCTCTTTCACTAGCTCTCATGCACTCCGACTCCTCTTTCTCTCTCTACCCTTGCCTCTCTCCATTTCCTCTCTCCTCCTCCGCCGCCTCTTCCCCACCCCCACCTCCTCCGACTCCGACCATAATCCATCCTCCCTCCTCCTCCGCCACCTTCCTCAGCCTCCAGACCCAAGATCCCAATTCCACCCCTCGCGTTCTTTTCCTCGTCTCCTCCCCTCACCTCGGCGGCGCCTCCCTCCTCCTCCGCTTCTGGATCCTCAACCCCACCACCCACTCATTCTCCAGAGCCCGCGTTATCTGCAATCAACCCGATTTCAATTTCGACGAAAACAAATTAGGGCTTGTTTTTCGAATTAATCATGGTGTTGCCATTAAGCTCGTCGGATCAATCAACGTTTTCGCCATGTACTCTATTTCCAACGCCAAGATTTGGGTTTTCGCGGTCAAATTGGCGGCAGACCACGCCGACGGGGTGACCATGAAATTGATGAAGTGTGCTGTGATTGATTGCAGCCTGCCAGTTTTCTCCATTAGTGTTTCATTAGGGTTCTTGATACTCGGGGAGGAAAATGGAGTTAGGTTTTTTCCTTTAAGACCTCTTGTAAAAGGGCCGGTTAAGAGGCAGCATCATAAACTGGAGGGTAACCATTTGAATTTAAGGAATGGGGGATCGAATCGACCAATTAACGGAGTAATTACTCGCGGCAATCATTCTGATTATGGTACGGTTAGGATTTATTCCTGATTGATTTTTATTGGTTACTAACTTACATTGCATGCCCTTATGATTGTTAATATTTCTGCTTAGATGGTGTGTCTTTTTGCTGTTGAATATATATGATCTAGTTCGTTATGTTTTATAGGATGTTTGGTTAAATTCAATGTCCTAAAGTTTTTTATGATTCAAATTCTCAGAAGAACTAATATGTTTGTTTAACTTAGGTTTGTTATCCGATCACGTTATTGAATGCGGATTAAATCGTTTTCTTAGTCTAACTTTATCATTAACTTATTTTGGGCCAGTGATAATATTGTAGCAGTTTTTGATTCGTCCTTTAAATAGTGATGTAAACCTTCATCATATATGAGTAATAATAAGGGTTGTAAATTATTTATTGCCGTGTGACGTTTACCATGCCTAATCCATTATGGGCTGTGGTCAGGACTTAGGCACCTTTACCCCCTTTATTCTTCTCTCTTGCTCTGGGAACGCTTGTTGGAAAAATGCTCATACAATATCCTACATACTATCTCAGTGGTGCCATAAACTGTCAGTATTGAAAAAAAAACATTATAATAGCTAACTGCAGGGCACACAAAAAGATTGGAGAAAGGGTCTCTGTCAAGTAAATCTTAATATTAAGTAATTGTAGCACATTCTCAGATTTAGGCTACTTTTTCTTATTCAGTTTTAGTTATTCGTTTCATTATAGCTGTTGTGATTTTCCGAAATTATTCATTTCATTATAGCTGACAGCATCTGATTATTCGTTGTAAACTTGCAGCAAGGTTGAAGTCTGTAAAACTGAGACAAGAATCTAAAGAAGGGGGAGCATGTTTTGTTCCATTTATGAGCAAGGAGGATGATTGTAAAGATGTACCATTGAAGACAGTAAAGGCAATTTCCATTCAGGTTTTATCCCCATATAAATTTCTGATTTTGGACTCAGTTGGAGATCTACACCTCTTATGCCTGTCCAACTCTCTCTTTGGATCAGAGATGCGTTGTCAGATGAAGAAGTTGATTCTCAGCATGAAAGTTCAGAGTTTCGCTCTTCTTCCTGATCTTTCCGCAAGTATGCTGCTTTTATTTCTTTGGTTTTATGTGTACAAAATGCAGTATTGTTGAATTGTGCTTACATAGCTAAAATCTCATGGATTCCCAGGATGATTGGTTAAAGTGGTTTTTTGTATAAAGGGAGTTAACACGAGTTATAGCAGCCAAAAATAAATAAAATATATGCATCTTTTCCCTAGCTTCAAGACACAACCTTGAGAGCCTTGGTCATATTCCCTCCGTCCCATAATGATAGTCCCATTTGAGTATTCAAATATTTTAACAACATATTTTCATTTCCATCATTAACCTTAATGAAGCTTTCTCCATTACTCCCTTTTCTTCTTTGGTTAGCTCTCATCCTCTTCTCTCTTCCTCTTCTTCCTTGGTTGACAATTTTGGAAGTTCAATGATTTAAACTTGACAATTTTGGAAACGAGATCTTTTTGATCACACAAAAATGGCAAATGAGAACAATTTTATGGGGCAGAGGGAGTATATCATTTATTTATTTTATTTTTTGTTACTAAAGCGCACCTTCTTTCAACTTGTAGGTGCTCATACTGTTTGGTTATCAGATGGACACCATACTGTACACATGATGGCGTTAAGTGAGGTGGATTCCTCTGAGGGTGAAAGTGAAGGCAAGGACAAGCAAGAGATGCTAATTCAAAACTCAGGTTTCCTTATTTACGTTTCCCAGTGATTTTATAATTCTCCTACGTTCTTAACTTACTTGGAAGTTTGGAAAACCTCAGTTACTCGGTTCATCGAAATGATTCTCTTGGAGTACAATTTTCTCCGGCTTATGTTTGGACACAAGTAGATCCTTTTCTTTCTGGTAACTTTAATCAACTTCTATAAGATTGCTTTGAGCTTGGATTTGCGTGTCAGGAATGAACTCTCGTCACCTGAAAACTTGAATCAGTCACCGTTTCTTTTGCATCTCATTTTCTTTATATAGCCAACAGATTCTTTAAGCTTTCATTTCAATTGATTACACGATTCATTCAATTTTGGATTTGTTTTAGACAGCAATTGATATCATTCTTGTTTTCTTTGCAAGTTACTCAAGCAATCTTTACCGGTGAAAAGATCCAAGAAATTATTCCTTTTGCGGCGAATGCAATTTTAATTCTTGGACAAGGTAGCTGTTACCATAGCTTTTATATATGATTCTTTCTTTGGCATGGGGGTTGGGGAGATGTGTCTAGATTATAACAATATAAATCAGAATCATTCGTCGTTGCTCGTCAGAATTTCCGAACCCGACCTTTTTGCCACTCCAAATATGATGCCATTGGGTAACTACTTTCTAACGTGAAAGAAACATTTGGCTGGTAGAGAGATTACCTTTCTAGGCAACCAACTAAATAATTTTATGAGAACCCTATTGAATAATGAAACCATGCCTTTGTGATGTTGGGAAGTCATTTATCTTATCGAGACTTTTTTGCAATTGTTTTTCGTTTGATGCATATTTTCCTTTTCTGCAGCCAATAACATCTTTGCTTATGCAATTTCCTGATGGTGCTTGGCAGTTCATTTCTTAAACATGGTGAGCCAAGTTATCATTAAATTTCTTAATATCCCTAATGGAAATGCATATCAAGAATTTCCTTTTATCCTGTTATTGAAAACTCGATTCTTATTTAGACAATTTCTCTTTTGGCAGCTCTTAATGATTTACAATGTATCTGTCTAATCCCTGCTTGATGACATGTGGCAGTTGAATGAGTTCCTGGATCAACGTTTTTGTTTACAGAGTAAGTTCCTTTAACGATAGCATTGTCCAACGTGATAAGGTACATGGATCCCACAAAAATATCACCTCTTTGAGGACCCTTGAACTCTTTCCGCATGGTTGTGCGACGTGTGACTGGCCTTCCCCATTGGTTGGCTACTAGCAATTAGATCCAAAAAGTCATGTTTCCCCTTGCAATGTACCAAGAAATGTAGAGATATGAAGGAGTACAAAATACAAATGATTTTTTGAAGTGGGACCTCTCTTTTTTTTTTTCCTCTTTTTTTTCTTCGTGTGTGTGGAAGGGAGGGAGTGACATTTTGTGATACCCAATTTCATTAATATTGGGATTAGATAAATTTAACTCATACACCCAGACCCATCTCTGACTCATACCCAATTTCCGGTTCCGGAACCGGACCGGAAAAGCCCGGAACCGCCATGAACCGCCACGAAAATCGGAACCGGGGTAACCGGAACCGTTTTGGATAAGGGCCGCTTAAGGTTCACATAAATGGTGAACCGGACCGGAACCGAACCGAAAATTTCTTGTTTTTCAATAATTTTTAGCTTCTTTATTCATTATTGACCGGAACCGGGCCGGAACCGCACCGAAACCGTACCGGAACCGGATTGTGGTAATCGGAACCGGATCCGGGGTAAACAAGGGCCGGTTAAGGTTCACCCTTTTGCCAAACCGGAACCGGGCCCGGAACCGGTTTTGGCCATCCCTAGTTGGAGTTATGCATTTGTAATAGCACCTCCTTTCATCCCTAAATGAGCGTTTAAGTTAGGAAAGTTGACTTTCAGGCCATTTTTGTACACAATTTAATAACTTATTTTGCTGCCTTACTAAAACTTATTGCCAGACTGACTATATGTCTACTTAATGGCAGGTGGCGATTATATGTTCTCTTCGATTAGCAGCGTTGTCTTTGTTATTCTGTGTCCAGTGAAGTTATGAGCTCAATTTGTCTGAAACTTAAATTTTGCATTTTCGAGAGAGGACACAGAGCTCTTGAAGGTACATTGCAAATTTCAAGCATTGGACCATGCAAGAAATTGTTTCTAGAAATCATTGAAATAAGGAAATTATATCTCTGTCTGTTCCGGGAATCAAAATATCCCTTATTCTTACCCTTATTCTTATCCAGTCACACAATAACAGGACGGAACTATAACATTTCCACTGTTTTTCTCCCTTTTATGCATTTCCATTTAACTCTTTACATGGAAACTAACTATGTATTTAACAGAGAACATTTTGGATGCAAATGGGTGGCTTGTCATTACAGCACTGACGAAGAACGAATCATCTCATTTCCACCTTACCGTGTGACCGACCTGCTTCCGTACGCAACAAGACAAATTGTGGTTAATTAATGCTTGAACTTCAGGGTAATTAATGATTTGCTGTGTATCCTGAGTTCCCGCTCCTAGCGTGGTCCCCGCCATACATATCAAGTCAATACTCGGAAGGAGTTTTTCATCCACCACCTCAAAGAGCAAAGGTAAGAACTGTGTGTAAGAAGTTGCTGGTGGATTTGAACATCTTTGTTTGTGTACTGAGAACCCTGCAAGGATTTTATTTTTCTTTTAACAGTATTACTTTCACCACCCTATTTTGAGGTTGCCTACATATGGGAAAACATTTACCTCATTACCCCTACTCATCCTATCCATTTAATAAGATTTTTTTTTTCTTAAAAAATACTCCCTCCGTCCCATAACAAGCGACGCTGTTACTGTTCCGCACGGGAATTAAGAAAAAAGTGAAAAGGTTGATGTGTTGTGAGTGTAGATAGTTGAGTAGGAGAGAGAATGAGTGGAGAGAATAGTAAATTATAATGGTGTTGTGAGTATTATAATAATGTAGGAGAGGGAATGAGTGGAGGAAATAGTAAAGATTCTTTTCCATTTTAGGAAGTGGGACTTATCAGTGGGACGCTCAAAATGGCAAAGTGTGTCGCTTGTTATGGGACGGAGGGAGTACTATCTTTAGTAAGTTGTGAAATATTTTATCCGTATCCCTTCCCGTCCCATTGTCATCACTCAAGTTATGGAAGTTATTTTTGTCTCATGAAATTCATTTTTTTATTCCAATTTCAAATTCAAACACTAGAATTGAAGTTGAATACACACAAAATTGAGTTTTAAGCTTGCAAGTAAGACATAGTGAAAGTGCCAACTAGGGGAGGAACTGCTGGAGCAATTGAACTTATCCACACCCCTTGTTAGAAGATCCAGGGCCGCTTGTTAGAGAATCAAAGGTTGGAATTATATCAGACTTGAGGTGGGTCCCACATGAGCTTAATAAGTCTCGGCCATTGATCCACCAAATCAGAGTCGTACATGTCGATATTTTGGGTGTAGTGGTGTTGCAAATACTTCTCTCTTGTTCACGTTTTTAAGGAATGTGTTTTACTTTTTACTTGTTTATGCACTGCGTACGGAAAAATTACGGTATCTCTATTTCCTTATTTAGAAACGCGACAATTATTTTGGGAGGAAATAAAAAGGAAAATGTAACATTTATTTTGGGACGTACATTTCAAATCCGTGAAAGTGGTCCTAAAAATGATTTTAACTGTGGCTGAACCTGAGCACTGTTACTGCCAGAGTGATGATTCTGGCCGGGTGAAAGTTAGCCGGTGGTGTTCATTTAATGTTCAAACAACCACCATTAAAAGTGAGTCCCTTTTTTGGCAGGTAAAAAGATACTTTGTGTTAAATTGATGTACTCTTTGCATATTTTGTTGTACCTTTTTACTTTTCAGTGTCTTGCTAGTATACAAAGAAGAAGACAATCTAACTCAAAGTGAGAGGCTTGAGATGGTTAATTATAAACTCACTCAGTTAAAAGCAACTGTCCTTGTTCCCTGTTTATGCGAGACAAAACTGATGGCCAGTGTGAGCTATGTAAATGGGTGGGGCCCACTGGGTCTCAGCGGTGATGGTGATGATGGCGACGATCTAACGGCGACTTGCACATACGCACACACCAAACACATACCCCCTCCGTTTCTTCCTTCTATCTCTAGGAATATTGAAAACGAGCCGGAGATAAATAAATGATGACTACTTTCATCAACTTGTGACTGTTATCAAACTTGCCTACTCTCTCCTCCCGTTCGAAAATGCACAAATTTTTTTTTTGCGTGTCATTTGAAAGGGCACAACCCAAAAATGGAAAGTTTTTTATTACTTCTTTATTTGTGGGACCCACTTGTCATACTCTCATATTAAATACTCCCTCTGTCCCATAAAACATTACCCCTTTTACTATTTTGGGCGTCCCACTTTAAAGTCCCACTTTCCTAAAAAGGCAAAAAAAATTACTATTCTCTCCACTCATTCTCTCTCCTCCCACTCACAACACTTTTCAAATTTACTATTCTCTCCACTCATTCTCTCTCCTCCCACTCACAACACATACTTTAATAACATTATTTCTTATTTTCCGTTCTCAATAGTAAAGGGGTAAAGTTCTCCGGGACAGAGGGAGTATTCACTAACTATTCCCTACCCCACTTTCTCTTTCCTACATCATCTTTTACTCACAACATTTATTTCACTATATGTTTTTTTCTCTTTTCTACATCACTTTTCTTAATTCCCGTGCAAGAACACAAAAATTTCCTTTCATAATTTATAGAGATTGGCGAGTCAACAAATATAAATTTAGAATTTCCCAACAAGAAAATCTTATAATTTAATTTTGTTTCACTCTACGTTTATTATAAGACAGTATCAAATGAAGAAGCTAATATAAATGCATAGCATAAGGCTCCGTTTGTTTGGAGGAAAATGTTTTTCGAAAAATATTTTCTCCACTTTTCTAAGTAAAATGATTTACGGATTTTTTTTAAGTAAAATATTTTTCGAAAAATGGTAACACCCTCGCATACACACACCCCCATGTTACCCCCCTCAAAAAAAAAAAATCATTTATTTCAACTCAATCGAAAATTTTTCAGAAAACATTTTCCTTATCAAACAGTTGAAAACATGTTTATCTCATTTTTCAGAAAACGTTTTCATTTTTCGAAAAATATTTTACAGAAAATCATTTTTTAAAAAATATTTTACGCTAAACAAACTGAGCGTAAGAGCTACTAGATTATCTCATAGTACTTTCCACGTGCCACGGGGCCTATATTCATGTCAGCCATCAGCAAAATAAGAAAAAAAGTTGAAGGAAAAGGGTAAAAAAAAGGTGAAAATCTAGTTTGAATGTTTTTGAAAGATTTGATATGATGAGAATCTTTTAAATAAGACATGGGCCAAAGTACTACGATACAATATAGTCTAATTTGCATAACAGTAGTAATAGCATAATACAGTTTGAGCGTGTATAACGGCCCGACATATGTCAAGTAGGGGCAAAGCTACAACTAGGGTAAAGGGGGGCAATTGCCCCAATTTACTCTTCAAAGTGGTCAAATTTCTACTTTTAATTTTTGAAAATTTTGGTTGTTATCATTAAAAATTAGGGGAATTTATCGTATAATCCCTCATATTTATCTATTTTACCTTATAATATAAAAAATATTTCATCTAACCATATAATTTATATCTTGATAAGCATACTTTAGTTCTCATTTTACTAAGTTCACTCCCCTCATTTTCTAAATTCACCCTATTTATCAATTTACTTTCTCTCCAACCACCATCACCTTAGGTCACTTATTCCCATCTTCTCCAGTTAACAACTCCGGCGATCAACTTCGGCAATTTTTTTTTTTTTTTACGCCAGTGACCTCTCCGGCGACAAAACAACTGAAAACTTAACTTATCAATAAGTTCTCAGTTGTCAACTAAACTAATAAGAACACGATCAAATTCGACTACCAAACAGCTGGGAACTTAACTTATCAGTAAGTTCTCAGTTATCAATTAAACTACTAAGAACACGATCAACTACGGTGGCCTCCCCGACAACCAAACAATTGAGAACTTAACTTATCAGTAAGTACTTAGTTGTCAACTAAACTACTAAGAACGCGATCAGCTTCGGCGACTACCAACTCGATCAATCAAACAACTGAGAACTTATTAGTAAGTTTTCAGTTGTCAACTAAACTATTAAGAACATGATCAACTCCGGCGACCACCAATTCTGACGACCAACTCCGGCCATCAAGCAACTAAGAACTTATCAGTAAGTTCTCATTTGTCAACTAAACTATTAAGAACACTATCAAATCCGACGATCACCAACTCCGGCGATCAAATAACTGAGAACTTAAACTAAGAACACAATCAAATCCGGCAACCACCAACTCCGGCGACCAAATAACTGAGAACTTATCAGTAAAGTCTCAGTTGTCAACTTAACTACTAATAACACAATAACAGTTTACACTCAAGAAAAAAAAAGACTTCCCTTTGAAAATAAAGAAATTTTAAATAATTATAATGACACATTTCTGCAATTTTCTGATGGATGAACAATAAAGAAACATCAATGGGATAGTAGGGATGGCCAAACCGGATCGAAAAAGCCCGGAACCGCCATGAACCGCCATGAACCGCCACGAAAATCGGAACCAGGGTAACCGGAACCGGTTTGGTTAAGGGCCGATTAAGGTTCACAAAAATGGTGAACCGGAACCGTGAACTGAATGGAAATTCCTTGTTTTTCAATAGAATCGGACCGAAAAAGCCCGAAACCGGAGCAAACCGGGGAGAAAATCGGAACCGGAGGAACCCGAATCGGGGTTAGGCCGGGCCGGTTAAGAGTCACCATTTCGCCGAACCGGAACCGGCGGTTTTCGACCCGACCGGACCCGGACCGGTTTTGGCCATCCCTATGGGATAGGCTCACTAAAGTTAGCCACTCGAATTTTTGATATTCCTTTTTATTTCTCATCACACGAATGGCATCTTCTTCTGGAAATCCTAGCTCTTCTTAGCATGATATTGGGTAATCTCATTGTTATTACTCAAACATGTCCCGAAAATGCTAAGTGAAAAGGACTACTAGAGAATTCCAAGTTTGAACATGTGCAATGAAAGCTGAAAAGAGTTTATAACATAGGGCAACTCTATTTTTAGCCATCCGCCTTTCGCCGTGAAGATGCCTCGAAACCCCAAATCCCAATTCTACTGGAAACAATAAACTCATTAATATTTACAAGTAAAAATTGTAAATCCTCAAAACTTGTCCCAATAGAACTCTCAACTATCTGCATTTATCTGGCGTTGCTATCTCCTTCAACCCCCAAGCTTCGACCGTAATTGAAAGCGGATCAGGATTAGAGTGGAGCTCTCATTCGAGGAGAACAAAATTTTCTCCCCCGATCTGCACCCCTGCACACCGGAGATCAGAGTGGAGCTCTCATCCTAGGAGATCCGGAGTTGTAAATCTCACCGGGATTGTTGATGGCGACGAAGCATGATGGAGGGGAGGGGTGGCCGGAGGTGTGGAATGGAGCAGGTGACTGGAGGTGTGGGAGTTTAAGGGTGGCCAGAGCCAGAGGTGTTGGAGTTTAGAGAGAGAAAGTAGAGGGGGGGGAGTGTGTTTTTTTTTGTGTGTGTGCGTAGAGGTGGGTGTTTTATTTAGGGTTACCGACTAAAAGGAATTATATGATTAATATATTTTTGTGATAGAATTAGGATGTAAATATGATTTTTTTTATTATTATTATTATCTTAGAATGTAGATTTGGTTAGAGCGAAGGTGTAACAACCCTGAAAATTTATGCTTTTATTTATTTAAAATATGTTTTCCCTTAATTAATTAGGGTGGTTATTTAAATTAATTATATGGATTAGAAAATTAAAAACCCAAGTTAATGCCCTATTAAATCTAGGCTGTTTTGTGGGAATAACTGATGGAAGCAATTAGGAGCCTGGGAGTAACTGATGGAAGCAATTAGGAGCCTCTTAAATTGTTTTAATGACAAGGAGGGAATGAAGGGCTGCTTGGGGTTATAAAAAGGAGAGGGTCATGGCAGTTGCTTAGTGCTAAGTAAGAACAGAGAAAGAGAGGGCAGAAGGAAGTCACGCTAACAGGGAGAGAGGAAGCAGACAGAGGGATCAGTGCAGTTCCAGGAGGGAGCTGTGAGAGAGAAGGAGAAATTTCGAGGCTTAGAGAAGAAGAAGAAGAAGAAGTTCTTCAGAGGGTCAGAAATAATAACCAAGGTAAACCATCACTATCTTGTTTTGGAACTAGGGTTGAGGAATTTCAGATTATGGTGTTTGAATCTTGAAATATTATAGTTGATTATAGCTAAGAAGTTAGCATGGAATTTATTTTGATGTTGATTCAATTAGGCCATGCTAGGAATGTTGATTGAATTAGGGTTTGTATGTGTGTGTGGTGTGATGTGCGTGTGTGAATATGTTGTGTATGTATGTGTGTTACTGCTGTATGGGCAGCAGTGGGTGGGGCGGTGCGTGTGTACAGCATGTGTGTGTGTGTTTCTGCGTGCTGGTGTGTGCGTGTGTGTGCAGCACAGTGTGGGGGGGGCTGCTGTGTGTGGTTACTGATGTGTGTGTGATGCGTGTGTGCTGTGTGTGTTTGCTGAGAGTGTGTTTACTGGGAGTATGTTAGTGTGTGTAGTGTGTGTTCTAGTAAGAGAAGGGAGTAAGAAAAGAAAAGAAAGAAAAGGAAGAAGGTCTGGAGATAAGAAAGAGAAGGAAATAGAAAATAAAGAAAAGAGAGAGAATTACAGAATAGTCTTAAAGATTTCTAGATTCTGCAAATCAGTCCTTGAGTTAAAAGTTAACAGGTTCTGTTAGAAGTTAACGGAATCCAATAGAAACTTAACAGAAAAGGTTAGGAAGTTAACCCTAGAGTTAAGTAGAAGGAGCTAGTGCATTAATATAATATTGTACATTATCCTAAGACGCATTTACATGATTGTAGATTCGCGCAAGAAGTGATTGCAAGGAAACGCAAGCGTTTAAGGTAAGGGATTACGTTCCTTAAGTATATTTGAAATTCATCCTTTAATGTAGGATTCCTCATAAATTGTTTCAAGCGTAGCTACTAATGGCCGGTAGCATTTGAACTCCGATGTTGATATAACGTCTTTTGATTATCTTACCCTTGATATATGTTGTTCAATGGGTATCCAAGTGAATTGAAATTGCTTTATGTATTCATGTACCTGGAATATTATGGGAACTATAACTGTATCTAATTGAAACAGGTGCAGTTAAATTAGTCTGATTGAAAAGGACTAATTAAGATAGTCTAGTTTGATTGAAAAGAACTTAGACTTTTAAATTGCTACTTGATGAAGTAGTTTGAATATCATGATATATCATAATAAGGGAGCACCCTGAAAAGGTGTAAGGTCTCTTATTCTCTTAACACCCTGAAAAGGTGTGACACCCTGAAAAGGTGTTTGAAACTATGGAATTGACGGACTTGTGATAGGGCCATGTTCTCTTTAAGTATGATAACTGTATTTTGAATGTGTACAGTTAAAATTATTGTTGATAGCCTTTCGTTGAAGTATAATTGATTGGTTTCGTTCTTTCGGTCATCTCTCCTTAGTACCCGGAGAGATTCCGTATGAACTTGCTGAGCATTGTTCGCTCACCCTTTTTTCTAATTTTTCTCCCAGGTAAGCGATAGGAGAAGTTGATCGGTCGCAGGGATGGCGGCTAGAATTAGGGTTAGGGTTAGCATTAATCATTTCGGACTTAGCGAGCTAGTGGGTTGTACTAGCCGTTAAGGTTTAAAGACAGTTATTTCCGCATTTGAATTATGGTTAGGATTTACTAGCCGTTGGGATACCTAATTTTGGGAATTTTATATTTGATTGTTAATGGTATTTAATTGATGAAAATTGGAGTCGTTACAGTTGGTATCAAAGCTATGGCTTTAGGTCTTATGGGAAGAATACCTTTAGCTTTAGGAAACCTTAGTTCTAAGAATTTACTTGAATAAAGGCAACCCGGAACTTAGTTTTAAGTCATGCCTTGCTCTAAGATTATTATGTGAGGGAGGTAGGCTAAGTAGAGAGGTTAAAGGAATAACTTACTCGTCACCTTGGAAGATTAAAACATATTTACTTTAAGTATATTAGTATTATGTATTGAAGATATACTGATGATGATCTGTTTTGATTATAGGAGATGATCAGGAGATATTCTTTGAGTTTTGGCTGGTACTATGATCTAGAAGAGTCAGAGGAAATGGATGCTGCAAATGGAGTATGGAGCAAGATTATTAAGGTTCAACCGGCTAGAGGAAGGTTGGTGCCGATCAGTAAGTTCCTGTGGAAGATTCGGAAGTATAGAGGAGTAGCTAGGAACGAGCGGGAACGAAGAATCAAGGCCGAAGTGGAAGCGGCCCACATGAAGGAAGAGTTAGAGGAAGCAAAGTTAGAGCTAATGACAAAATAAGGGGAATTGACCATGTCGAAAGAATGGGCTGATAAGATTTTGGAGCAGAGTTCTGCATGGTATTACGAATTGCAAGACCTGAAAGAAGCCAATGAGGCATTAGCAGTCGAGAATCCAGTAGGAGACTCAGAAGGAACGGAAGCCTATCCGATCGTAATCGAGGACGATGAAGTTGAGGCAGTGACAGTGACACCTGTGCGTAGGTCTAGAGGAAGACCTAAAGGATCCAAGAAGGTGGTTAAGATCCCGAGTGGAAGACCTAGGGGGAGACCTAGGAAGAATGTAGCTTCATGAATGAAATTGAGGAAGTTATGTTGTTTTCTAGAATAATGAAGGATATCTAGTTTGAAAGTTGTATTGGAGGATTTGGTTTTGTATTGACTCAAATTATGTTTTTATGAAATTAAAGTTAGTTGTGTTTTGTTGAATTACGTTTTGATTGAACTTATCCATTAGTGTTAATTTAATATGTTAACCGGGAAAGAGAAAGGTTGATCTATTGAAACGATCAACGTGAATAGAAGTCGGCCTATTGAAACGGCCAAGTGTGATAAATAGTTGGTCTATTGAAACGACCAATGTGAAAAGTAATTCAGTCTATTGAAATGACCTCTGATGGTATTTTGGGTCTATTGAAACGATCCATGAAAGTGGTGTTGGTTTGTTGAAATGACCAATGGTCTAAAGATTGGACCAATGAATTAAATGTTTAGTCTGATAAGACTGGTTGTTTTAGTTAGTATACAATGGTAACATTGTATATTTTGGCGTGAGTGAGAACGCTTAGAGTGGAAACCCTAATGAGGGCATTATGTTGTTTCAGATGTCGGAGAGCAATAGCAACAACGTAAATGTCAACGGACAAAATCAGGAGCAAGCCGACAATGATATGGCAACCCTTCTTCAGACACTGAACCAGACGATGGCAGGAATTGGGCAGGTAGTAGCAACCTTAGCTCAACCACAGCCGCAAGTCGTACCGTTGAGGGATCCACTGGAGTTGTTCCAGAAGAGGAACCCAGAATCATTTTCAGGCACTCCAAAGGAGAAGCCGCAAGACTGGATCAAAGACATGGAGAAGATATTCGGGACATTGACTTGCACTCCAGAGCAAAGGGTGATGTTCGCGACCTTTATGCTGAAAGGACAAGCTTTGAAATGGTGGGAGGCCGAGAAGAGGGCAGCCACTGCACGTGGAGACGGTAACTTTACTTGGGATATGTTCAAAGGAGTGTTCAATGAAAAGTACTATCCGGCGAGCGTTCGAAATGCCAAAGTGGCAGAGTTTATGATGCTAACTCAAGGAAGTTTAACGGTGGATGAATACAGTGCAAAGTTCACCGAGTTGATGGAATTTGCCCCGACGTTCTTTGATAATGAAGAACAGTAAGGCAAGAAAATTTGAGGCTGGTCTTAGTGACAGGATCAGTGCAGAATTACTCATTGCTTTGTTGTCAACTTATGGCCAAGTCTTGGATAGAGCTAGAGTGGTAGAAAAAGAGGCAGACAGTTTCCGTAGTAAGCGGGATGAGAAAAAGAAGATGGCAGAAAAGGAGTCGAGTGGAAACAAGGGACATACTGAAAGTTGGAACCGAGACGGAACCAACAACAAGAGGAAGGCTATGGATGAGGCCCGGGGAAAGGAAATTGCTAGTAGCAAGTACCAGAACAAGGGAATTGATAACCGCAGAGGTGGGGATCAAAGAGTTACTCCAGAACAGAACAGATGACAAATGCCAAGTGTGCGAGGGTAAGCACAAGACCGAGGAATGCAGGTATAAGGAAAAGAAATGTTTTAATTGTGGCAAAATGGGACATCCGCAATGGAAGTGCCCTAACCTAAGAAAGTTGGAAATACTCAAGGAGCCGGAACTGATAAGAACAATGGAGGAGGTCGTGGAAGAGTGTTTACCATGACTGCTAGGGATGCGAGGGCCACCAATGATCTTGTGGCAGGTACGCTTCAAATTTATTCTCGTAGCATTTATGCGTTAATAGACACGGGTGCTACACATTCTGTCATTAGCACTCGTCTAGCTAAGAAATTGAACCTGAAACCCGAGGCATTAGAAATACCTTTGGTAATAGATACTCCGACTAGAGAGTCAATCCCTATCTCATCTGGATATAAGATGTGTCCTCTGGGAATAGGAGATAGAGAATTTGAGGTGGATCTTATTGAGTTAGAGATGAACGAATTTGACATTATCCTGGGGATGGATTGGTTAGCTGCTTACCATGCTAAAGTGGATTGCTTTAAGAAGGAGGTGAAATTCAAGTTACCCTCTGGAGAAGAGTTTAAATTCCAGGGATCGAAGCCGAGAAGTCGATCGGGTCTTATTTCGGTAATGAAGGCTCGAAAAATGTTAAGAAAGGGATGTGAAGGGTTCTTGGCCTATATTGGTGAGACGGACAAGAACGAAGTGAGTATAGAAGCTCTTTCGGTGGTCAGAGATTTCAAGGATGTTTTTCCAGAAGATTTGCCGGGAATACCACCAGAAAGGGAGGTGGAGTTTTCTATAGACTTAGTACCAGAAACAAAAGACCGATATCCAAAGCACCGTACAGAATGGCGCCGGCTGAACTTAAAGAATTGAAGGAACAATTGCAGGAATTATTGGATAAAGGTCTAATTAGACCGAGTGTTTCGCCATGGGGTGCGCCAGTATTGTTTGTGAAGAAGAAGGATGGATCGATGAGGATGTGTATCGACTATCGAGAACTGAATAAAGTGACGGTAAGAAATCTGTATCCGTTACCAAGGATTGATGATTTGTTTGACCAACTTCGGGGAGCGTGTTATTTCTCAATGATAGATTTGAGATCGGGATATCACCAGTTGAGAGTGAAAAAGGAGGATGTTGCGAAGACGGCCTTTAGGACAAGGTACCTGGCCACTATGAGTTTTTGGTTATGCCGTTTGGATTGACAAACGCCCCAGCCGTATTTATGGAACTAATGAACAGGGTATTTCAGGAATTTTTGGATAAGTGTGTAATTGTATTTATAGATGATATTTTGGTTTATTCTAAGACCAAGGAAGAACATGAAGAGCATTTAAGGTTGGTACTGCAAATCTTAAGGGAACAGAAGTTGTATGCGAAATTTAAGAAGTGTGAATTTTGGTTGGAGGAAGTAGCATTCTTAGGGCATGTGGTATCCAAGGATGGGATTGCAGTAGATCCGGCAAAGATAGAGGCTATAGTGAATTGGGAGAGACCAACCACTGTCAGCGAGATTAGAAGTTTCTTGGGGTTGGCAGGATACTATAGAAGATTTGTGGAAGGATTTTCAAAATTATCAGGACCATTAACTAAGTTAACGCAGAAAGGAGCGAAGTTCGTTTGGTCGGAAGAATGTGAAAAGAATTTTCAAGAGCTGAAGAGGCGTTTGGTGTCCGCACCGGTTCTTACAATACCATCGTGGATCGAAGGATTTGTGATTTATAGTGATGCTTCGTTGAAAGGATTGGGTTGTGTATTAATGCAGAATGATAAGGTTATAGCCTATGCGTCAAGACAACTGAAGAAGCATGAGAAGAATTATCCCACCCATGATTTGGAGTTAGCAGCCGTAGTTTTTGCATTGAAAATTTGGAGACATTATTTGTATGGGGTAAGTTGTCGATTTATACGTATCATAAGAGTCTTAAGTATATCTTCACCCAGAAAGATTTGTATATGAGGCAAAGGAGATGGCTAGAATTACTTAAGGATTATGATTGTATGATTTTGTATCACCCCGGAAAGGCCAATAAGGTGGCAGATGCTTTGAGTAGGAAGAACCGTGGAACACTAGCGGTGTTGATTTCTAAGGGGGTAAGTACGTGGAATAATATTGAAATTTCTGGGTTGGAGGTAACAGTTAGTGGATACTGGGCTCAGATGAGTGTTCAAACCTACACTTTTGGACCGAATCAAGGAATCACAAGGGACCGATGGTGAGGCTGAAAAGATACGTGAAAATATGGTTAAAGGGAAGGCAACAAATTTTCGTATGGGAGATGATGGAATTTTGAGGTACCAATCAAGAATTTGGGTGCCAGGTAATGAAGATATAAAAAGGGAGATTTTGAAGGAAGCTCATTGTTCGAGGTTTTCCGTACATCCCGGGAGTACAAAGATGTATAGGAATTTAAGAGAATCTTTTTGGTGGAACGACATGAAGGGAGATGTGGCAGAATTCGTTTCAAGATGTTTGGTATGTCAGCAAGTAAAGAGTGGACATCAGAAACCGGCAGGGTTACTGCAGTCGTTACCAATACCAGAATGGAAATGGGAGAATATAGCGATGGATTTGGTAGTAGGTTTACCAAGGACGTTGAAGGGTCACAACGCAATTTGGGTTATAGTGGACAGACTTACGAAGTCGGCTCACTTTTTGGCAATTAAGGTGACGGACTCATTGGAGAAGTTAGCAAAGTTATATGTTGACGAGATTGTAAGATTGCATGGGATACCTGTGTCGATAGTGTTCGATCGAGATGCAAGATTCACATCGAAGTTCTGGAAGAGTCTACAGCAGGCATTAGGTATCGAACTAACTATGAGTACAGCATTTCATCCGCAGACGGATGGACAGTCGGAAAGAACTATTCAGACTCTGGAGGATATGCTAAGAGCCACATCATTGGACTGGCAAGGGACTTGGGACGAACACCTGACGTTAGTAGAATTCGCCTACAACAATAGTTTTCACGCAAGTATCGGTATGGCACCGTACGAAGCATTGTATGGACGGAAGTGTAGGTCACCTGCATGTTGGGATGAAGTGGGTGAGAGAAAATTAACGGGACCAGAGATTGTTCAGGTAACCGCAGATAAAGTGCAACAGATCAGAAAATGGTTATTAACAGCACAGAGTCGACAGAAGTCGTATGCAGATCGCCGACGGAGAGATTTGGAATTTCAGTTGGGGGATCGCGTATTCTTGAAGATTTCGCCAACCAAGGGAGTCATGAGGTTTGGAATTCGCGGGAAGTTAAGCCCGAGGTATGTGGGACCATTCGAAATTTTGGAGCGAGTTGGGTTGGTAGCCTATAAATTAGCCCTACCACCTGTACTTGCAGGAGTACACAACGTGTTCCATGTCTCGATGTTGAGGAAGTACATCCCCGACCCGAGCCATGTGATTGAGTATAGACAGCTCAGATTACGTGCCGATCTGAGTTATGATGAGCAACCTGTGAAAATTGTGGATCAGAAAGATCAGAATATGAGAAGGCGGATAATTCCGTACGTGAAAGTGCAATGGAGCAATCACTCAGAAAGAGAAGTGACGTGGGAGCTCGAGAGCGAGATGCGAGAGTCGTATCCCGCCCTGTTTTCAGAATGAGTGCGTTTGGTTTGGTGGACCAAACCCTTTTAAGGGGGTAAGAATGTAACAACCCTGAAAATTTATGCTTTTATTTATTTAAAATATGTTTTCCCTTAATTAATTAGGGTGGTTATTTAAATTAATTATATGGATTAGAAAATTAAAAACCCAAGTTAATGCCCTATTAAATCTAGGCTGTTTTGTGGGAATAACTGATGGAAGCAATTAGGAGCCTGGGAGTAACTGATGGAAGCAATTAGGAGCCTCTTAAATTGTTTTAATGACAAGGAGGGAATGAAGGGCTGCTTGGGGTTATAAAAAGGAGAGGGTCATGGCAGTTGCTTAGTGCTAAGTAAGAACAGAGAAAGAGAGGGCAGAAGGAAGTCACGCTAACAGGGAGAGAGGAAGCGGACAGAGGGATCAGTGTAGTTCCAGGAGGGAGCTGTGAGAGAGAAGGAGAAATTTCGAGGCTTAGAGAAGAAGAAGAAGAAGAAGTTCTTCAGAGGGTCAGAAATAATAACCAAGGTAAACCATCACTATCTTGTTTTGGAACTAGGGTTGAGGAATTTCAGATTATGGTGTTTGAATCTTGAAATATTATAGTTGATTATAACTAAGAAGTTAGCATGGAATTTATTTTGATGTTAATTCAATTAGGCCATGCTAGGAATGTTGATTGAATTAGGGTCAGATGTGTGTGTGTGTGTGGTGTGATGTGCGTGTGTGAATATGTTGTGTATGTGATGCGTGTTACCGCTGTATGGGCGCAGCTGGGTGCGTGTGTGTGCGTGTGTGTTTGTGTGGCATGTGTGGCGTGTGCCACGTGGGGTGGGTGTGTGTGTGGTTACCGATGTGTGTGATGCGTGTGCTGTGTGTGTGTTTGCCGAGAGTGTGTTTACCGGGAGTATGTTAGTGTGTGTAGTGTGTGTTCTAGTAAGAGAAGGGAGTAAGAAAAGAAAAGAAAGAAAAGGAAGAAGGTCCGAGATAAGAAAGAGAAGGAAATAGAAAATAAAGAAAAGAGAGAGAATTACGTAATAGTCTTAAAGATTTCTAGATTCCCGCAAATCAGTCCTTGAGTTAAAAGTTAACCGTGTTCTGTTAGAAGTTAACGGAATCCAATAGAAACTTAACAGAAAAGGTTAGGAAGTTAACCCTAGAGTTAAGTAGAAGGAGCTAGTGCATTAATATAATATTGTACATTATCCTAAGACGCATTTACATGATTGTAGATTCGCGCAAGAAGTGATTGCAAGGAAACGCAAGCGTTTAAGGTAAGGGATTACGTTCCTTAAGTATATTTGAAATTCATCCTTTAATGTAGGATTCCTCATAAATTGTTTCAAGCGTAGCTACTAATGGCCGGTAGCATTTGAACTCCGATGTTGATATAACGTCTTTTGATTATCTTACCCTCGATATATGTTGTTCAACGGGTATCCAAGTGAATTGAAATTGCTTTATGTATTCATGTACCTGAATATTATGGGAACTATAACCGTATCTAATTGAAACAAAGTGCTTAAATTAGTCTGATTGAAAAGGACTAATTAAGATAGTCTAGTTTGATTGAAAAGAACTTAGACTTTTAAATTGCTACTTGATGAAGTAGTTTGAATATCATGATATATCATAATAAGGGAGCACCCTGAAAAGGTGTAAGGTCTCTTATTCTCTTAACACCCTGAAAAGGTGTGACACCCTGAAAAGGTGTTTGAAACTATGGAATTGACGGACTTGTGATAGGGCCATGTTCTCTTTAAGTATGATAACTGTATTTTGAATGTGTACAGTTAAAATTATTGTTGATAGCCTTTCGTTGAAGTATAATTGATTGGTTTCGTTCTTTCTGGCCATCTCTCCTTAGTACCGGAGAGATTCCGTATGAACTTGCTGAGCATTGTTCGCTCACCCTTTTTCTAATTTTTCTCCCGTAAGCGATAGGAGAAGTTGGATCGGTCGCAGGGATGGCGGCTGGAATTAGGGTTAGGGTTAGCATTAATCATTTCGGACTTAGCGAGCTAGTGGGTTGTACTAGCCGTTAAGGTTTAAAGACAGTTATTTCCGCATTTGAATTATGGTTAGGATTTACTAGCCGTTGGGATACCTGATTTTGGGAATTTTATATTTGATTGTTAATGGTATTTAATTGATGAAAATTGGGGTCGTTACAGAAGGATTATGAGGAAATTTTCTCTAAAAATTATACTTTACCCCCTTTAAATCGAGAAAAACTAACACCGTAAAATATTTTTACCCCCATATAAACTAAATTTAAATATCACATTTTAGAATATTATAATCAAAATAATTTTGATTCTGTGTAAAAAATATTGGGCCGCCACTAATTAATCTCATTACAAATCAATTTTGACTACACCGTCAAGCAATCCGACAACCCTTTTAAATATCGGTTTTGTTGACAAGAGAGACATTTAAACTCAAAAGCTTCTTTATATAGTTGCATGAGTGTGTCTTAAGTTTGAGGTGAGTGAGCCACTATAAAAGCCTTCCAAGTTCGTTAGAACTACAGAGCTAGCTAACGTTATGTAACTAATCTTGATTGATTCAGTGACACTGATAATGGAGAAATCTCCATTGGAATCTCGGCGTCGCGATATAATTAATAACACAGATCAATTCAGTTTACGAGAATGGGGTCTTAAAGCTCGAATCAGTCGAGAAAACACTCTTTCCAGAAGGTTTTCTGCTTCTCATATCAGAAGTTTTCGCGAAGAAGCTCCTTCTTTCAGATCTAATATCACCATTTCCAGCACCGCTTCCTCCCCCGGCTATCACCCCAGAGGTTATTTTAATACCCGTTTTACCCTTACGCGCGTCTTTTTTCTCTCCCCCGCATTTTTTGTATAAGTATTTCATACATCTACGATGAAATTTATGTACACAAATTATCACTTGCCTCAAATGGTTCTTCTTTGTGTTCTTGGTGCAGAGGAAATTGACCCATCTACATATTCCTTTAGCAATGCCCTCAAAGGTTAACTTCCTTATGGATAATAATACTCTTTATTTGAATTGTGCAAAAAAAAAAAAAAAAAAACTGTAGTTGATTTATTTGTTTTGGTATATTGTTGTAGCATTGCAAGCGAGGTCGATTAATACGTGGGAATGTTTGTCGCCTGACGGATTCGCGCTGAATTCAAAGTGGAATGAAGCTGAGAAATATATATGCAATCCATTATCAGGGGAAGTGCCAATGGAGTGTTTATCAGCAAAGACACTAAGTGGGAGATCTTTTAGAGGTTTAACAAGTAGAATGACCATGTCTGCCCCTCTTATATACCCTTCTCACTCGAGACTCTTCCACACAACCACAATTCAAGATCATAAACTCCCCAACAATATCATTCCCATTCAAGGTAATTAATTGCACTTGGCGGGGAGCGCTTGGCGCACCGGGGTTTTGCCCTTTTTGAGTTTCTGGTTTTAATAGTGTGATGTAAATTGATTTGTAGAAGAGAAGAAAGTGGGGAGTTGCATGAAAACAAGGGATGTGGGAACGCAAAGTACACCAACGGAGCTTAGTTCGAGTAGTCCGAGCCCTGCTTCTACTCCTCCGATTCAAGAGAGGTCATTTAAATGCAACTTAATTGAAAGCATTGATTCAACTAATTCCAGTTCCATGTCCAAGTCCAAGTCTGAGGAAGAGGTATGTTCTTTTACTATCTACTCCTATGTTCTTCTGATTCAAACATTAAATTTACGTAATATTGCCAGTTTACCATTATGTTTGGAACTAAACGAGTGTCACTTTTTTCTTTTCCCTAGTCGTAAAGAGTAATTAGGGTAACATAATCTAGCACGGCCAGCTTTCAGGTTACCCTTTAATGGGAGCTTTTGTAGCACCAGGTTAACTTTTAATCTAGCACGACCAGTTCCCTTAGTGCAACGGGCATTATGAACAAGGTCTTAGAGCAAATTCACCAGCAGTATTACTAAGAATTACCCTTATTGAAAATCCAAAATTGCTTGCTATGAAGAAGTTTGAAGGGGTGTCAATATTTTTTATTTATTTTTTTAAAAAAAAGATCCCTATTGTTAACCTGTGAAAAAAAAAAAAAAGCTGGCAGTAAATATTGGACAAAAGAGTGTGCCTGCACTAAACAAAAAGTTGGTCCTTCAGATAACAGTTGCAGAGTAAAAAGTTGTGTGGTTACTAACACTTCAATATATGCATATATACATATACCTATATAGATATTTGTACATTTATGTGATGTTGTTAATATACAAACTCCTAAAATAGTTTTCGGACCAACGACGGATTGAAGGTAAATATAGAACACTGGACCATTGCTATATGGTCCATACGCAGAGGGGACTACGTTGTCGTACGCATGTGTGATTAGGGGAGGCTCCTCACCTGTTAGGTTTCTGGCAACTTGTGTTGCCTACTGGCAGATGATGTCTACATGTAGAGCTGTGGACCGACCCGACCCTTATTGTCAATACATTTTTTGAATTTATTTCGAAAAATTTAAACTTCATGAGCAAGTGATACATGTTTTGAGTCAAGAAAAATGGAGGTTAGAGGGTGGCATTAATGCATAGTAGTCATCATTTTTGAATTTATATAAATACACACCTGGGAGAAACCCAAAAAATATTTTGCAATTTGACTATTCATAGATTTGGATGTTACATAATTGATGCTGAATACTTTCGCCCACATAGAAATGAATCTTTTAGTCGAAAGGGTGTAAGCTTTGTGCGATAATTTATATAAAAATAATGATCCTAATAAAAATCTAAAAATCATTATTGAAAGTATTATCAATCGTGATACAATAATAATTTTTAAATTTTTATTAGAATTATTATTTTTTATATAAATTATTCACAAAAGCTTACACCCTTTTCGACTAAAAGATCTATTTCATGACTAAGGAGTATATAATATGCATGTTTGACAAAAAGGTTGCCTGATTGGTGTCCTATAATGATTTGATGCTGTACCTTTGCTAGGTAGAAGGACTCATGAATAATTGTCCCTCAAAGTCATGTATGCTGCAATGCTTCCTGGCATTATAGATTAGACCTTAGACTGACATTATGAATAATTGTACTTAGTCGGGGTTGGTGACATCTGACTGCGTAACAGTTGGTGAGTCGGGGTTGGTGACATCTGACTACTGCGTAGCAGTTGGAATGTTATGTCCTCTAATCTAATGAACATTTTTTTCCCTTTTGAATTAAAGGAGTTGATCATTGTCCGGAGAATGGAAAAAGGAAAAAAAAAAAAGCATAGAATAGGATCTTTTGTGAATGTTGATTTGAAACATCTCCCATAATCTTGTTATCTTTCATAAATTTTCTCGAATCAATCATTCAACTGTGTTTTTTTATGTCCTCCTTTCTATTGTCTCTTTGTTGCATGTGATTCATCATAGATGCTTTTCAAATAATAATAATACTAATAACAAAGTACTTCATCGTCGGACTCTAAATGAGTGTCTTCTAGACGTTTATGAATAAAAATAGACATTCATTTGGAGATACAAACACGTATAGGAACACTCAATCGCGGCTAAGTGTTCCTCTATTCTTTTTTGGGCATTTAGTGTACGTTTTTAGAACTCGTGTAAAGTCAATACGACACAAAATGATACACTTATTTTGTGTCACTTGTTCTTCATGGCACTGAATTCAATGTGATTTTTTTTCTTTCTTTCAGGTAGAAGTGATCAAGGAAGGAATAATCAGGCAAGAAGAGAAGGAAGGAGAAGAAGAAATGAAAAGAGAAGAGGAAAATGATGGAAAGAAATCAAATTGTTATGGTTGCAAATTTAGGGCAAGTGGGGGTAGGGGTAGGGGTGGGGGTAGGGGTGGGGGTGGGGGCTGTTTCTCCTTAAGGTTGTGGACCAGAAAGACATGGCAAAGAGAAAAACAAAAACCAAATATCTTTATATGCCATACTAATGGATTATGTCAAAACTATAATTGAGGATAAAGTTTTGGGCAACCCTAATAAGATATTGAAGAAGTGCACCCCCTCTCCATATAAGGATGAGAGAGAGAGAGAGAGAGAGAGATGATAAGGATGAGAGAGAGAGGGGGTACAACCCTGAGGAACAAGATTCTAAATCAAGTAATACAAATAGTGCATGGTTGTGGCTTTTTGGTTGTACTCTATGGAAATGATTGTTATGTCTTGTTCTTATTCTGCTTTTACAGCTTTCTCTTCACATGCATCATCTCCTTCTAAGTTCTATCTCTACTCCTTTGTTATTTTCTTTTAGGGTTTTTTTTTTTATTGATTAGCTCATGTTTTTTGCTGTTTAGCCTTGAATATGATTAAAGCAAAACAATAGGACATAGTTGTTACTCCATGTATGGGATGATAAGACCAATGAGGAATAAAATTAAAGCACGAGAAAACCCGACAAAATAATACTCCCTCCGTCCCTCTCGATGAACATCCGAATTTTATCGGGGGAATAAAAACATCTTGAAAATGGACATTCATTTATGAACAGGGAGAGTAATATAATACAACGAAGGGCGAGAAAGAAAGACAGTTGTAATTATAATGTCAGGCATTTCAAATTCTCACAGAAGTTTGGAGCTAAGCTTAAGATAAGGGAAGGTATGGTATTGAAGGCAAACGTGAAGGCAAGGCAAATGCAGGATCAGATGTCATTTTCATTCATATTACAATGGATAGGCATCCCATTTGGCATAAAACAAAATTACGTATAGTCGATGATTTAGGTTAGGTAAAAAAGAAAAAAATCAAAATTTTGAGGTGGGCTGGAGCCCACATCAATTACATACTAGATCCGCTCATGTACTTAACATTAACACTCAATCGAAATTGACCACATAAGTCAGATTTGAGTCATTGCACACACAGCATTCTGATTTTGCATGCTACAAAATGTAATTATTTATAATCTAAAAAAAAAGAATATGTATTTCTTTGTAATAATAGGTTTGTAATTCATTTTCATATTTTGTGCTGAATTTTAAGCTGTTCGGGATTTCAGCCACTTGGAATCCCGAGAACAGCTTAAAATCCCGCACACAAAATTTTATCCATTAAATGACCGGATTACATCGGCCCAAAGTTACAAGCCCCAAATCCATTACTTATTCTAGTCTAGGTGATTTGGTGAATTGGGTATGGGCTGATTGGTTTTTAACTGCACATTAAGCCCAAGGGCCTTTAAAATCCTTCAAGCCCGCTCCCTCAAAAACTAAAGAAATATTTTGTTTTCTTGAAATATTGTCAATAAAATAAATCATTTTGGAATTTTTACCATAATCATGAAATACAGCTAAAAATCATTTAAATTATTTAAGTTTTTGTTTGAAAATTTTAAGTTAATTACAATGAATAATTGGAAAATATGCTAGTCAATTCATGGCATTTAAATCACATGGTAATATGTTTTGCATTTCTTCCTTCCCAAAATAAATATCTCTTTTATGATTAATTTAATTTAAATAAAATTTGGTTAAAAATATATGATAACTTTCATAAAATTTATATTTTATTATTTCATCTTAAAAAATTAAGTAACATTTATTTTTTTTAAATATACGAAAATGCTGCTAAAAATTCAATCAAGTTAATAAAAAGAAATTATGATATTTATAATGGCATAAATGTAATTATCCATTCATCACGAAATTTTGTCTCACTTTAACTTTATTTTTTATAGTCGATCGGACATTTAGCGAAAATTTTATTAAAATTTAGATATTTTTATATAATTCTAAAAAAAATAATAGTATTGTTGATAATAAAACAATAATAAATTTTTAAAATTATATAAATATATTTTTTTAAATCACATTTTACGTTAAAATTTTTAATGTAGATTATATTTAGAGCATCTACAACCATGACCCAAACTCACGGCATGGGCTTAGTTGGCAAACATGAAGTGCCCATTCATGACAAATTTGAGTGTCATCAATGACTTTTTTTTTTAGAAGGTAAAAAAAAATAATATAAAAACTAATTCCCTTGGCTATTTGAGAAGGTAAAAAAAAAATACTTCCAATGGTTAAAAATAATTGCAACATTAATTTTTTTTTTATAAATTGAGTCTAAATTTCCCTACAATTTCTACAAATATTTTATTTTGTTTAATATTGGTCATTTTATTCATTTTAACTTTGTCCAAAAAAATTCATTTTATAATTATGCATCCTAATTATCCCATGTAATTTTTAATATTTTCTATATGATTTATTACGTATTTTAATGTATTTTTTTTTCGTATGTAATTTCCATGTTATAATTTATTAGATATAAACTTCTTTAAATAATACAAAAACTAATAAATATTAATAAAATAATTAATTATAATGAAATTTATAATTAATCATTTATATAGTACAATAATTAATAATTATATATAGTAGTAATAAATATAATATAAATGAGTAGGAAAGAGAAAATATGGTGAGGTATAAAATAAAGTAAGAGAGAGAAACTGATGACTTTTGTCATGAATGGAGATAAAATTGTTCGAAGTTGTGTTATTGATAACTGATGACGTGAAACTGAGTTGGAGGAGAGATGAATGGCTTGATACAATTTTTAAGTGGTATGACTACGGATGATAAGCTTATGATATGTTGGAAATCTCTTATGATAATCATCCACGTTTAAAACGTATTTTAATGCCTGACAGTTGGATAGGATGGCCTTTACGTAAAGATTATATTGCCCCCAATTTTTATGAAATACGTAATACTACGTAAGTCTTCATGTAGTTGGCCATCTCGACAGCGTCTCGCTTCACAGCTCCGACATCGCAATTTCTTTAATCGATACAAATTCCGACCCCGATCTTGCATATTTGTCGATTTCAGCGAATGATGACTCTGGGAGAATTTGCACCTACTTTCTATCTTCGAGAACGTTCCAAAAATGATACTAAATCTCGTCGGTAAAGAGAGAAGAGAAGAGAGTGCCACATCATAGTGAATTTAGCGGTAGTTGACTTGTCAACTGTCTCCTCCCTCCAAACTCCAACCAACTGCAGCCTCTTGTTAACGGATACTTTAGAGAGAGAAAATCAACAAAAAGGAAAAAAATATTTCTAGAGAGAGAGAGGCGATGCCGATGAAAGTATGCGCTACTACCGTCGGAGCAGGCAACATCCTTTGTTCCCACCGCCACCACCATTTTTTCTCTCTTAATCGGTTACCGTTGCCGGCTCTTCGACCTAGCTCCGCCTTCTTCGCCAATAATCTCCGAGAGCAACCACTTCTCTCCGACGCCAGCAAGCATCTAAGATTAGTCAGTTTCATCCCTAGAGCCGCCGATTCAACTCAAGCTTCCCCAGTTGCAACCGCAAACACCGGCAAGTCCATCATCCCCGATGAAGAATTCTCTCTCGCCAAGGTCTGCCTTTTCACTCCTCTCCAAATTGTACTTATACAGTTTACCGTTCAGTAGAAAGGTCTGACTCGAAACCCTAATCATATTTCTAGGAATCAGAATATTAAACGGTGGCGGATCCAGAAATTTTTTGAAAGGGGCCAAAGTTAAATTTAGTGCATTTTAAAATTTACACAAACTGGTCAAGTTTCAATAATTTTACTAAAACCCCTAAATACTTACAATATTTGCACTTGTTAAACAAAAAAAAAAAGATTAAACCGAACTAGGGGTAACTTATACTTATGAGGCAACTTATCGGAACTGTTTAAGCGATGGCCTTGCCGCCTTGGTGTTGGAATACTAGTATGTTACTGACCATGATCAAATCATATACTCACTCAATCCCTAATTTTAGATTTTGCACAAAAATTTAGTCGTGCATGAATGTTGTTTCAATGCCCCAAAGTATAAGTAGGGTATGATCACTGGCAAAGGTGACTTTAGTTTAGTCCAAGATAAAGGGCTACCCATTTTGAAGACATGAGCTTTTTTGAAAAAACCACATGGGAGCGGGAGAGTTATAAGTTTGCAAAAATCATCACATCTGAAGAACCATATTGTAGGCAATTAGAAACAAAGCTTTTATACCAATCCAACATGTATTTGAAAATTGGAGAAGCCTTGATGAGTTGTAATCATTTCAAGATTATTAAGGTTCACTATCCAGTTGTTTAGCTGATTATTGCTTGTGTTTAAGATGACATGTTTATATTATATACTTAATTATTCACGTTGTTGCCTCATATGCAGGTTTCATTTGGTGTTATTGGACTAGGTCTTGGAGTTTCACTCCTCTCGTGAGTACTTTCCTTCTGGTTAGAAATGCTGCTAATAGGAAACTCTGCTCAGTTCCCCGAGTAGTTAGGGAAAAGAAAATATGTCATTTATCTGTAGCCAAAAGAACAAAATAAAAAGAAAATATTAGTTTCTGCTGCAAATCGAAGCTACAAAATTTCTCTCTCTCTCTCTCTCTCTCTCTCTCTCTCTCTCTCTCTCTCTCTCTCTCTCTCTCTCTCATGCACAGACACCAGAAGCACTTTTCACACTGTGAAATGCTAGGAAGTTAAAATCCCACTATTCTTCCCCTTCATGTTTATAACTTCAACTATAGCATACATAGTTAGTCACAGTGTATTGTGTTCTTTTGCGATGCAGGTATGGTTTCGGTGCATACTTTAACATCCTCCCTGGATCTGAATGGTCTGCAATTATGCTAACGTATGGCTTTCCTCTTGCTATTATTGGCATGGCTCTAAAGGTAACTTTTCTTGCTCTCTTTCTATTCCCCTTATGCAGGCCCGTCTCAATAATTATAGGGGCCCTGTGCTAAAATTAAATATTGGGCCCGCAATATTTTAAAAATTAAGCACAAATCTATACTCCCTCCATCTCACATTTTGGGACAATATCATTTGTTATGGGACGCCCAAAGAAAAGAAGTAACCATTATTATGGAATGAATAATATATAATAACAATTAAATCTATACAAAATTATGCATTTAGTATTTTAGAAATTTAGAATTTTAGAAATAATTTTTACAAATTTCAAGGACTAAAAAATAAAAATGCAAAATTTGAGGCCCTTCAAAAAAATGGGGCCCTGTGCAAGAGATCCTCTTGCACAGGCTAATAATCGGCCTTGCCCTTATGGTTATATGGTAACCTACACATATCCATATATGCATTGCGGTTTTAAAATAAGCTCTGAATTCAGGTTATGCATGTTCTATCCATCTTTCACATGGTATTTCCCGTTTGATACTCCCTCCGTCCCAAAATGTTTGTCCCATTTGACTTTTTTGTTGAACTTTGACCACAAATTTATGAGAGATTAATCATGTTCATGAAATTCTAAAAGTTGTTGTTGATAATATTATTAATGGTGAATCAATAGGAATTTTTTAAATTTCATGAACATAATTAAATTGTCATATATTTGTGGTCAAAGTTCAATAAAAAAGTCAAATGGGACAAACATTTTGGGACGGAGGGAGTACTAATTAGGTAATGGATCAAAATCTGGTACCATTAACAATTTTCAGATGTTTGCTCAAAGGGGGTCAAAATAGTAACACAGTGTGACTAACTGTGTAAGTGACAATTTTCCATTTGTTTAGTGGGATCACTTGACCCTTTTTTGTTTAGGGGAGATTTCTAGCACTTAGAGATTTTGACAATGTTTCTTTTTCCTACTAAAAATGATAATTTTATTCTGACCCCTGTGTGCTAGGTAGAAATAACACTTTGTTAATATTTTGACCCCCTTTGAGCCAACATTTATATATAAGTGTGTGTATATATACTATTTTTCTACTCATCGGACTATCTTGACCCCCTTCCCAAACAATCCTGTCGTTGCCAGCGGAAGAGGGCCAAAAATTGTCTTCATAAGCCATGATTGTGGAAAGTTTTGCATCATATTGGTAGGACCTATATTTGAAAAAGGATTTATTTAGTACTTCTAAAATATATTTTATTTCAAAACAAAAGAGGAGCATTTGCATCCCTTGCAGTCAATATAGATCTGCACTTGAATAAGTTATCAAGTGATGTCTCTTGTTTTCAACAATATTGTATAACCGTTTTATTGTTTTGCAGTATGCAGAGCTTAAGCCAGTGCCATGTTTGACTTATTCCGATGCTCAAGCACTGAGAGAAAAATGTGCCACTCCAATTCTTAAGCAGGTATTGATCATGCTTGGGTCTGATATCTAAGTTCATCAATATTTGGTCCCCCAGTTTCCACAAACTGTCTATTGTTCTTTTGTTGGATTGCGGCCATGCAAGTGCATAGGAACGAGGGTTGTTGTTTTATACGTCGAGAATATTTGATTTTCAATATATAGCTATTGCTTATTCCATGGGAATCTCATTTGTTAAAATAATTGTTCAACTGTGTTTTTTTACATTTCTGTAGAAATCCAGTTCCAACTCCAACAATTTTACTGGTGCGGCTATAAGATTATTGTGTATATATATATATATATAAATGCGAACTGAGCTATATTGCATCAAGTTGTTGCTACTTATATAGTAAAATCACATTGTTTAGTAGCTTATTCAAGCATACATCACTTGCCTATGATGGAATTTGTCGAAATGCTTTCAATGCATGAACATTATTTTCCTCTATATTAGGTCAGAGACGATGTTATAAGGTACCGATATGGAGATGAGCAACATTTGGAGGAGGCCTTGAAACGTATTTTCCAATATGGTCAGGTGAACTTCTTTCTTCTGTCTTTTGTTCCCCCGTGCCCCTAATTACCGTTGGACGTGATATAGTCATTTGAGATTGTAGTAGCAAAAGTCTACTATAAATAATGATGATGCCAAAAACGTTTGGATCATCCCAAATCCAGCGGCAGGTTGTATCCTGGATGATTGAATAGCCTGAATGAAAAAGAAAACAAACACGTAAACTAAGTCGGGGCTTCACCGGCGAATGTCCTCCGGCTTGAGATTAAGTATTTGTGTTTAGAGAGAGAAATCAATTGATAAGAGTTTAGAATCAAAATATGTGTTACCAAAACAATGTGAATTATGGCTTGTATATATAGACATAGTATTGTAGAATTAGAATCCATGTTGAATAGGAATTGTGCGAGAGGTGGTTATAATCCTAGTGGGATTATAACTGTTCACATTCATTATTTGAGTAGGATTAGGCAACATATTATGCATGTGCGCCTTGTAGGAGATCTCCTCGTCGTACATGGCCTGGTCGGCCCAATGCCGAGGAAGAGAGTTGTGAAGGATAGTGAAGCCCATTTCCTTATTTTATTGACAACCGAGGAGGTGCTCCTCGTCTTCAAATGAGGCCTTGCTCGACCTATATGATTATGCCTTGTCGGCATGCAGTTTTGTTGGGCCTTGATCATTATTCGTTCTACTATGTCTAGGTCGACATATTAGGAAATGACGAGTAGGCACGACGAGCAAATGTAGGGAAAGCCCACTGTCTTTGTCGTATTTGAGACTTATATGGATTATATTTTGAGTCCAATCCATTGGGCCTTGCCCGGCCTGATCCACGTTCGTACCTCAGTTTATACCGTTCAAATAACATTTACTAAATGTTCTCCGGATCCTAATTACCACCTTCGTCTCAAAAGAAAATTATTCTTCCCATTTTAATTTCCCCCATAAAAGAATCTTGTTTCTGTTGTAATCTTTTATAATCTTTTCAGTTTTTTTCTTGATTTCCAAAAACATGATCTTTCCTAGTGTGTTATTTGAGAAAAGACATAAAGTTAATGCATTTGAAAGGAAAAATAGAGAGGAAGAAAAAAAAGACAGGTTGCATGTTGCACTCTATACATTTTTTGGAAGTTGTTACGTTATTTATTTTCCATTCCCCTTCAATTATTTTCTGCAACATAGCTCTGACATCAATATAATATTCTTTGTTGTCTAGGGAGGAGGGGTTGCACGAAGAAATGCTCCAATTTTACAAAGTATTCGTGAAGAAGTATGTCTCTGCAATTGCTTATTTGACTTATCAGCACACCTTTTTCTTGCTTATAATAGTAGCTTCTGCTCAAGATTCTTTTGTGGTAACTAAGGGCAATTTTTGTATTAGAAGAATCCCTTTCTCAAAAGCGAAAAACTTCTCTTAAGTAATGCTACCTCCGTCCCAAAAACAAATTCAAATTTGCTTTTGATCAAGAGAAAATTTGAAAGGAAAAAATGGTCATTTATTTTGGGACGGAGGGAGTACATAAGGACCCTAGGGCACCTGGGCGAGATATCAAACCCATAAATATCCACGCGAGATGCAAAATTTCACAAAAACCCACGCTCAACATTACCTCTTCCCGATCGCTCTTATACCCAAATGTATAAGACTAAAATTACTCTTTTTACCTCGGTAATTGAGTATTTTTTTCACAATTTTTCTTCTTTTTTAAAAAAATAATAAAAAAGTATCATATTTTATTAAACAATTCGTTCATATACCTAAAGGTATAAGAATAGAAATACTCTTATACCTAGGTATAAGAGTATTTTTTCACAATTTTTCACATTTTCTTAAAAAATAATAAAATTTGCTCATATACCTAGGTATGAGAGTAATTTGTTACCTTCAAATTGTGAAAAAGAATACTCTTAATTATACCTTAAGGTAAAAAAGTAATTGTTACAGATCTGAACTTGCCCTTGCTAGGAACTCAGACTGTGGTGGAGTGAATCGAAGCGATGGCGTGGTGTTTGATGGAATCGGAGAAGGAGGTAGTTGGTGTGGTTTGAAGGAGAAGAAGAATAGCGAAGAAACGGAAGATTTGTGCGCTAAATTGACGGGGAAATGAAGGTGTCAACGCCAGGAAAAAGGAATTAGATTTTTATATGGGATTTTGATAGCGGCCCTCAATGGTGTGTGGGCTTTTGGATCTCGTCTGGGCTTTTATGGAGAATGATTTGGGATGAGGGGGCCTCATGGAATGATTCATTGCTCATCGTTCTTTCCATTTACTAAGAAAAATCATTATTAACATTTATAGTGATGAACCCTAACTGTTATTCAGCACTACCTTTGCTTGTACTAGTATTTTTCTTGGTTCAATCTCTAGGATATAGAAACATTCATTACAACTACTACTTTTTTGGTTCTTCACCGAGAGTTAACTGTGCATGGTGACAATTTGAGTGACTCCAATTTATGTTACGATGGCTTAGGTTACTGAAGATGGTAAATACTCCTTGGTGTTGGTGTTTGAGGCGAAAGCACTTCAATTGTCTGATTTTGAGAAAAGACAGGTGAGAACTGATCTATCAACATGCTTGCCGCCTTCATCTCCCTAGCCCCTTTTTATGGCTGAACTTTATCTCTGTGTATCTGCTTTTCTCATGCCTACACACCTTAATTTATCTTGTAATATATAGACAGTCGCTGAATTTATATACTATTGTTCCATAAATTCATGGTGCTCGCAGGCCAAATTTACCTCATTCTTCGGACCAGGGATCACAGCCGAAGTCGGTGAGTTATTAACATGTTAATATACCCCATCATTCCTTGTACATGATTATGTACTCCCTCCGTCCCATATGAACTTCAAAATTTTATATTGAGTGTGTCACATTATAAACTTCAATAACCCAAAAAAGAAAGTTTTATACTCCCTCCGTCCCAAAATGTTTGTCCCATTTGACTTTTTTGTTGAACTTTGACCACAAATATATGACAATTTAATTATGTTCATGAAATTCTAAAAATTCCTATTGATTCACCATTAATAATATTATCAACAACTTTTAGAATTTCATGAACATGATTAATCTCTCATAAATTTGTGGTCAAAGTTCAACAAAAAAGTCAAATGGGACAAACATTTTGGGACGGAGGGAGTACTACTTTTTTATTCAATGGGCCCCTCATGTCATACTCAAAACAACTGTCTACTAATTATTCTTTATCTCACTTTCTCTACTCACTTTCTATAATATATAATATAAAGTATAAACATTTCTCTCCTTAATATTTGAGCCCAAATATTTTAGGTTTAAATTGGGACATAGGGAGAATATAGTAATTTGCGCTGAAAGTGTTCCTCCCTAAAGTTACGGCAAATTGCACTTTTGTACCATTAAGTTTACATGCAGTCGTAATGTGGTAAATAATGTACCAAAAATTGCAATTTGGACCGTGCAATCCGGTGCAAAATTGGATGTCTGTTAAATTTATTGGACGGGAGTTAAAAAAAAGTTAACGATATTGACGGAAACATTAAAAGCTTCTTTAATATTTGCATTGGACACCCATGAATTTAAGAAATTTTCAATTGTTATAATTCTGTTAACTATATTTACAAAACACCTTAAAAAATTAACATTTTTGAAAGGGGTTATTAATTAACATAACTTAAATTAAATATTTTTTGAAATTAAATTAAATATTTTTTTTAAATTAAAAATTACTGAATAAAAGAATTTTAGTCTAGGTTCAAGTTCAACCCCCTCCCCACATCCCCTTCTTCATCATCCTGTAAGCCTTCCCATTTTCCTCCCCCTTCTGACCAGTCACCTCCATCCCTCCCCCCCCCCCTTTTACTTCCATCTCCTTCCCTCATTCATACCCACCCCTCTTCCACATTAAAGCTTCTTCGCCTTTCCATCCCCAACTACCGTCTCTGAAAAATCGTTAGATGCCATGGAAATTGAAAGACCCAGATTTCTCTCTCTAAAATTTCTCCTCTTCACGCCGGCGGCTTCCATCGAAATTCACCCTCCCCAAATCCAGGGCTCTTTCCTCTCCTCTCGACTCCATTCATCTATGTGTTAATACCATATTTTGAAAAAAAAAAACAAAAAACTTTTGAAAAATCCAAATTTCATTTTCATGTTCTTCATGAAACAATTTTATTTTAACCTTCAAAATTATTCGCAAGGTGGGAGATCATGAGGCAATTATTTTGATATTTTCGATTTTGATGGCATTTTTGTGGTTTCTATGATTTTGGGGAGGGAGTTGAATTCAGGGGTGTTCAATGCAAATTTTAAAGAAGCTTGTTAACGTATTCGTCAATATCTTTTTTTAACTTTCATCCAATAAATTTAACAAACATCCAATTTTGCACCGGTTTGCACCTTTATGTGAATATAAAGGTCAAAATTGCAACTTAAGGTATATTATGTACCACATTGCAACTGCATGAAACTTAATGGTACAAAAGTGCAATTTGCCCTAAAGTTAATCAAACTTAACAGTGTTGAATGAAAGTGGATAGGAATTTTGAAATGTAATGGCTAATAAATTGAAGGGTCACAGGACTAATTTTCAAGAGCTTTTGGTTGCAGGGAAAGGAGAAACAGGTCTCTATGAAGTACGACTCATCTCCAACACAACTTTGTAGTTTCCTGTGTGAAAAGGTCGATACGTCGACTTTGCTGCTCTACAAGTTATCATTCATGGAAGATTTCCGTAGGCTGGGAGGTGAAATTACTGAATCGATCCTTGTAACAAAACAAAAGAACGAGACGGATACTTTTCATTTAATATGAAACATAGGTTCAAAGAAATTTCAGCTGACTTTGACCTATTTATACAAGCCTTGAAGGTTTACAAAACACTGATATTGTGCTTTCCGAGGGAAATTACATGAACAGCAGTTTAGCTTGACATTAATCTCAGCTGCAGAGATAACTATTGTATAACAATTAGAAGCTATTAACTAGTTCTGTGAACGCACAATCCATACCCGTTAAGCACACACTGGATACAGCAAAAATGATTCAGCCTTGTAGACTCCTGAAGTGTTAGCTGCAAAATCCGAGAAAGATGATGTCAAAACTTTTAAGTCGTCCATATACTCCCTCCGTCCCATGTAAAAGTTCAAAAAATTAAGTGGTGTCAAGTGTTGTGAGTATAAAAAGTGAGGTAATATAGAGAATAATTGACGGATAATTGTTGAGTATGACATATGGGGCCCACAAATAAAAAAAAAACTTTCCATTTTAGGATTTTGAACCTTTAGGTGGGATAGAGGGAGTATTCTTTTATAAACGTGTCGCAGTTTGTAAGGAGTTATAATGACATATCCAGGCATAAAACCTTCATAATTACCCCCAAGATCCAACTGATTACCAGGGATTTTAGGCCACATACAGACTACATTAGAAATGAAGTTTTAGCAATGAACAAGTCAGTCACACTACCTCAATATCACATCTTTATTCTCCATAGGCAGAGTCATGCCTGTGAATTGAATCTTACGCCTTATCCTTCTTTCCATATTACTATAAGAGGCAAAGAAAGATCAACAAATTAAAAGCGTGACAAATGACATTTTAACATATCAAAACTCAAGATTATTATATGCTTCTACTAGTTTTAATTTCTTGCAAAATATGTCCAAAAGAGGTAAAAGACTAAACAGGCAGCTATCAAAAAAAAAAAAGTGAAAAGCTTGTCCCTAAAGTTAAATCCCTACTGCATCTAGGTTTCATTTATAAAGAGAACTGGAGATGTGCAAAGCTAGGCTTACTTCCACTATCCATGTTCAGATGACTCTTAACATGTTCAGAAATTACAAATCCTTATATCACTTTCTTCCCAAATTTAAACATTCAAGGCAACTCAGGGTTTTACTTTTAACAAAAAATGGGATGACATTATGGGAAAGAAGAGAAGAATGGCTCATCAACTGTTTCTAAACCTCCAATAGGTTTCACTAAGGGTTCAAGAACCAGATATATTCTACTAAAAAATCAAAGCATGTGACGTTTCACTTTCATGGCCTTTCAGTGCACAAAACTGCCATTTTATAAAGTAGCAAGCATAATTAGATGTCTTCATTAATCATCATCTTCTTTTCGTTTCTTCCCAACAATATGCAAATAATGTGTTTTCCCAGCAAGTCCATAAAAGACATTATTGAATAATTTAAAGCGAACTCGTGTTTTCCATGCCATCAATAAAGGTTGTTCTATGCCATCAATAAAGGGATGTTCCATCAACCTTAGGATAAATTATAACTCAATCAATGATTTTTTAAATTGCTCACTCATGTAACAGCTCAGTCAATGGAGTGAGAACATTCAGAAAAAAAATAATCAAACATGGATGAAGGCATTTGAGAAAAAAATATTATGAGTGACCAATTTTGAAAAACATGTAGAATTAAGTTACCATAATAGGGGTTTTGCCTTACAATTCAAAGGAAAAAGAGAGTATTTACCTTGATGACTTGATCTTTTTCTCAATCAAATTTGTCTGTTCAGCATCATATGTAAACCATTTTTCTTCTGGATTTACTCCATCTCTACTTTCTATATCTATACATGGGAGAAGAAGTAAGCAAAATGTAGTTCATAATCATATTGAACCTCTTTGACAATTTTGATAAATGCATGATTCGTCACAGAGAGAGAGAGAGAGGGGGGGGAGGTTAAAACTAGAAAAAATCATGATGCACTTGAAATATACCTTGACCAAGAATTTCCGATCTGTCAGAGTAACCTTTCAGTCTCCAATATACACAACCATTACTGTCCAGGTGAACAGCCTCTGTCCTGACAACCTCTGATATTTGTTGGTCTGCATAGTTTTGTTTCATATAATTCCAAAAGAATAAACCCATTAGTTGCTACTTGATTGAAACTTGAAAGCATATTAACATTGGTCATCAAATATTTGAAAACATGTGCAAAGTGAAATAGCTAAGTTATCCCACTGAGACTGCGACCAGATTAATTTTGCATATAATAATGAAGTTGACTGAGTCTATCTACCCAAACCGAACTAGAAATTCTACTTAAATAATGTATGCTTACAACTAAGCCTTAAAATGGTCAAGTAACTAAGTGTTAAAGAACATAAGAAAAAAATGTGTTACTTATATGGAGAGGGGTTTGGCAAGATGCAGTAGACTCCTATAAAATCAGGTTTGAATACTTAAAGAGCACCCTTAATTCAGTATGAAAACAGATTATTTCCCGGTCATAACTTTTGATGTCCAATATATCTGAGAGGATCTTTGTATCGCCAAGCATTAAACAAGTATGAGTTTCTTGAAACATAGAATCGGTAATTTTATGTCCAACTCAATTAATGTTCAAGTATAAATGAGCATCGAGATGGCCAATGACAAGTCCATCAAAGCTCATCAACAACTTCAAGCTCCTAAAGTGAAGTTATTTGAAGTTTCAGTAGGTCACATAACTCGTTTAAGCAGAAGTCCAGACAAGACTTGAAGGTGATGTTCAACTTCATTATATCTATTTATAGCCAAAATTTTAGATACTCAAAAGTAGGTGTACAGGAATTTCAGATCATACCCTTGGAAACCATGCTTTTGGAATCCAACGTCTCAGCATGGGCTTGAGCTGCCTTCTGCTTAATTTGAGAAACAATAGCCTCATGCTCTGAGATAGAGAGAGGAGCACCATTCTTTGCAACAACTGCTTTGGCTATATCATCCCGCATTTGATGCTGTAAAAGTTTCTCCTGTACAATATGGCAACTTCTTATAATCTATTGAGAAGAGCACTTAGATTCATTTCATTAAACAGAACACTTTAAGGGAACTGGTTGATGATTCTTGGATACCTTCTGTTTTGCAGCAATAACTCTTGCCTTGGCTTCCTTTGTCTCTTCAGCAAATTTTGAACTTTGATCTTCGATCCAAGTTCTTAGCTCCCTACAAGAAAATAAAACTATTAGAAGACAAACAAAAAACAAATGAAACTTTGAAAGGACAGTAAGTCAGTGAAAATCTTACGCAGTTTCAAGAACTTCATCACAGAGAAAATTTAACAGTCTAAGCTTCATCGATGAATCTAGGCTATCATAACCACCAAGGACTTTATCTAAGCGGTGCAAGGGTAATGAATCCAATGGACAATAAGAATCCTGTAAACATTCTTTAAGAACAGACAACCACGAACTTTTTTCGTCAGATTCACTCAATGGTGGAGACCTGAAAAGGGATGAAGCGGAATCACTTCAATTACACGGTCATAACAAAGAATGCTATCAACTTTATACTGTTTAGAAAGAAAAAATACCCTGAATCCTTTTGTATCAAGGAAAGTAACTGAATTTGGAACTGGACTATCAAAGTGCTTTTTCCTCTCCGTGTATTTCTTCCATTTATTAGTTCTCGAAGAATTGCTTCAGCGTGTCCTTTCTTCACGTCAAGAATCTGTTAACAAATAAGGGAAAAAGAGGGAAGTCAGAAAAACAAAATATTCATGAATTTGTGAAATACTTTATCTGCTCCTGCACATATACAAGGACAGTATCTCCACATGAATAAACTCAAAGCATCTCAATATCTTCAGGCAACAAAAGAAATTCAGATAATCAATCGTTTGGAATATAATATATGCTTTTAAAAAGAATAAGCTGGTAACCCACAGGGCCACAGCCATGAGTGAGCAAAATGGGAAAATAATAGTTAAAGGAAACTATATGGTGATAGGAGGTTAACAAATGAACTTTTAAAATAGTAAAAAAGATGCATCCTTAAGCTGCATAAAAATGTCATTTGTGATCAATACCTACAAACCAGTTTATCGCAAAAATACACAGTAACCACAAATCCATATCACCTATAAAGCAACTCGGTCAAGTTGGGAAACAAAAGTAAGGCAGGTATCATGCATATATGGAAGACATTTATGCAACAGATAGAGCGAAGGTTTAGAATACATTAATTAAATGCTTAACAATTGATATGTCGATGAGAGGCATAATGTACAAATTACATGCAGCTATGGAAAGATGTTTATGTCTCACAATGACTTAGCTAAAATACTTGCCTTTCCAAACGCAGCACAAAATTCTAGGAATTGCAGAGCATGGCCAACATCTTGAGCTGGTAGGTCAATGCCAGCAACAGTTGTCAACTCAGTCCCAGTTGGCAATGGAATATCATCATCTAGACATTTTTCATGGGCATCCAAGAAATATTCCATAACCACCTTATTCTGATTTTCATTTTGATGCTCTACACTGTCTAAAACTTCCACACTTTTTTGAATATTATTCTCCATATCATCAACTTCTTTGTGAATTCTTTTCTTTGACACCATTTCATCTTGTCGAACACCATTAGCCTCTTTTGTAGTTTTGGCTTCCTTAAGGTTCCCTACTGTAACTCTATTTATCTTGTTAATTCTAGGGCTCTTACGAGTCACCTCATTGATATGAGTACCTCTGTGCCCCTCAGCGTGCCTCTCAGCATCAACCATCTCCTTTGGCATTTTCTTAAGCTTCTTCTCATCCGGGTGAGGACTAATCTCTTTTTGCAAGGTACCATCAGTTATTTCCTTTGAAACTTCAGGTTTCATGTTCTTTCTTTTCTTCACAGTAGGACTAGAATCGGACTCCTTCAACAAAGTATTATCACCATTGACTTCATGCATCTCCTTTGACCCCTTTTTCATTTTTTTCTTAAGCTTCTTCTCATCCGGGTGAGGACTAATCTCTTTTTGCAAGGTACCATCAGTTATTTCCTTTGAAACTTCAGGTTTCATGTTCTTTCTTTTCTTCACAGTAGGACTAGAATCGGACTCCTTCGACAAAGTATTATCACCATTGACTTCATGCATCTCCTTTGACCCCTTTTTCATTTTTTTCTTAAGCTTCTTCTCATCAGGGTGAGGACTAATCTCTTTTTGCAAGGTACCATCAGTTATTTCCTTTGAAACTTCAGGTTTCATGTTCTTTCTTTTCTTCACTGTAGGACTAGAATCGGACTCCTTCGACAAAGTATTATCACCATTGATTTCATGCATCTCCTTTGACCCCTTTTTCATTTTCTTTGTTTTCTCCTTTGCAAGACTTGAAGCTGAAGGGAGAGTTAGATTTACATCCATCTTTCCTTCAAATAAATTTTCCTTACCCAGCTTTCTAGGTGACACAATCTTAGACTCCTGCTGAGAGTCATTAATAACACAAATAATAAGTTAAAAGACAGAGAAAATCTATCTGCCAAAAAGGTTTGTAGTGAGAAGCAAGCACATTCCCACCTCATCAACAGCAGCCAACTTCCTTGGCGAAGCACCCATTTCTTTCGTACTTGTGTATGGACCAATTATCTCAGAACCTTTAACATGCAGCAAGTCTGAAACAGAGGAAAACCCGCTTGCTTTGGCTGTGCGCACTAACATGCCAGTGGGCTGATGACCACGTTTCTTCCTGATAATTAAATGCATCTTAGATCTCAGAAAAAAGTAGTGAGTTCTTGATGCTAGAGAAAAAGTTCACGAACTTACATGCACAAGCTACAGTTACAGATACCCCTACACCTTGGGCAACTCCAATCCTCCAACAACGCCACTTCTTCTGCCTTCTCCCCATACCTGATTCAATATTGACATCACATCAAAAAGATGAGCCTCCAATGCTTCAAAAAACTTTTACACAGATGTAACTGAAGCAGTGTATCATATTTAAACCTGTTCAAGAGGCATGTGTGACAAAATTTCAGGGTACACTGTTTATCCCTAACGCAATTTTTGCAATCAGCACAAAAGTCCAACGTTTTTTGGCGGCACTGCAAAAAAAAATCATTTAAATCGTCAAAAAATCTAATGTGCCAAGCAAATGAAATCAGTAAAAGTGATTTCAATGTGTAATAATGGAGAAGGTAATAGCTTCAAATAGGAAGGGGAAATGAAAATCAGGACAAGCAATAGGAAACATCCCCTGTTAATAGATAGAACAACACAAGAACACAGCTTAACTGATAATTGTACCCTACATACTTCATTGCTACAAATATGGGATATTATTACTTCACAGACTACTTATCATATTAAAAAAGAATCATCGGCACAATTCAAACTAAGGGGGACTTTATACCACATCTCTTATAAATTTGGTGTTTGATGCTTTCAAAGTTTTTCCTATGCATGTATTAAGTTTGCTAGACCTATTAACTACTACTTCATAAATCAACAACACATCTAATGAAACAAAAACTTATTTCCATTAAAATTCTCCCATTATCCCTTTGTTTAATCCAATAGCTCTCGAAACATGCTGAAGGAGAAGAAAGCCTTCAAGAATTAGAAATGTTATTGACCCAAAACCCTAGAACATTTTAAGTTTCTAGATACCATAATTCATCAAACCCCCAAATTAGTGAGCCTCAACTTATCATATTTGGATCCTGAGTAAGAATTGGTATTTAATTCCAAATAAATTCACTTAAATTTAGGGGAAATGTACTCCACATCAAGATTCTACCTTCCATTCACAACACTCAGTAAATCAACAGAAATATAACACTTTTGAGTACGTAAATCACCAAATTCACGCAAATTTTGGAATTAAAAGCCCTAAACGAGCCAATGCACTTGAACAAATTAACCACCCAAATGAAACAAGATGAATTGATTAATATTTCTTGAAAATCTAAGACATACCTGATGGCAAGTCTTGCCATTTTGAGAATCATAAATGCGTCCATGAACAACCCGAACTCCGGGTGCCTTTGTGCGCTTTGCTGCTGGCTTGGGATTGGGAGACCCACATTCGGGAAGTTTCTCTGTCTCCGGCTCCTTCTTCTTCAATTTGGGAGAGGATAGATTGGATTTGGAAGCGGGGCTTGAAGCTACTGCCATTGTTGTTCACAGAGATTAATCAGATGTTGGAGATGAAATCAAAAGAAGGGGGAATGTTGAGTTTTTATTCGGATAAATTCGATTGTAATGTTTGGCGCGGTGTTGGAAAATTTTCAAAATTTCTTTAGGCGGATTTGAAATTTTTGGAGTTGTGGCGCTTACCGAATTAGGGCATTTTGGTCCTCCACTCCTCTAAAATTTCCCGCCACTTGTGTTTGAAATGAATTTTATTTTTCTATTTGGACAAACTATCCAAATCTATATTACAATAGGAGTGGAATCTAACCGCCACACAAAGAGCGGTCAGGATCCAATCTCACAAAAGATAAACAGCGGTTGTGATTTAATTAAGAAAAAAAAACTCCCCACTTGATGCACCGAATATTAACTCCCTCCTCTCTTCCCATAACTCGCTATAAAGTATTATATACTCCCTCCGTCCCGCTAATATTAGCACACTTTCCTTTTTGGGCGTCCCGCTAATATCCGCACACTCCCAAAAAGGAAACTTTATATTAATAAAATATTCACCCAACCCCACTCATTCTCTCTCCTACATTATTTTAATACTCACAATACCATTATAATTTATTACACCCTTCACTCATTCTCTCTCCACTCATTCTTTTACACTCACAACATTTTATTAAAATATCATATTCCTAGAGGGACGGAGGGAGTATATAATATATATTTATATATATAATATATAATATATATAATATATATATTTATATTTATATATATTATATTATACTCCCTCCGTCCCACAACAAGTGACACACTTTGCCATTTTAGGCGTCCCACTAATAAGTCACACTTCCTAAAATGGCAAAGAATCTTTACTATTCCCTCCACTCATTCTCTCTCCTACATTATTTTAATACTCACAACATCATTATAATTTACTATTCTCTCCACTCATTCTCTCTCCTACTCAACTATCTACACTCACAACACATCAACTTTTTCACTTTTTTCTTAATTCTCGTGCGAAACAGTAACTGTAACTGTTATTATGGGACGGAGGGAGTATAGTATATATTACTCCCTCCGTCCCACACCAAGGTTCCACCTTGGTGTGGACAAGCTTTTTAAGAAAATTAATTAAAATGGGTAGAAAATTTGAGGAAAGAGAATGTAAAAGTTAAATGTGTGGTAGGGAATAGGAGAGAGAATGTAAAAGTTAAAAATATTTAATAGGAGAGAGAATGAGTGGGAGGAATAGTAAGTTAATATATGAAATGTGTGGTAGGGAATAGAAGAGAGAATGGTTTTTTTGTAAATATAAGGAGATGATAAGGGTATAAATAAATGGAAAACTTTCCATTTAAGGAAGGGAACCTTGAAGTGGGACGGACCAAAAAGGAAAGGTGGAACCTTGAAGTGGGACGGAGGAAGTATATATATATATTTATATACTCCCTCCGTCCCAATAAAAGCCTTCACTAATTACCCAAAAGGGTGTCAGTTAGAAAACTTTTCGCTTTTTTTTGGCAAAGAATCTTTACTATTTCCTCCACTCATTCTCTCTCCTACATTATTTTAATACTCACAACACCATTATAATTTACTATTCCCTCCACTAATCCTATCTCCTATTTTCAAATTACATTCACAACATTTTTTTTCCCTCCCATTTCCATAATTTGCGTGCCCACCCAAAAGGGTTAAGCACTTATTGGGACGGAGGGAGTATTATACTTCCTCCGTTCCATTGATAACTTCACCATTTTGAGCTTGGCACGCAAATTAAGAAAAAATGATAGTGAAGAAAGTGTTGTGAGTATAAAAGTAAAATAGGAGAGAAAATGAGTGAAGGAAATAGTAAATTTGAAAAGTGTTGTGAGTATAAAAGTAAAGTAGGAGAGAGAATTAGTAGGTGAAATAGTAAAGATTCTTCGCCATTTTAGAAAAGGTGAAGCTTTTAACGGGACACCCGTTTTGGCAAAAAGTGAAGCTATCAATGGGACGGAGGGAGTATATATTTATATTATATACTCCCTCCGTCCGCTTACATGGTTCACACTTTCTATTTTGGGCGTCCGCTTACATGGTTTACACTTTGTTTCTTTCCTAAAAAGGAAACCTTAAATCACTATTCTCTCCACTCATTCTCTCTCTTACATTATTTTAATACTCACAACACCATTATAATTTACTATTCCCTCCACTCATTCTCTCTCCTATTTTATTTCACACTCACAACATTTTCAATATAATACTCCCTCCTTAATTAACGTGTAAACAAGAATCGTGAATCTTCTAGCGAGACGGAGGGAGTATATATATATATATATATATATATTATATATATATTTATATATATATATATACTCCTCCGTCCCACTTCAATAGAGACCAACTTTTTGGGTGTGGGAATTAAGAAAAAGTGATGTAAGAAAGAGAAAAAGTTAAATGTTGTGAGTATGAAAAATTAAATAGGAGAGAGAATGAGTGGGAGGAATAGTTAGGAGAGAGAATGTTGTGAGTGAAAAAGTAAAATAGGAGAGAGAATGAGTGGGATAAATAGTGAAGATTCCTTTCCATTTTGGGAAGTATCAATTGAAGTGGGACGGACCAAAAAGGAAATAAGTATCAATTGAAGTGGGACAGAGGGAGTATATAATTATACGTGTGTATATATATATATATATATATATATATATATATATATATATATATATATATATATATATATATATATATAATATAGTGTATATATTATATATATATATTATATTATATATATTAATATATATAATATAAATATATTTTTGGATTTAAGAAATATGCTCGAGACATTCTTGATATGAAATTTGAAGCCAATGCTTTGGGTAGATTTTCCTAATTTTAGTGGTCTTATTAGAGAAGTCTGAGTTAATTTTTTTATGACAATTTGAGATGTGTGCTAGGTAATTTATTTCTTTTTTCCTTTTCTTTTATCTGTTTCTTAATTTGAAGTTGGGATGTGCTGTAGAACTGAATTCAGGAGGTGTGGCTTTCCAAAAGGGCATTTCTTTGGTAGATTAAGGCATATTTTCATCCGGATTTGTTTTTGCTACCATGCTTGGAGTAATCAAATGAGAGTATAAACCTATTAGGTACTTGCTATTTATATTGATTTTAAGTGTTTTATTATGTGTTGTGAGAATTGATAGTATGTATTTATCTTATTAGTACAGCAGCTTAAGAAAAGGCTTCATACATGAGTAGAGGAACTATTTCTGCTAATAGGTAAATGACATTGTATGCTGACTAAAAATTATCCATCATCTTATTACATACTATATTCTTTTTTGAGTTGTCCAATTCTGAAACTCGAAATTTGAGAGCGTATGTGCATGAGGTTTTTGCCTGATCTAATATTATGGTTCTAAGCTCGGGGAAGACCCGACTTAGTAACTTCCTATTCTGACACATAACCAACTCTCTCTTGGACTCTCCTAAAGCGCTTTGGCCATAGCTTGGTCGGAGGCATATTGTGTGCGTGGGGGGGATTTTGACTATGAATTTACTTATTTTGTGAGTGTGTTTATGTGCCCGTTAGAGAGAGAGAGAGCTCGTGGGTGGGTGGGGGTTCATGGGGTGTGAGGGGTGCATATAATATATTTTTATTATGTAGAAGATGCTTCATGTATGGTGACTCATATAGAGTGCTTAAAGTTTTCTATTTTTTATGGATCACCCAAATCCCAAATGTTTCAGATTTGTTTTTGCCTCCTTTTTCTTTTTCTTTTTCTTTTTATTTGTGTGTGTGTGGTGGTGGGAGTGGCGATTGATGGGGTGAGGGTGGATGTGGATATGGATAGTACAGAATGGAGATGCTTTATTTGTATACTCCCTCCGTCCAAGTACATACTTCACGGTTACTGTTCACACGTGGATTAAGGAAAAAAATAATGATATAATGTTGTGAGTGTAAAAATAAAATATGAGAGAGAATGAGTGTAGGGAATAGTAAATTATAATGGTGTTGTGAGTATTAAAATAATGTAGGAGATAAAGTGTGAAATATGTAATTGGACGTCCAAAATAGAAAGTGTGAAGTATGTAACTGGACGGAGGGAGTAATATTTTTTTTTCATATGATGTACTTCCTCCGTTCCGCTACAAATTGCACACTTTCCTCATTGGGCGTCCCATTATAAATTGCACACTTTCTAAAATGGCAAAGAATTTTTACTATTCCCTCCACTCATTCTCTCTCATACATTCTTTTAATACTCACAATACCATTATAATTTACTGTTCCCTCCACTCATTCTCTCTCCTATTTTACTTTTACACTCACAACATTATATCATTATTTTTTTCCTTAATTCCCGCGCAAACAGTAACTGTACAGTTTTAAGCGGGACAGAGGGAGTACTTAATGTTTTCTATCATAAAATGTTGAAGCTAAATCATTGAAAACTTTTCAATGCCATAAATAGGTAGATCCTCAGTTTTCGCTTTTCTTTTAATAACTTTTTGGGCATAATTTGTCTCTTTGATTCCAGGTTAGTTTTGATGATTTTACATAGAAGGTGGCGGATACTCGATATTGAATAATAAAGTAGGTTGAAGGTGATGAGAAAAAGAATAATAATAGATTAGGGGTACTGACTCGTGCGGTCCGCACGGGGGGCTGTACTAGTAATCTATATCTATATATATATAAAGACTCAAGTGGTCTAAACACCTTTTCCATTCAAAACTATATCAGAATTTGAAAAGCCATTTTCATTACTTTTCATACATTTAATAATTAGTACAAATTTATCATAGCATTTTATACCTTTTATGAATTATCATAAGAAATCTTGTAAAAAATGTTGCAATTTAAATTTTCTTCCGGTTAGTCATTAAAAATAACTTATAAAAGTGTACTTACTCCCTCTAAATGTTATCCAATTTATAGTGCTCTTTCAAAATAATATATTATTAAATTTTTTATTATTTAACCAATGAAGAAGGTTATTAAAAGACAAAATATTAAAATTATTGATTTAGCTAATTCACAAATTTCTAAACGATGTTGAGTCAGCTCTAATAAAGTTTATTTTTTAAAAAAAGAATGGAGTATATCTTTTAATTTCTAACTAAGACTAACATTATATGAAATTTGATTATAGTATTTTCAAATAAATATAAATTATAATTATAAATTAAATGATAAATATTTTAATATTCGTAAATATGAGTAACGTGTTATAAAACTTAACTATATTTTTAAAAAATGTTAATGCATAGAATTATAAAATTAAATTTTAGTTAGTAGTATGATTAGTATTTTCTATTTCAATATTCATGGGTATAATTACTTAATAAAATATTTTTATTATTTATTTATTTTGTTAGTTAGTTCTTTAAAGTACAAATTTATCAAATAATGCTCTTCTTTTAAAAGACAATTCTTGTAAAAAAATAGGTGATCAAGTGATGTTAATGTCACTTCCCTTAAAAATATTTTAAAACTTTGATACATGGTATTGATATTGAAAATAAAGGTGAATACCTCACTAATAATTTTGTATTTTAATAAATATTTCAATATGTACAATTTAATTTGTTAGTTATATGTGTAATATTATTGGATTAATACAATGACATATTTTTGTTGAAATAAATATCTTTAAAATTATATTTTCTTAAATTATTATTATTTTTATATATTTTTAGCTAATTTTTCAAATTTATTTATCCGTGCGTTTAACGCACGGGTGTAAAACTAGTTAGTACTTGAAAACCCGATTTTATCTCAAATCGCAGTTTGAATTAAACCGGTTGAAATGCATATCTATAGTATAAATGGCAACATGGGTGAACAGTTGAATGAACAGTACCAAGTGTCGAATTTCCCATTTTGCCCTCACTAAGTTGTTCATTTCCCATTTTGCTCTTAAATATATATATATATATATATATATATATATATTAAAAAAGTGTCCTCGGACACAGAGCTTAATTAAAAAAAAAAAAAACGTGTCCTCGGACACGGGCTTTTACTAGTCTATAGTATAAATGAAAACTTGTCCTTGCTACAGCCTACAGTACAATGAACAGTTTCAAGAATCAAATTTCTCATTTTGCCCTCACTAAGTTGTCTCTTTCCCATTAAAAAAAAAAAAGCGTGTTCTCGAACACGAGCTTAATTAAAAAAAAAATGTGTCCTCAAATACGGGCTTTTACTAGTTTCTGATAATTTTAAACACCAACGGATATTTCGTACGAAATACTACATCATTGAAATGGATATTTCTGATAATTTTAAACACCAATGTGGCACATCGGTGAGTCAAACCTAAGGAAAAACCCTTATTGATTTGCAATTCAGATAATAAATTAATGTTTTATCCCACATGATATAGTATAAATAATGCATAGTTTTATCTTAACAAATTTAAGATCTTAATTTCTTTTTTTCTTTTCTTTTCTTTTGTCTGGACAAAAGAGATCACATCTTCACCGTGGTTGTCCTTCATTACTCCCTCCGTCTCATATACTCCCTCCGTCCCAACCCAATTGATACCAAATTTTTGGCCATACAGATTATTAAGGAAAAGTAAGAGAGAGAAAAAGTGGAAGAAAATGTTGTGAATATGAAAAATTAAATAGGAGAGAGAATGAGTGAAAGGAATAGTGATTTGATTAATGTTGTGAGTGTAATAGTAAAATAGGAGAGAGAATGTGTGGGAAAAATAGTAAAAATTCCCTTCCATTTTGGGCTGTCTCAATTGAGCTGGGACGGACCAAAAAGAAATAAGTCTCAATTGGGCTGGAGCGGAGGGAGTATAAGATTTTACAAATTGATTTTGCACGGTAACTAAGAAAATATGTAAGTGATACTCCATGTAACTGTTTTGAGTATCAAAAGTGAGATAAAAGAGAAAATGTGAAATAGGAAATAGTAAGCAGACGAGAGAATGAGTGAAAAAATAGTAAAGATTTTTTATCGTTTTAAAAAAGTAAAATCTTATATGGAACGCCTAAAATGATAAAAATAAAATCTTACACGAAACTTAGGGAGGGAGTATATATTTATTCAAATAATTTTGAAATTGTACCACGATAATTTCATCATTCAAATATTTGGTCTTCCCACCTCTCCTTCATAAAAAAAAAATATCCCCATTCATCAGGGAGGAGAAATGTTTGGAGCATCTCTCTCTCTCTCTCTCTCTCTCTCTCTCTCTCTCTCTCTTTCTCTCTCTCTCTATATATATATATACTATATTATATGTACTCTTTTTGTACTGAAATAAATGTCGCACTTTCCATTTTTATGCATCCTAAAACAAATGTTACATTTCCAAATAAGGAAAATGTCTTGGTGCAATTTTATCCGTGCAAACTAGTAAAGAACCTCTATATTCAGGGACGGAGGGAGTATATTGCAGTTATAGTTATACATATACAATAGATCAGCCAGGGTATTGAAATGTCACAGCAACTCATCAGGTTCAGTAGCTTGTTGCCATTTTACTATTGCAACTGTATGGCGGCCTCCGCAGGCAACAAACTTGGCACACCATCGCCCTTCCGCTTCATTTCCACTGAGATTTCTTGGAGGTGGAATATCAATGGGCACTTCTGATGGATGACCCGTCGTCACCTTTCTACCATATCCTAATCGACCATGATCACCTCGCCCAAACTGCCAGTGACAGATAGAATAAATCACATCTTAACCCACTCAATAGTCATAGATGATGTGCAAAAAACTACGATTAATCACGGGACACAATTATATCTGCCTCTACTTATCACCGCAGTTTATATTTATTGGTCCTTGGTATAAGGATGCATATTCATAAAGACAGCGGTGAAGCCAAAAATAAATAAATCAAGGGGTTCGAAAGATCATAAATGTAAAATCTTACTCCCTCGGTCACTTTTGGACAAATCTATTTGTCCAAAATAATTGTAGACTTTGGTTCAAAAGCATTCGATTTCCTATAATATCCTTCCGTTGAGATATGCTTCACTTTATTAATTGGTTTATTCATAGGAGTAATGTAGGAGAGAGAAAAATAAATAAGGGTAAAATTGGTAATTTCATCATTAAATTGTAGTAATAATTGTGTTTCTTAAAATTTGTGAAAAGCCTACATGCGACAACTATTTTGGACCGGAGGGAGTACATAATAGTATACAAATTTAATTATAAAGGGGGTCAAACTTATAACTAAACGTTATTTATTTTTTTCTTCACAAAAAGAGGATCTGATTGAAATTTTCTTATTATTTCAATGCTAAAAGATATTTTCTTTTTCTAATTTTAAGTGTAGTAAAATGTTAACTTTCAAAAGACGGGGTCAAATGACCCCTTGCCTACAAAGTGGCTTCGCGGGAATTCAATTGTCATGGAATACTAGCAAGATTTTGATAACACTTACAGAAAACATACGACCATCCCGAGTTAATGCAACAGAATGAGTGCCCCCACATGACACCTACATGAAGTAGAGGATAAATATCAAATTCGTTGCAATTATGGTGGTAACTAGAATCTGATGAAATATGTTCACAGGTATCCCTTGTTATATGAAAAGAATGATTTTCGAGCAACCGGATATTCCTTGTTACTCCTTCTGTCCCTAAATGAATGTCAATTTTTATTTTATTTTCAAATTTGTTCTTGATCATGAGCAAATTTGATTTTTTTTTCGACATTCATTTAGAGATGGAGGGAGTGCATAAATGGAATTCCAGCCATAAAAAAAACAAATGGAAAACCTACGCAAACATTCAGAATAGAAAACAAAATGCTTCGATGCTCATTGAATCTCTACGATAAACAGATGAGTAGACAAACCCTTGTGGCAAACTAACATCCGTTTTTCCAGTTGTTTGAAACAAAACAGAATGGTTGATAGATTAACAGGTTCTACCGCATAGTTTAGTCATTGAATCACTTGGATACGAAGAGACGGAGAGAAAATTCTGCTAATTCCAGGAGTGCACAAATTGAGGTAACAACTTCAATAAGCTAACTGTATTATAACAATCTGACAAGGATCAAAGTTGTTCCTTCTGCCCCAATTTGAGAGTCCATTTTCAGTAATATTAATTACAAAAAAATAAAAATAAACTCCAACATGAGTGTCTATTTTTAGTGAAGTTACTAAATTCACCTTGTAAAGTATCATTCCCAATTTGCATTGCCAATGTTCTACTAAAAATGCTTTAAGAGTCATTGTCTTTGAATTCTTTGAAAACTAAAAATGTAAACAGAAATAATCAGATACATGACAACCTAGGCCATTTGGGATCACAAACCAGCTCTAGAATTTTGAACTTGTGGGCAAACGGCTTTGAACTAGTGTTTGGATTTTAAATTCTGGGAGATGCCAAAAACTTGGATTTTGGTTGGTTACTCGATTCCGTCAAGTAAAATATTTCTAGCAGAAAAGAGCACTAAGAAAGGCCTTGTGGAGTAACTAAATTATCATTCTTATGATTATGCACAATTGCAGATAGAACAGTTGTGTCTCTTCTTAGTTATACCATTTTAACCATAACCATCTCAATATTGCCAGTAAATGTCACAATTTGTCCTAGATAAAGCCCAAATATACTCTTGACTCGATAAAGCAAGAATTATGTTAAAGAATCCATACCCCTCCATACGTGGATGATTTTTTCTACTTAAGCAAGACATCCAAACTTGTACAACCCATTTCATTAGCGTGAGCAATCAAATGTGTTCACATTAGGAAGGATTTCATACAGGCATAAAAAATTGGGAAATTTCTATCTTAGAGTCAGAAAGAAATAAAATTGGTCAACATGAAACTCTGTACCTGAATGATGTCCTCCCCAACCAGTAGCTGAACCTTCTGGGGAACCATTTTACTGCTCTTGTCATCTCCAAATCCAAGTCTACCATGTTCCCCTCTACCCCAACCATATACCTGTCATGGAGATGAAAACAGAACGTTCTAAGTTTTTTATCTTTTCATGGAAGAAAACCCAGGGATATCACGGTATACATATTAATCAAAGCTCCAAGGTTAAATTAGGAAATCATATGGAAAGCATAAGCAGAATTTATAATCAGTAGGGCAGCATTTTTACGAAACAAGCACGGCAATGACTAATGAAAAAAAGGGACCATATAGAGCGCTAAAATTTTGCAGTAATATGTAATACATTTTCTTTAAGGGCTCCTAGATCATGCCCATATATATGATAAAGAATGAAGAACAACCTAATGCTGCTTAGAAGCAATATGCAAACTTATCTTCTTATAAGGTGATGATGGATCAATGTGGCATTCATTGATTTGAATGTACCTGAGAATATAAATTTGAGAAGTCGAGCAATTTCTTGATTCTATTGCATAACCTCGAATGAAACGACAATATTGCCTTCATATGGTATATCGTATATGTACCTACCGGAAGTTATTAATAGGAAAATACAGTCTCTGCAAATATATCATGGTTCAGTTCACATCTATTCTGAAGGTTTCTGATCATTACTTCTATTTCTTTCACCTGAATTCACTGATTTAACTAGCTTTCCATACATTCTTCCACCCTCCTACTGTCCTACATCTCCCTTTAAAAGCAGTTAAACTAGATCAAGTAAGAAACAGGTAATACAATCTTCTCCCAACATGAAAATGTCAGTTTTCATTTAAGGGACACTATACATTTGGGAAAAATTAGTAATGAAAATATAAAATATCCGTGTGATACATTTATACATTTTTTTTTGTTTTTCAGATATAAATTGAAATATGAAAGATTATTGTTAAAAAATTATTTAGGGACAAAGTTATTTAAGACATTCATTTGAAACATTTTTTTTTAAATAGACATTCATTTTGGGATACAGATGGTATCTTTTTTTTTTTTACTTTCCTAAATGTCCAAGCTTCTAATTCAACCTAGTGAGCTGAGTGTAACCTCTATACTACAGACTTGTAATATGAATACAAAGTTACACTTATGACTAACTACGTTGAGTATTTTGGGACGGATATTTTCATATGGTCCTATCAATATACCCTAGTATAACCTCCACAATTCAGTGTCAACATTACCCATATGTTAAAAAAAATCAAAACCCCAAATTATCCTTAAATATATCTTTCTTCCCAAACTATTTTCTACAAAAAAGTGCCAAGAAGAAGAAGAAGAAAGGTTAATCATGTTTACTGACATGCCGAATCTGTATTACAAAGAAAGCTTTCCTGTTATTATCAAAAAGAAAAAAAGAAAACTTTCCTTATTTTACTGAGTTGGAGTTCAGATGCACAATGCACTCTTTGTAAAAGCGTAAGAAATGACATTCCACGGTAAAAAAAAAATTGAAAAATACCTCCCCATCATCTGTTATTGCAGTGGAATGCCAACCTCCAGCGGCAATATTAACCTGGATGTACATACAAAGAACTTCTTTAATTCTTAATATTTAGGAAATCCCATGGACTTGAATTAAGAAACACAACTATCAGATCCCTATTGAAGTGGAAATCTAACAAGCTAAACTTCTTGATATGGAAGTACATATGTTGGCAACAGGTAACAAGAATTGAAAGATATAAAGTGATGCAAGCAAAATCTCAGCGAAAGATAAATTTTCAGCGCTAAAATAACGAGAAGTAAGCAACTGAATAGCAAATGAACCAATGAGACGAGAAATGGTACTAAGACAAACCAAGGTAAGGCCAGATAACCCTTGAACGGGAATAGGTTGTGATCTTGGTTGGGTATCTCCAGTCCTGAGCTGACCATATTCATTATTTCCCCATGCCCATAGAGTTCCATCCTCAAGTAGAGCCAAATTGTGGAAGGCTCCAACTGCTATTAACTTTACCCTCTCAAGGCCTTGTACTCGCACTGGAGTGGAAATCTGTTTACTACAGAGAAACGTTCATAGAAGAACAATTAATGAAAACGAAGAAGATCAAGCAAGTATTAGCTGTATTATCCAGTGATCTATATGTGTGTGTTTGTGTGTGTATGTATATGCGTGTACAAAACAAAAGCAAAATAGCATACATGTCTCCAGGAGGCCATGGTTGACCCCATGTCCATACATGTCCATCACGTGTAAGCACTACTGAGTGTGTGCCTCCAGCAGCTACCTATATAATACAACCAGTTAAGGATGTAACATACAAGTTATATGATCAACTATTGAAAGCATGTTAACAAGATGAATTCGTTCTAATTTGTTAAGCATCCAGTTAACTTCTGGTGTTTCATTGTTGCTTCAAGGAAATAATTACCCTGTACTTTCCATTGTACATTCGCAACTAGCAGACGACATCCGAATTCATGACTATTTGTGAACGTATTTCTTAAATTTCAATGTTGCTCCCTCTGTCCCAAAATGAATGACCATTTTGGATTTAAGGGTCATTTTGAAAAAGTTGGTTTTTAATAGAAAAAAATCATAAATAATCTTGCTATTCACTTTCAAACTTTTAGTTTTGCAAAAATATAATGAATTGTGAAAAAAAAAATCATTTAGGGACAGTTTTTGAAGGAAAAGTTTTCAAAAGGTCATCGTTCATTTTGGGACCAAATAGGTTATTCAATTTGGGACTGAGGGAGTAGATCATTATCAAGTATCTTGTATGTTATCCAACAGAGATATTACAAATTTCAATCTGCTTTTTCAACTCCAAAATGAAGGTCAACATTGATTATGGCATAATGGACTAAGGTTCACAAACAAATTGTACATAAAAGAGGTTAAATTTCAAGGTGAAGACCCTACCTTCAAAGTACATTAAAAAATTGAGGCATATACTTGTTTCACATCTCAACATTTTGAAAGCGAACATCACGGCCCCACCGATAAAATTTTCTTAGATTAGCAAGTTAATTGTTTGAAATTGAAAGAAATTCTTCCTCCATTCTGGCATTGTATTTTATTTTTTCTATAGAAGTGAGCTTTCTCACAAGAAAAGTGGAATTAAGCAAAAAAAAAAAAAGTGAATGTGATTCAATTCTATGACCAACTGCTTAAATGTGTTACACACCTGACGAACAGTAAGCTTTGATGCACATCTCTGAGGAATTACAATATCCCTCCTCAAAGTCCTTCCAGAATCATCTTTCTCCGGTTCTTCACCACACTGACCATACTCATTTCCACCTGCACCGGATAAACATGACATACCTGTGAGGGCAAGAACACATAAGATCTTCTGCTACCAGTGAAAGCAAAGAAACAAAAGTTTAATTTCGAGACAAGATCAGAAGAGCTTGAATTGCGTGCTTTTGATAATCTTCGTGGAATTCACATCTGCAATCTATGTTCAATCCATCTCAGTAAACAATGGCAAATGATGTGCGCGCAAGGTTGCCAACATCCCAAAAGAGGGAAAGGTCTAGCATAGTATAAGCAAAAAGCATACAAGGGTACAGAGCATGTGAAATAGGCAATCTTCTTACTTTCTTTTGTTGAAAATAAAACAAAGTTGTGAGATAATGGGACACCCTTCAGATTACATATATCAGCAGTCCCATTCTAAGAAATCCAATAATGTAATATACATTATCACATAACTAAACTTCATATCTGATTAGTATTTGAAAAAAAATTAACAATGGCACTGGCTTGATTTATGAATGATAAACTTGCAACAGAACGTAAAAGAAAAGCACAACTTTCAAATGGGGAGGTCTCGTCTGGGACATCTGTCAAGCAAGGAGGACACTCAAAGCCTGATGGAGACAGTAAAGTACAGCAGCATACTTGTGATAATAGAAAGCTGCATTCATCCATCAGCTTAAAGGTAATGATTTTTATTTATTTAGTTGGTTACTTTGAGAATGTCAAGTGCAATATCAGCAAGAGTTTGGATTTGCGAAATGTCGTTCTTTAAACTGCAACTGATATCCATTAGGATTGTGCCAAGTGCACTGCATCCAGACTAGTCTCGACATTACTTGGTAGTTGTAACGCTAGTAAGCAGCTTTATATATAAAGGAGGACATAGAATCATTATTTAGCTATTATCAAAAAAAAGCATTAATTTACATTGGTGCAGAACTAATAATACGAGTTCAAATTCCTATCAAACACTTACGGAAATGGTGAAGAAAAAAGAAACATAAGAATAATACCCCAAGCATAAGTGCGGCCTTGATCATCTACAGCAAGGCAATGCCACCCACCAATAGCTGCCTGAAATCATAAAACCCAACTTAATTAATTGACACGGTTTTTAGATATTCATATGGTTCGTAAATTTGAAATCTTGACAGCCTAATTGGGAGTTTACCTGAACAATCTTGACATTATTAAGAGCTTTAACCTGACTAGGAATATTCTCAGTTTTGGTAGTAGGTTGATGCCCCAAAGTCCCTCTTTGGTTCCAACCCCATGTAAACAACTGATACCCAAAAAAAGAATACACCAAAAATCAAAAACCCAAATACCAAAACACATATAGCTAGAAAATCTAGAATCCCGAAATTAGTACTCCCTTAGTCCCAAAAAGTTTGTCCATTTTTACTTAATTTCATGGTCAACTAAGTTAAAATTTGACCTAATTTTATGAAAATCTACCTATCTCAATGCAATTCTGAAAATTATTATTGTTTCACCATTTTTTTATTTTAAATTTGGGTTTTTAATTAATAAATGACTTAATATGCTACAAGAATGACACTTCAAAGTGCTAGAAATTGCATTTGGCGGAGTTTGAAACACAGACATCTCGTATCGATTGGGCATAGGATGGCGCTTGAGCAAAAGCTCTCTGTCATTGTTTCACCATTAGTAATACTATCAACAATAATTTTTAGAATAGCATAGGGAGATATCTAGATTTTATGAAAGTTCAATTTTGACCATAAAAGTGAAAAGTGAGACAAACCCGTTAAGAGAGAGAGACTAGTGGAGTAGAGTAAATGGAGTAAATGATTATGGAGCGGACCTTGCCGTCATGGCATATGGCGAGGGTATTACGGCTGCCGCCAACGACGGAGCGAACATGAAGGGAATCGAGGGAAAAAATAGAGGAAACGCATTCTTTTTCTTCGTTATCTCCAAGTCCAAGTTGGCCGTCTTCTCCAGAACCCCTGACAATTAACAGCAAACAGAGTGTTGTTCATGAGAGTTGAACAACACTAGAGTGTGTGTGTGTGTGTGTGTGAGAGAGAGAGAGAGAGTATTGGGAGAAGGGAGCTGACCATGTGATGACGGCGGTCTCGGAAGCCATGGGAGTATAGTTCTTCGGTGCAGGAAGGAGCGTTAGAAAACGTGCACTCAATAAAGTTGGATAGTGCGTATCCGATTCCAATTTCAATCCAATGTCCTTTTCTATTAGTTTAAGGGAAAATATCTCGATTTCTTTCGCCGCAAATCAAAATATCAATTAAAAATAAAATTTTTAATTTAATTATCTAGTAGTACGACATCAGAATCAAAATTTAATCTAGTGTTTCACTAGTTTAATGACACGCAAACAAACACATATCTCTATACCGCCCCCTCCCCCCTCCTTCCTCGCCATCTTTGCCCACCCCTCTTTTTCCTTGACCTCTGACGACCCCTCATTCACCTTCGGCGAGCCCTTCCCCTCCTCCGGCCACTCCTTCCCTCCCATCTCCGTCCATATTTGGCAAGAAGTGGATCATGTCATCAACGTTCGCCTGTAATAACCGACAATTCCAACAACGTCAGTTTCAATTTGTGTGCGTTTTCAACAACACCGGTCGCCATCTCTGTTCCGGTATCGTCAAATGTGTAATTGTTGGGCGATTTCGATACGAAAATGAATACAAATAACTAACATACATTTTGATTTCACTGTAGATTGTTGATTTCATTCCAAATCTGGTAGTGGATTTTATATCCATATCAAATAATACAATATTTTGAGCTAGTAGATTGTTGATTTTGAGGTTAAAAGTGAATTTTGAAACCCCAAAAATAGTAGATGAAGTAGATAATGGGCAGTGTTTATGAGATGGAGGAGAGTGTACTTGAATTTGTATATGCTTTCAACTAAAGTTGATTTGTTATAGTGGTGGTGGATGCCGGACTCGATGATGTGAAAAGTATTTCTCAAAGTGAATGAACTGTGAAAAAAATAGTGAACTTAATTAAAACAATTATAAACTTAATGAATATGTCAAATAATTCCTTAAAAAGTTTAAATACAACTGTGAAGTTAACTAAAACAATTGTTAACTTAACAAATATGTCAAATAATTTTATGAAAGTGCAAAAATAGAGGTCATAAAGATAAAAAACAAATGTGCAGTTAACTAAAAACTATTGTCAAATTAACTAAAACAACTATGAACTTAATAAACATGTCATCACTACAAGAGAGGAGGCTATTTACGGCGCTCATTTACGGCGGTGGACACGCGTCCGCCGTATATATCATATATATACGGCGGTTATGTATACCGCCGTATATATTATCTATATACGGCGGTCTAGACCGCCGTAAATAAGTAAATACGTATATTTCACATGTATGTGTATGAGATCGAAGTTATATACGGCGGTATATCAGTAGTCGCCGTATATAGTTAACTATTATCGGCGGTTAATACGCGTCCGACGTAAATAATGAAGGTATATACGGCGGTATATCAGTAGCCGCTGTATATAGGTAACTATTATCGGCAGTTAATACGCGTCCGCCGTAAATAATGTGTATTATTTACGGCGGTGTACAATATCCGCCGTAAATGTTATTAAATACCGGGAAACCAAATTTCCCTATTCACTTTCGCGGTAGTCTCTGTCGTCTCTCCCTCTCTTTCTCTCCTCCATAGCAACTAGGGCACGAAGATCTCCATAGCTAGGGCACGAAGATCTCTTTCTCTCCTCCAAATCAGCAGGTTGGTATTTACTTTTAATTTTTGGTTTTTATTGTTCTTGGCCTCGTCCGTACTCGCCTCTCTTTCTCTCCTCTAGCATATCTCGCCTCTCTCTCTCTCCTCCAGCTGAGAAATTGAGCTTTGATTTCTTCAATCAACAACAATCAGGTATACATTTCTTTCCCCTTTTCTAATTTACTTTTAATTTCTGGGTTTTTTTGTTCTTGGTGTTGTGAGTTATTGTTGATGTTGCTGTTGTTGTTGTCGTTGGTATAAAATACTCCAAAACATGTTGATTAGCCTAGCTTATGCATATGCTTTAGGAGTTGGGATTTCTTTGGGTCTAATACATGTGCCTCTGCTGTATGCTTATCAACCGGTTTGATCGTGTCTTCTTTCTATGAAGTTTTTTCTGCTTGCTTGCCTATTTGAGCTTCTTATAACTGTAATTTGTACATTGATCCTCATATATTGGCATAAAATCTGCGGTTCTACTCCCGGGATGAGAATTTTTATAAAGAGGGAAAATGATGGGTAACTAAAGGCAACTAGATAAGCCAAGACAAAAGATCCATGTTATGATATGCATAGATTCTTATCAAAGACATAATAAGCATTGGAGCATAGTCTATTAGAGTACTAGAGAGAAATGATGTTTGTGATTTGTTTCTTTATCCCCTCTATTTAAACACTATCGTGCATTAGGATTAATTGGGTTTCTTTTGTTTTGGGGAATACTTTTTTGGTGTGAAGTGGCTTTCATCCTGCTTCAAAAGGACAATTATGTAATTCAGTTTTGAGACTTTGATGAAGTGGATTATCGAAATATCAATTTCCTTCAATCACTAGGGAGGCCTGATTTTCTATCCAACCCTTAGTGTCTCCTTATCACGTTGCTCAGCCTAACTTTCAACACGATCTTTGCATCAACAATCTTTGGACCAAAAGTCAAATCCAAAATTTGAATTTGCGTCGGCTTAGTGATACAAGTACTGGTATACATCTCTTCATAAGAGAGTTTTCCATCTGACCTGAGCTGCTTGGATAAGCTGTTGACAGCTAAACAGCGCTAATGCAAGTCAATTTTTAGCCTTGTTCTTATGAACAATAAATTTATCTTTAGTCCTGATCAATATTCCAACAAATTCATTGCAATCGTCTAGTGAATATACTTGAACATTTCATTCACAATTTAGGAAGAAGCAACCAGCATTGACATATGAACTTGTTCACAATTTAGGAAGAAGCAACCAGCATTGACATATACACGCCCTAACTTGATAAAGCACATAATCTTTTTAGCAATCTAGAACAGTTTTGCACATCAACCTAGTTCCTTAAATTAGCTTCTCAATTAGGGGGGGGGGGCTTGTGAGAGAGAACGAAGGAATGTTGTCATAGGGTTATACTATATCATGGGCCCAAGTTCGACTAATAGGCTAGGCTCCAACAATGTGTATTATCTATATTTGGACAAAAGTTGTACATATTTAGACTATATTTGTTTATGAGTTTATTTTTATTCTAAAATTTGTGTCTCTCGGTCTTATATATAGGTTGTATTTTAACGTTAAAAATATCAAGTCAAGTCATATATGGACAAAAGTTGGATTGATTTGGATAATCGAATTTCAAATGAGTATTTGTCTGGGGTTGACAACTTTCTCGATTTTGCATTCTCAAAAAAGTCTGTTGGTGTTAAAGAAATATATTGTCCTTGTAAAAAATGCGCAAATCGTTACCAAAATGACCGTGCAACCGTGAGATCACATTGTATTGAAGTGGGATTTCAAAAAGATTACAAGAATTGGATTAGGCACGGGGAAGAGTACATTTCGGCGCGTAAGAATGATAATAATGATAGGACAACTGAAGATGGCATTGAAATTGAATTGGGCGTGCAAGATTGTATGAGGCGAATGGTACATGAAGGGATGGGTATGTCGGATAGTAACCAGCCAGGAATTGAAGAAATCGTACAATCAGATGCATCCACCGCAAAATTTCTTAGACTTTTGAAAGATGCTGATCAAGCCTTGTGGGAAGGGTGTGATAAGTTTACAGTACTCTCATTTATTGTAGAACTTATACACTGGAAGGCTAATTATCGAGTGGCCGATAAGGGGTTTACTTCTTTATTAAAAAAATTCATTAGGGCATTGCCTCAGTCAGCGAAAGTGCCAAGTTCCTATCGTGAGGCGTACAAGATGACTGCGGATTTGGGTTTTAGTTATAAAACGTGGGACGCGTGCATTAATCATTGTATGTTGTTTCGAAATGAAACTGAAAAACTTACTAAATGTGAAATTTGTGGAGCCTCTAGATATAAGCAACAAGAAGAAGGGGGTAGCGGTGAAGGTGCGGAAACAAGTGGCAAGAATAAACTTCCCAAGCAGGTAGCGATGAAGAAAGTATGGTATTTTCCCTTAAAGCCAATGTTGCAAAGGTTGTATTGGTCATCTAAGACCGCGACACTCATGAGATGGCATGCCGAGAAAAGAATAGACGATAGTGTGCTGAGGCATCCTGCAGACTCTCGTGCGTGGGAGGAATTCGATGAACGTTATCCATTATTTTCAAGTGAAATTCGGAATGTTAGATTGGGATTAGCATCTGACGGATTTAATCCTTTCAGAACAATGACTATATCTCACGCACTTGGCCATTTGTGCTTATGCCATACAATCTTCCACCTTGGTTATGCATGAAACAACCATATTTCTTCTTGTTTGCTTACTCAAGGCCCAAAAGGGCCGGGCAACAAGATAGATGTGTATCTCCAACCGTTAATTGATGAGTTGAAGGAATTGTGGGAAGATGGTATATCAACTTATGATGCATCAAGGAACGAGTTGTTTACTTTACGAGCTTCACTATTATGGACAATAAATGACTTTCCTGTATATACAATGTTGTCTGGATGGAGCACTAAAGGTGAATATGCTTGCCCTTGTTGCAATGTGAGACCTCAAGCACGATGGTTGGATCATGGTGGCAAGTATTGTTATATTGGTCATCGACGCTTCTTGCCTAGGAGTCATGCTTTTCGTAAGGATAAAGGCTCTTTTGATGGTACTCATGAAGTGAGAGATAAGCCCAAGTTATTGTTTGGAACAAAATTGCTTAAACAAGTTGAAAATATGGAAACAGAGTATAAAATAGAAGATGTTATTAAAAAGAGGAAAAGAGAAGAGGGTGAGAAGCAACAAGCCAAGTTGGAGAAAAGAAAGGTTCCTAAGTTGTGTCACAATTGGAAAAAGAGGAGTATCTTCTTTGAGTTGCCATATTGGGCAAATAATCATGTTCGTCATAATCTTGATGTTATGCACATTGAAAAAAATGTGTGTGATAATGTGCTACGTACTCTGTTAGGTACTGCAGGGAAATCAAAAGATAATGATAAAGCAAGAAAGGACCTAAAAGAGATGAACATTCGGAAACCATTGCATCTACAAAAGCTTCCATCTGGCAAAGATATTATGCCTCCGGCTCAGTTCACAATGAGTAAGAAGCATAAAGACACATTCTTGAAAGTTCTAAAGGGAGTCAAAGTCCCTGATGGCTACTCGTCAAACATATCTCGTTGTGTACATCTAGAGGAAATAGCTATTTGGGGTCTTAAGAGCCATGATAGTCATATTTTGCTCCAACAACTTGTTGGGTTTCGAGGGATGCGCAGCGGAATAATGCAATAACTCGAAAAACCCCAAGCCCTAGAATCCGTTCTAGATGATTAATTAAGAAAAGATGAAATAGAAATACCAACCTTGAATGCTTTTGCCTTTGATAAACTTGACCCGACTCCAGATTGAACGACCTTGTTAATCCTTGATGAACGAACGGGAATCACGAACTAAAGATCTTGACAAGCGAAGATCCTCTATGTGTATCCACGCGATGAACGAACCCTAGAACTCTTCTAGGAGGATTGCTAGATCCTATTGATTGAAACACCTTTCAATCAATGAAGAACAATGGATTTGGTGGTGTTTGATTCTCAATTCTCAATTGAAATCTCTCACTTTTGATGTTTCTCTCAAGCCAAAACGTTCTCATGACGGCTAGGGCAACCAGGGGTGAGTATTTATACGTTATAAAACTTTTCCCCTCGTGAAAACCCTAGTTTTAAGTCAATTCCGCGTCAGCCCAGCGCCCGTGGGACGAGTCGTCCCTCGACACCCAGCCTTCTGACCGCGTCCCCTTAAGGGGAATAGTTGAGTTACTGCCTGGGACGAGTCGTCCCCTGAGAACAAAAACTCCATATTCTTCATTTTTGACAATTCGTTCGATGCGTGTGACCCCATAGGACTATATTATGTTGGCAATGAGTTCGATCACATCGATCCTCATAAGACATGAGCGGACTCTAGCAAGCCATCATGCCTACCCAAATAATATAATATCAAGTTCGATTTTCCTACATAGAACATATCACAATCCCATTGTCACACGATGTTATATTGAACATGGGTCATGGTCCACGTCAACTCATATTGTTCAATGCTTTGTCGTTACCAAGTAAATTGATTAATCGAATGACATTAATCACATTAATTCATTCGGGCATGGCCATGCACTACATCAATCTTACTTACGAGTGGCCTAGCAAACATCTCTCTTTACGAGGGACAATTTTCCATCTTGACTTATCATTCTTCCCAACAAGAATCATACCATGCCAATGATAGCCCTTATTGTCATCCGGTTAAAGACAACGTTAAACTATATCAAACATGATATTCATCGAGCGGAAGACGATGATAATCTCAGGTCAAAGGATATCAATGATATGACTATATGAGATTTAATTATGACATTTGACCATGACATAAATCTCATAATGGGTCAAGTCCAGTACCTTGTTCTCTAACAAGTACCCATGAATCTAATGTGCATCTCCATGCATATAATCATCACATGATTATCCATTAGACTTCATACTAGTGCTTCATAAGTACTAGGGACACGATTATTATAACTAAACATGCAAACACATATAATAATCAAAGAAGCAATCTCATATATAAATGAACAATGACATTACATAAAGGTCTATCTCTATAGGCCTAGGGCACTAACACCTACAGTCTCCCACTTGCACTAGGCCCAATCATTCATGTATCTTATACCCATGGACCTAACATGACCATCATGTTTAGCTCGTGGCAAAGTCTTGGTGAGAGGGTCTGAAATGTTGTCATCCGTTGGTACCTTGCATATCTTAATGTCTTCCCTTTCACAGATTTCTCAAATGAGGTGGAAACGTCTTAGAATGTGTTTGGATCGTTGATGTGATCTTGGTTCTTTTGCTTGCACAATTGACACCACAATTGTCACAACAAAGTTCCACCGGATTAGTGATACTTGAAACAATTCCAAAACACTAATGAACTTTTGATCCAAACTGCCTTTTCTAGCTACATCATATGTTGCTAAAATCAAGCCCTAGAAGTATAATCGGCCACGATTTTCTGCTTGGAACTCTTCCAATAAAATCGCACCTCCAATAAGCATAAACACAAATCCTAATTGCGATTTAATTAACTTTGTCAGTTTGGAAGTTAGCATCCGTGTAACCTTTACAACAAGATTAACTTCCAACCTTTCAAATACCAAGAACGTATCCTTAGTTCTTCTTAAGTACTTTAAGGATAGTCTTGATCGCCATCTAATGGTTCTCACCAGATCGATTGGTATCGACTCATCATGCTCAAAGCATATGAGACGTCAGTCTAGTACAAATCATGGCATACATGATGCATCAAAATGCCGGAGCATATGGAACTTCATTCATTCTCTTTTGCTCATCGCTGTCATGGGACACCGAGTCTCGCTAAGAGTAATACCATGACCCATTGGCAAGTTACCTTTCTTAGAATCATCTAAGAACCTTGTCAATGTGAGTATTTTGACTCAAACCAATTTATCCTTTTAGATCTATCTCTATAGATCTTGATACCAAGGATGTAAGCGGCTTCACCCATATCATTCATTGAGAAACCTTTCCTTGACCAAGACTTGACAGTCTTAAGTGTCGGAACTTTGTTTTTCAATGAGTAAGATATCATTGTCATATAACAATAGAAATAATACTATGCTCCCACTGAATTTCATGTATACACAAAGTTCATCTTCGTACTTGATGAAGTCAAACTCTTTGACCGATTCATCAAAATGAAGATTCCAATTCCTCGAAGCTTGCTTCAACCCATCTCATGGATATCTGCAACATGTATACTTTATTAGAATTTCTTGGATTGACAAACCTTCGGGTTGTATACTGTACACATCCTCAAGTAGGTTTCCATTAAGAAACGCTGTTTTGACATCCATTTGTCATATCTCATATTCACAATATGCTATAATGGCAATTGAAACTCTAATAGACTTCGGCATTGTAACGGGCAAAAAGGTTTCAACATAGTCAATACTATGAATTTTCCTAAATCCCTTTGCTACAATCCTTAGTCATGAAAGTATACACCTTCCATCCATGTCGGTTTTCTTCTTGAAAACCCATTTGCACCCTATGGTTTTTACACCTTCAGGTAGCTCAATCAAGTTTCAAACTTGATCATCAGACATGGATTGTAATTCGGACTCCATGGTTCATAACCATTTATCCGAATTAGGAGTGGACATCGCCTCTAGATAGTAAGTAGGATCGTCATTCTCAATGACTTCCACTTTGTTACTTTCCGATATGAGAGATCAATATTTCTCGTGTTCGGATCGTAACCTATCCAATCTACGATGGACATGTGCAACTTGAACCGGTTTCACAACTCCTTGTGAACTTGGTTCCATCTCTACTCTTGGTTCCATGTTATTTTCAGGTTCTTGAACTCTTCAAGATCAATTTTACTTCCACTAGATCCTTTATTGAGAAACTGTTTCTCAAGAAACGAATCATATAGAGCAACAAACACTTTGTTCTCATTGCGGTTGTAAAACCGATATCCGAAATTAACCCCGTCGATTTGGTGCTAACTTATAAAAGACAGGTCTCTTTACATAAGATTCGCAACCCCAAATCTTCATGAAAGACATTCTTCCATGCCACATCTCATGTGGGGACTTAGGAATTGATTTAGTAGGGACACAATTCAGTGTAACCGCATTATTTCTAATGCATATCCTCAAAAGGAAATAGGAAAGTCAACTTGACACATCATCGAACGAACCATGTCATACAAGGTTCAATTCCTCCTCTCAGACACACCATACAATGTGGTGTTCCGGGTGGAGTCAACTCTGAAACGATTTCACAGTTTTGAGATAATTGTCAACCTCTTGGCTCAAATATTCATTACCTCGATCTAATCGAAGTACTTTAATAGTTTTGCCAAGATTGGTTTTTGTACTTCATCTTGAAATATTCGAAATATCTCAAACGATTCACCTTTGGACTTCATCAGATAGACATAATCATATCTAGATAAGTAACCGGTGAATGTGATGAACACTACAAAAAAAGTGATTATTAGGGACTATCTTTTTTGGGTCGCCCGACTGTTACCGACCCTATTACTCTCTTAATAAGACGGCTAATTAGTTAATTTTTTTTTGAGACGGCCAATTTAATTAATGGGACCTCTGGTTTTTTTTAAAGCCCAAAACATAATCACTAGGAAAAGGAAAATAATAATTAAAAAACAAAATGAAAATTCCCTCCCTAATTGACGCCCACTCCCCCACCTCTCCAGAACCTCCCCTTTACTCCCTCTCTCAATCCCTAAATTCATCGTTCGATTAGCGGCTGCAAACCTCTCAATTCATCATTCGATTTATTCATCCGCTTGTTCGATTTATTCATCGCCGTTCAATTTCTTCATCGTCGTTCAATTTCTTCATCGGTAATACTTCGTTCGATTTCTCATCTGGTTCCATCGACCGACTAATAAATACGATCTGTGTGTGCAATATTCTGAAGAAAGCCGTAATTTGGTTTCAATTTAGTTTGTTGTTTTGGATTTAGGGTTTATGTGTGATGTCCAGAATTTAAATTCAATTTCTCGAAATCAGTCATAATTTGTATTTTCTTTGTGTGAAGGTGTAATCATGGACAGACTTGCCCCCAAGCTTGCACACTTCTGAACGTTGGACAGGTGATTTCCTCTTAATATTTCCTTGGATTTCCAAGTGCAATATATAGCAAGATTGTTTTTGGTTTTCTCGTGTTGCTTTCAGTTTAATAAAATTAACCTTTTTATTGTTTTTACTATCATTTACATAGAATTATTGGGAGTGGTTGTGACTTGTGAGGCCACCACCATGATGTTAAATTATCGGTCTGAAGATGATTTTTTTTACCTTTGCTTTTAGCCTGTTACTTGGTTTCAAGGAATGAGGCATTTGAATTCAATGGATATTTCACTTGTAGATAATTCACATGTAGGTATATGTTAAATTTCAAGCATCGGCATCTAGCATATTGCTAGTTCTTCTTACCAATCTTTAGATTTCGCAACGGATCTAATTTGCGGCTCTTTATATAGTTAACTTTCATTTTCTTACGGGAATGTAGTGTCGGTTCTCCAAATTATGGACCTCCACCGCCAAATGCACCGCTCCGGTGCCTTGCTCCTTTTGATCCGGAAGGCTTGTTAAGGTTACTTGTGTCTTCTTTTACTTTTTCTAACTATTACTTGAAAAATATTTCTGTTAACACACACTTGACCAACTAAAGAGATGTTGAAGCATGATGGATGAATGCAGCTTTCTATTATCACAAGTATCTTTGTTGTACTTCTTTTGTCTCCATCGTGCACGAGTGTCATCCTTGATTGACGGATGTCCTGCACGAGACCTCCCCATTTGAAAGTTGTGCTTTTCTTTTTACGTTCGTTGCAAGTTTATCATTCATAAATCAAGCCGGTGCCATTGTTAATTTTTTTTCAAATACTAATCGAGATATGAAGTTTAGTTATGTGATAATGTATATTACATTATCGGATTCCTTAGAATGGGATCACGATATATGTAACCCGAAGGGTGTCCCATTATCTCACAACTTTGTTTTATTTTCAACAAAAGAAAGTAAGAAGATTGCCTATTTCACATGCTCTGTACCCTTGTATGCTTTTTGCTTATACTATGCTAGACCTTTCCCTCTTTTGGGATGTTGGCAACCTTGCGCGCACATCATTTGGCATTGTTTACTGAGATGGATTGAACATAGATTGCAGATGTGAATTCCACGAAGATTATCAAAAGCACGCAATTCAAGCTCTTCTGATCTTGTCTCGAAATTAAACTTTTGTTTCTTTGCTTTCACTGGTAGCAGAAGATCTTATGTGTTCTTGCCCTCACAAGTATGTCATGTTTATCCGGTGCAGGTGGAAATGAGTATGGTCAGTGTGGTGAAGAACCGGAGAAAGATGATTCTGGAAGGACTTTGAGGAGGGATATTGTAATTCCTCAGAGATGTGCATCAAAGCTTACTGTTCGTCAGGTGTGTAACACATTTAAGCAGTTGGTCATAGAATTGAACCACATTCATTTTATTTTTTTTTGCTTAATTCCACTTTTCTTGTGAGAAAGCTCACTTCTATAGAAAAAAATACAATGCCAGACTGGAGAATTTTTTTCAATTTCAAACAATTAACTTGCTAATCTAAGAAAATTTTATCGGTGGGGCCGTGATGTTCGCTTTCAAAATGTTGAGATGTGAAACAAGTATATTTATGATTTTTTTCTATTAAAAACCAACTTTTTCAAAATGACCCTTAAATCCAAAATGGTCATTCATTTTGGGACAGAGGGAGCAACATTGAAATTTAAGAAATACGTTCACATATAGTCATGAATTCGGATGTCGTCTGCTGGTTGCGAAATACCGAATTCCTCCCCTAGCAATGCTACTTAATAGTCCATATACATCTCATGTATAAGGGCCAATAAGCCACTACCCTCCCACTACTCTTAGTGTAGGGTGGTTTGGTCATTTTACCAAATAAACGAGATTCACATACCTCAAATGATTCATAATCATATGAGTCTAAATGTCCATGTTAATGGAGTTTAGATTATACGTTTCTCATTTATATGACCAAGCCGGCAATGCCATGTGAACGTGTTGTTCACATCATTCGGTTTAGATTTCACACTTATATTATAGATATCTTCAATATTATTTTGTATCTTAACATCAAGGATATGAAGACCATTCAATGATATATGCATTACAATAATGCATATCATTAAATAAATATAAAGCTTCTTATTCTCAATAAGAAAATTTATATCCTTCATCATCCTCATAAGAAACAAAATGATACTCCTACTCAAATTCGGAACGTAGTCACACTTGTTCAAAACAAGTACTAGTCCACAAGGTAAAGTGACTTCATAAGTCCCTACGGCTAATGCATCAACTCTTGCTTCATTACTACGCATAGGTTTAATTCACCTTCTTTGAGTAGCTTTCTATTCTTTATTTCTTGCACATTTAAACAAATGTGGGATCTATATCCGGTATCATATACCCAAGAACAAGAAGTCGAAAAGAAAATATCTACCATATAGATACTTGAAGTAGTAGCAATCATATTGCCCTTCTTCACTTTTTAGGCCTTCCTAATAAGCCTTGCAACTTTGCTTCCAATTAACAATCTCATTGCAGCGGTAGCAAACTGCATCCTTTTGAGACACTTTGGGTTTAGCCTCTTCGGCTTTGGCAAATTTTGCCCTAGGTTTAGCAACCTTTGCTTTACCTTCTTTGCCTTCCCTTTTGAACCCCTTTCTTGTGTTAACCATTAACACACTTGTGGATTGCTCCTTTTGCATCTCATGCATTAAAAGCCTTCACCACAACATATATCTTTTGTCTAGCTTGCACTTGGAACATTTCCTTTTGTGCTTTGTGTTAGAACAAAAGCAATTTCCACGTGTTCAAGGTTCTTCTTAAGAGCCTTTAAACATGTTGGCAAGTATAGGGCAAACAACATCATAGGAATCATCTCTATGTTTCTTATGTTGTTCCTTATCTGCCCTTTGCAACGTTTGCAGTGGGTTCAGCAGGAATAGATTCGTCAAGAACGTACAATTTTGCTTAAGAACACTTCTTGAGCATCTGATCAAATCAGAATCACTTGTACCGTTCTTTTCGAACTTGTCCTTCATAAGGACAAATCGCAATAATTAGGATTAATTATAATTTAATGCTATTTCTACAACAAAAATATGCAACACATATGAACACATATAAGTACCGATTTCATTTAAGAGATTAAATAACGTATTTCATAAATACTCCCACTAAATTATATAACCTTCTTATGCAAATATGCATAATATAATTTAATAGGCTAAGACCCAACTTTAATTTAATTTCAAGTCGGCTATGGCACGACTGCTCAATATTAAACTAAAAAGGTAGATAACATTTATCAATCATATCTATATATGATTCTTAGATCATTATGAGATTATAGACATCATATGTCACATGTTTCAATCTCATCTTATGCCTTAAGCCCAAAACCGTTTCGATAGCCTAATTGAGTTCAACCATGTTAAACGTATAGCAATCACTATTTGCTCATCTTGATCATACAAAGATAGAATCAATGTACCTCGCTGTGGCGTAGCCTACATGAAACTATCCGTGTACTCACAAGTGTTTAAACATGGGTGGCATAAAACAAACTCAAATTACAAAGAAGGTTCAATTTTTCATGCTTATCAATTACATGCCAAGGTTGATTCATGAAAACTATATGAGCATAATTATGAACTTGGAATGATGCAACATAAATCATATTTGATTAGTAATTACTAGTACGCGGCCACGTGCTCCAAATTTATCCCACACTTCCATCGAAGTGCCTGTGGGGAAGTGTGAGGACCCCGACCCGGAACCTACACGTGTCCCGAGCTGGAGCGTCCTCAAACTAACCCAAAACTCCTAATACTTTAAAAACTTTGATTTAACTTCCAACATAAACACAACCATTTCAAAATAATTCTACTCCTTCCACATTGAATGAAAAGTTGACCAACCATGAAAAAAATAAACTGTTTTAGTTACAAAAGATATCGAATATAATATGGAATTAAAGTTTATGAATACAACCTTTTAAAAGAATTATGCTAACCAACCCCTTTTACCCAATCTAAACATAACCCGACAATTCCCAAAATACCACTTCTAACTCCTTTCCGCCCTTACTCGGTCGGTCCACCTGTCTCGGAATCTAAAACAGTAAAGGGAGAGGGGTGAGAATAAATCTCAATGAGCTATTATGAATGCAGCAAGATGCCATACAAGATGCAACACGTAGCATGGTAACACTTAACACATTATGAAAGCGGTAAACACCTTACGTTACCTCATTTTACCTTTTCCCGTCTGAACAATAAGTCGTACAACGTGGGAGTAAAACTCCACTCTTTGGTGAATTGCCTCCAGCACATTCACCTCTTATAGGTCTCATACCCCAGAGATCCATATAAGAAAGGATACCTATATTAGTGTATCCAACAATAATCTCGTCCCTCCTCACAACGATCGCAACAGGCCTGTAAAGCTTTTTGGGTCAATACAGTCGTTAGCGCAGCCCCACCCCGTGGCCACAGAGTGGGGAAGGGTCACCGGTATGATGTACCTTCAATCACTTATTGAACAAATCAATAATTGATTGGCATCCATCATACCCACCCGAACATAACACGCTCAAGCACATGATAGTTACTTGAGATAATCCACAAAACGGGATAATAATATAACAATACCAAATAATCCACAAAGGGAATAAACACCATGGCAACATGGTAAAATATACTCATGTTCAACCAACATCATAATGCAACATTTAAGTAATACACTATGCATAGTATCATCAACAAATATGAATGATAACAAATAAATCCACAATGGAATAACCATACAACTACATAGTAAACATATCCACACATTGGGATAACATAACAACTTGTCAAATATTCCACACTTGGGGAGCCACATAACACTTACCAAATAATCCACAAAGGGGATAAACAATATAGTCACATGGTAAAATAGAATATCTGGAAATGATCATTACATATTTAGTTTATAAAACCAATTCCATTTGAGAGATCACCTAAAAATACTCAATTTGGACTCTTGAACCATCCAATTTCAAGTCCGTATGAATTAACTATGATTTATTCAATTTCCACTCAACTTCTAACGTACAATACTACCTGCTGTAACCAATTCAGATTTTTGGGACATAAGGATAACTTCTTTAGCTATGAAACCATCACATTCAGAAAGTACTCAGAAAAACACCCAATTTAGACCCAAGAACCATCCAATTCCGATTTAATATGATTAAGTTATGACCATCACAAGATTGCTAAACGAATTCGGTTCAATTGAAGTTAGGATTTCTGGGGTCTTGGGCGACTGCCCAAACCTCTTGGGCGACCGCCCAAGAGGGTTTTCAAGGAATTGTGAGTTTCTCGCCAAGATGGGCGGCCGCTCAGCCCTCGGGCGACCGCCCAAGCCTCCTGCCAGCCCAAACTTAGGTTTTTAACCCCTTTAACCCTAGTTCTTCCTTCCCTCTACCATTGATTATTCAAGAACACCCAAGAACACCTTCATTTCACCAAATCCCAAACAAACATGTAAACTCCAAAACCAAGTAATATAGATTTAGATTTCTCACCACAAGAATTCCAACCCATCTCATTAGCATATTTCAAGTTAAACTCTCTTAATCCAACCAAACACATTTCCTTATACCTTTGATCAACTACTATGAACCAAGACATCATTCTCTAATCATTAACCCATTTTCCCAAGCTCCAAGAAGGTTTCCAAGGTATCAAACAACCATTATAAAACAATCACAACATCAAATCATTCATGAGCATACAAAGAAGGGAAGTCATAATAACTCACCTTAGGTTTTTAGAATAAAATGTTGATCTTCTTAGCTTGACTTGTTCCTCTAGATGATCCATCCTCAAAAACACCCTTAGACTTGAATTTGGAGGAGAAATGCCTTGGCTTCAAGAAGGAAGGTTGAGAGCTCCCATGGAGATTTTCTTGCTTTCTCTAGGAAGAAGGAGAGTGAATGAAGGAGGGAGAAGGAGAGTGAGGAGGATGAAGAGAGGGGAGGGGCCGGTCAAGGAGGGAGTGTGGGGGAGGCACTTGTCAAGCCTAGGAAGGAGTAAGACTAATTGGCCCCCCACCAAAAATAATCCTAAGGCTTTCACTCTTTTTCATTAAAATTAATCATTTATCCAAATAATTCATCCTACCCATTTACCTCCTTGCACTATTTATCATTTTTCCATTTTTTATTATTTCCCCAAATTTCTTTATTTAATATCCAATAAATTCTCAAAAGATTCCAAATTCACTTCTCACCCAATTTATCCTAATTTAAGAATTCTAAAGGCATAATTGAACACATAAAGCTAACATAATTATTAAAAGCATATAATTAAATATTTAAAAATGAGTGCCTAGGGTTGGGGTCGTTACAGGAAGGTCTTGGTGTCCAGCCAATATACTAAGTAACACTTCACAAATATCCTAGATTAATCACATTAATCATATTTAATGAAATTGACATCCCATAATCTAGATTAATCATATTAATCATATATTTCAATTTCATAATCATGGTATATCAATATATACAATTACTTCTCAAGCAAAACTCATACAATTTCACATTCTAGATCATGCACATCATGAAAATTCATATAATCATATTACACAATTATCATGATTATCTAACTAAACATCATGAACCTGGCTCTGATACCACTGTTGGGTTTCGAGGGTCCATGCGCAGCGGAATAATGCAATAACTCGAAAAACCCCAAGCCCTAGAATCTGTTCTAGATGATTAATTAAGAAAAGATGAAATAGAAATACCAACCTTGAATGCTTTTGCCTTTGATAAACTTGACCCGACTCCAGATTGAACGACCTTGTTAATCCTTGATGAACGAACGGGAATCACGAACTAAAGATCTTGACAAGCGAAGATCCTCTATGTGTATCCACGCGATGAACGAACCCTAGAACTCTTCTAGGAGGATTGCTAGATCCTATTGATTGAAACACCTTTCAATCAATGAAGAACAATGGATTTGGTGGTGTTTGATTCTCAATTCTCAATTGAAATCTCTCACTTTTGATGTTTCTCTCAAGCCAAAACGTTCTCATGACGGCTAGGGCAACCAGGGGTGAGTATTTATACGTTATAAAACTTTTCCCCTCGTGAAAACCCTAGTTTTAAGTCAATTCCGCGTCAGTCCAGTGCCCAGGGGACGAGTCATCCCCTGACACCCAACTTCTGAATCTGGCGTCCCCTTAAGGGGAATAGTTGGTTCTGGCCTGAGGACGAGTCGTCCCCTGAGAACAAAAACTCCATATTCTTCATTTTTGACAATTCGTTCGATACGTGTGACCCCATAGGACTATATTATGTTGGCAATGAGTTCGATCACATCGATCCTCATAAGACATGAGCGGACTCTAGCAAGCCATCATGCCTACCCAAATAATATAATATCAAGTTCGATTTTCCTACATAGAACATATCACAATCCCATTGTCACACGATGTTATATTGAACATGAGTCTTGGTCCACGTCAACTCATATTGTTCAATGCTTTCTCGTTACCAAGTAAATTGATTAATCGAATGACATTAATCACATTAATTCATTCGGGCATGGCCATGCACTACATCAATCTTACTTACGAGTGGCCTAGCAAACATCTCTCTTTACGAGGGACAATTTTCCATCTTGACTTATCATTCTTCCCAACAAGAATCATACCATGCCAATGATAGCCCTTATTGTCATCCGGTTAAAGACAACGTTAAACTATATCAAACATGATATTCATCGAGCGGAAGACGATGATAATCTCAGGTCAAAGGATATCAATGATATGACTATATGAGATTTAATTATGACATTTGACCATGACATAAATCTCATAATGGGTCAAGTCCAGTACCTTGTTCTCTAACAAGTACCCATGAATCTAATGTGCATCTCCATGCATATATAATCATCACATGATTATCCATTAGACTTCATACTAGTGCTTCATAAGTACTAGGGACACGATTATTATAACTAAACATGCAAACACATATAATAATCAAAGAAGCAATCTCATATATAAATGAACAATGACATTACATAAAGGTCTATCTCTATAGGCCTAGGGCACTAACACCTACACAACTACTCCCTTTAGCTGTTCGAAAAGCGTTGCCTACTTCTGTTGTAAAAGCCATCATTGAGTTGGCAAATTTCTTTAGGCAATTATCCTCAAAGGTGAATACACTTGCTGATCTCGAAAAGATACAAGATCGGATGGCTGTCACACTATGCGCTCTCGAGAAAATATTCCCACCAGCTTTCTTTGATGTTATGGAGCACTTGCCGGTGCATTTAGCCGAGGAGGCCTTGCTAGCAGGCCCAATACAATTTCGTTGGATGTATCCGGTAGAGAGGTACATCCATATTAAATTTACTTTGAAAAAAGTTAAATTCCTTTTTACATTTGCTTTAGCATAAGTAAATGTTTTTGTAGGTTTCTACTTACATTAAAATTATATGTTCGAAATCGAGCCCATCCCGAGGCCTCCATAGCTAAGGCAATTGTGGCTGAAGAATGCATGACTTTTTGTACGCAATATTTGGATGACATTGAGACAAAGTCCAATCGTCCTAGAAGAAATGATGATGAAGGTGATGAGTTAGGCCGCTTTGTAGGAAAAGAAGAGTTAATTATCCTTGATTACATCACACGAGTACAAGCGCATAGATATGTGCTTTTCAATACTGAAGATGTTGAACAATACCTAGAGTAAGTGATTCCTTACATGAGGCTTACATTCCTTATATATTTTATATTTCAAATTAATACTTAATTCATATTTTCAATCTGCTCAGAATGCATCGTGTACATTTGAGGGAGACACTACCTCGTAATCAACGACATCTTATAGAGAAAGAACATAATGATAAGTTTGTTAGTTGGTTTAAGGATTATGTAAGCATGAAACCACCTTCATATAATAGTTTCAATTTATCGTTTTAAATATTTTCTTATTAAATTTTGTTTTTTATAAAAGGTATGCACGACGAAAGATGTAGTGCCCGAAAGAATTACGAGTCTTGCATTGGGTCCTCATATGGATGCGAGGCGGTATAAGTCTTACATAATAAATGGTTTTCGATTTCGAGTGAAGGATGTCGATAGACGGAGGAAAACTCAAAATGGTGGAGTCATCGAATGCAAGTGTGACAAGTTTTGCAAGCCGAAAGGATAATAATCCCATTGTAGGGGATGTTAACTTCTACGGGGAGTTGATTGAGATCCTTGAAATTCGTTATAGCAACTCAATAAGATTTGTATTGTTTAAATGTGATTGGGTTGATAACCGGACAGCAATATGGAAGATGAGCAAAAATTTACTCTTGTAAACTTCAATCACAAGTTGTATAAGGATAATCGAGTTGGTGATGAACCATTCATATTAGCATCTCAAGCTGAGCAAGTTTGGTATGTTAAAGATCCTATAGAAAGTGATTGGAAAGTTGTGATGAGGATTACACCATGAGATAGTTTTGACATATATTCAAATGATGATAAACAAGTTTCAGATTCGATTCCACAATTGGTACCATTTTGCTCACAAAATCTGGATGAAAATGTTGCTAACGAAGAAGCATCGTGGGTGCGAGAGGGAGTTGATGGAGTCGAGATTGAAACTACTAATATCAATGATGTTGATGTTGATATGACCGATAATGATGATGTTGATATGACCGATAATGATGATGATTAGTTTGAGTAGTATTTGTTTAGATCTTATTTGCTTACTATTTACTAAGACAATGTTATTACTTAAGTTTCATGTTTCAATCAAACTTGTTATTTTTGTATGGTTGAATATTAATATTGTTACTTCTATATAATATGTATTTGTTTAGATCTTATTTACTTACTATTTACTTAGACAATGTTATTACTAAAATTTGTGTCTCTCCGTCTTATATATAGGTGGTTTTTGTGTTGAAAATATGTCTCCTAAGGAGAGAGTAATTGGAGGGGGTAGCAACAAGAGGGGTAGACAAAACCCGCCGCCCATAGTCCCAAATGATCCCACTTCCCCTAATGCACATTTGACGCAGTTTATGGGATTGACCCAATTGACCGCCGCTCAAAAGAAAAAATGGCGGAATTTGGAGGGTAGGAAATTTCAAGTCACCACTTTCCTTCATTTGCCGGTGTTGAGCTATTTAGGTTTAGAGACGTTAGTAACAGAATTGATGACGCAAGCCGGGTTAGGTAATTTCCTGGGAAAGACTCCATCTACGTATTTGAGATATTCACTTGAGTTCCTTTCAACTTTGGAGGTAGGCAAGGGGTCACAAGAAAATTCTATTCGGTTTCATATGAATGATGAAGCCTATCGAGTGACTTATGATGAGTTGAGGGTTATTTTTGGGGTTGATCAGCCGAGAGGAAACTGGGTCGAGGCTGATGGGGGGACTTGTCATTTCTTTTCGGAGCTCACAGGATTGCCCCCGCAAAAAAAATACCTTAGGGCTTCCTCTCTTTCTCACCCGGCTTGGAAATTATTTTACGAGAGGTCTATCTATGTCTTGGTTGGCAAACGGAGAGCCCGCTCAATTGAATGTGGCTATGGTAAACCTTTTGCGAACGAGGGTTGAGGAGTTATCGTGATTCCTGATTGGGTTGATATTTTTTTCGGAGATGTGAGGCATTTGCCCTTACCAAAAAGGGAAACATATCAATAGGGGGATGATCACATTGATTGCTCAAGCTTGTGTGGGTGAACCAAAACCCGAGGCAATGAGATTGATGGGGGCACGAGTTTTTATTCGGAGACCTGGCTAGTACGGTATGACAAGTTTGTGAGGGACCGGAGGGCGACAGACAATGTGTCTTTATTGTTTGAATATGGTACTCCCGGGAGGACGGTCCGTTGCGGGGTAGGGGCCACGTTTCCGAGTGGTGAACGGGCCGAGGATTGGCGTATGCCGGTGTTGATGATTAAATGGATCCCGTTGATGAGGAGGATGATGAGGAGCAGGAAGAGGAGGATCGGGAGAGACGGGATGGTCGTGGAGGAGAGCAAACCAGAGCCCGGCGGGGTTCTTTTGATCGGTGGGATACCATGAGGGCATTTTGGAGGAGCGGGAGCGATCAAGGATCGCTCGGGAGCGAGCCGACATGCTTTGGAGGATGCTAGATGGGGGAGGTTATCGCTCGGGAACGAGTCGACAAACTTTAGAGGATGCTAGATGGGGGAGGTGCAGGATCGTTTTGAGGGTTGGAAGATGAAACCGCCATTTTGGGAGCCCGGTATACGCAATGGAGGCTTGGGCGATGCGAGACAGAGCCCCGGAGTTACGAGTCGGTTTCAGAGGATTATTTGACTACGATGCATTCGAGAGCCACCGCTCGTGCACGAGGCGTTCTTCCCGTCGACCTACTATCGGGGACAAACCTCCGCTCTCATCAGTGATGTTATTATTGTGATGTTATTATTAATGTTTCATGTTTCAATCAAACTTGTTATTTTGTATGGTTGAATATTAATATTGTTAATTGTAATATGTATTTGTTTAGATCTTATTTGCTACTATTACTAAGACAATGTTATTACTTATGTTTCATGTTTCAATCAAACTTGTTATTTTGCATGGTTAAATATTAATATTTTTAATTGTAATATGTATTTGTTCTGCTTCTTTTGTATCATAAATCATATCTATTCCATTTTTAGACTGGTGCATTGCCAATGGTATCTCAATAATGAGTGCTGACCATTTGCTTATGGTTTGACAGGTCGTTTCCTCGCGGAGGTGACAAAGCAAGTGTTTTCAGACCTTGAATCGAGCAAATATCAAGTTAGTCCTTTACTTCCTTCTTTATTATCACTTTGGGATGTCCCCGCCCCGCTTCCCCACCGATTCGGTACCCGCGGGAGCCCCAACCCCCCCCCCCGTACTATTTTATACTTTGATTGTTTATCGACCAATCTTTATTTGTTCATTTTGTTTTTTTAATTTTTTTTACCATCTCCTTCTACTCAGGTACCCCCTCCCTCACTCTCTCCTCATTATTCTGTTTTTTGTTTTATTTTTCATTAAGAATTCAATTCTTTTAATTTGTTGTATTTGGATTTCAATTGATCCTGTTAACTTCAAAGAATTTGATTTTTTTGTAGTGTTAGGAGCATAAAATCCAAGCTGTAGAATTGGAAATTGAGTTCATTTGGTTCATTGTATGAACTATTTTTGGCTCTCATGTTTTGATTCTTGGGAGTAAATTCAGCCAAAATCTAATACACCAGTTTTTTTGGTTGTTCAATAGCTAAAGCCTCGAGGAGTTACCCAAAATATTTTGACACGTTTCTTGCTAATTATTGAAAAATATTAGTATTTTTTTTTTCCAAATAATTATCTGTACCGATTACTTGGATAGCTTCCGGACCTTGTTGTACCACAATGAAAACCAAACATCTTCAATCAAATGCACTTGGGAGGCCCTTTATTTATTTTTAGAAAGCATTATTGTTGTGAATTAAGTTCAATGTTTCAGTAAAACATTTGTAATGAAGCCAACTGAACACAAGTTGTGACGAGTTAATGTATTTAAATTGCAGCCTGTGCCTGTTGTTGTTGTTGTTGCAGAACAAATGTTTTTTTTTAATTTTTTTTTACCATCTCTCTTCTTGTTGTTGTTCTTTGTTTATGTTGTTGTTGTTTGTTGCTGTTCTTGGTTGTTGTTGTTGTTTCATTCTTTGTTGTTGTTCTGCTTCTTTGTTGTTGTTCTTTGTTTACATTCTGTTGTTGTTTGTATAATGGATACTCGTGTAATTTTGCCATTGGGAAATGGAGGTCCACAAAAAACTGTGAGAGGTAGCAAGATGCTAAATGCAAAATGGTAATGCTCTTTTGGCATCTCACTGGTTGTTTGTCAAAAGATATTTGGTTGGAGCAAAGGGTGGATGGCAATTTTGGCATCTCACTGGTTGTTTGCAAATAATAAAATGCCTTTTTGTGATTCAAATATGTATCCTCCAATATCTGAAATTTGTGAGCAAGTCCCAAGATCAACATTACAAAGAGTGGACAGATTCTTCAGAAGTAGGGGAGTGTTAAAAAGACAGATTTTGTACATAGTTGGTTAAGTAGTGTTCTTGTCTAGTTGTATTTGATGCTAATTATGTGATCATAAAGCATGTTTCTCCACTCCTGTGTACTTGTGTAGTTTGTAAATACTTTTTGGGTGTTGTTGTTGCTGTTTATAGGTCTTATATAAGATACATAAGACCTATAATAAATTTATAGGTCTTATACATATATTATAAGACTGTTTTTTTGGGTCCTTTACTTGGTTTATCCAATTTTTGTGCTATAATTGAATTGTCATATGACAGATATGCCGCCAAAGAAAAATTTATTAACAGTCGTGCTCGAACCCTAAAGGAAGAGGGTTGGCAAAACCAACCAAGAGAATGGGGTAAAGAGAGATTGAATATAATATGGAATAATTATGGTCAACCAGTTGGTGGGGAAATGGCAAAACTAGCTACTCAGATAGGAATTTTTGCTAGAAATGGGGAACATTTTCCATTAACTAGAGAGTGGCCTCAGATGGACCATGAGTGCATAAATATCGTATGGAACGACGTTCTGGTAAGTTGTAATCCATATTTCTTATATAAATCTCTAGTACGTAGTCAAAAGTCTTATGATTCTCTAACAATTGTTTTTTTTTCTTTGTTGAATTGTGTATATAGGATAATACAAATGCTCCTCCGGAGTATTACCCGATTATGATTCTTTCTCTCGGTAAAGCGTGGCGTGACTGGAAATACCAGGTGAGACAAGCATATAATAAGTATTACTCAGTTATGAATATTACTCAGTTATGACTTTGTTATGAATATTGACTCAGTTATGAATATTACTCAGTTGAAATATCATTATAAGATGTATGAATCCGACCAAGACGCATTGGCTAACCCACCCCGTGGGTGCATTGCGGATCAATGGGCTGCACTTGTTGTGATGTGGGGTACGGACAAGGCTCGGGTATATTTCAAATTAATCTCAATCTATTATCGTGAATGTCTTATATAAGTAGTCAAATTAATACTAATATTATCTTTTTTTTTTTCAGGAGATATCAGAAACAAATAAATTGAATCGAGAAAAGCAAGCGTGCCTGAACCGGACCGGAAAAACGTCCCATCCCAAAGTCATAAAAGAGGTTTGTCATCGTTCAATTTAGTTCTCAATTGTCAATTAATGTTTCTTTTTGTATCGTATATAAATGTATTTTTTTTTGTGAAATGATTCTATTATAAATCGTAGAGAGACGACAAGGGTTTACCAACTGATCGCGTAAGCTTGTTCATAGCTACGCGCACGGGCAAAACACCTGCAGATCAAGAAACCACTCAAATGATTGTAAGTTAAAGTTTCAACCTTTTCTGTTTCAGTTTTGTTATTCTATAGAATACTTTTTTCATTTCTAACTTCATTTTCATAATATTAATTAAAGTTAAAACATTTATATTGAACATGTTGTTTTTGTAACAGCAAACGCTTAATGATGCAATTGATGAGCTGCCAGAGGAGCAACAAAACTCTCCCACGGCGCGTGAAAAGATTTTTGTTGGTATGATGGGCACTGATGACCACGGGAGAGTGCGATGTATGGGAGGCGGTGTGAACAAAACTAAGGTGTTTGGAAAATCCCCAACTACTCAGACAGCTGTATTGGAGGCGGTGGCATCCGTCAGAGCAGATTTTGAAAGACAACTTCAGGAGGAACGCCGACAAAATGAGGAGCAACGACAACAGTTACAACAACAGTTACAACAACAAATTGATGATTTGAAACATCATTTGATGGAACGTGGAAAAGACGGTAATCAATAGGTGGTGAATTTGGTTTTTGTGATACATTCAACATTAATGGTTATTATGTTTGGAAACGACAAACGTTATTTGTATAATGTTTATTATGTTTGGATACATTCAACATTAATTTTGTGTTAATATGTAAATTGTAAACATTGATTGCATTTGTGTATTTTTGGTTATATACAGGTTGCATTTGTGTGTGTACAGGTTGAATTTGGTTTTTGTGAACGTATTTTTGGGAAAAGTGAATTATACAGGCCTGGGAAAAAAAAAAGGCTTATTTACGGCGGAACCCCTCATCCGCCGTAAATAAGGCCTAGACGAGTCGTGCCCAAAGGGGGGACGAGGAAACCAGTAGGGGGTTTAAATGGGACGACTCGTGCCATTTGGGACGAGTCGTCTCTATCAAGTTATTTACGGCGGTGACTAAATCCGCCGTATAAAATGGCCATGGACGAGTCGTGCCCAAAGGGGGGACGAGGGAACCAGTGAGGGGTGCAATTGGGACGACTCGTTATGGAGCGGACGACTCGTCTCTTATTTACGGCGGTTACACCTACCGCCGTATAAAGATTACTCAAATACGTCTTTAAATACGTATTGTATTACATTTATATACGGCGGTGGTATACCCGCCGTAAATGCTACATTTATATACGGCGGTGGTGTGTCCGCCGTATATAGTATTTACGGCGGTTACCCCGCCGTATATAGTATTTACGGCGAGGCTTTATACGTTGGACTATTTACGGCGGAAAGTCCGCCGTATATACTATTTACGGCGGGGCGCGTTTTATATACGGCGGATTTTAACCGCCGTAAATAGTCCTTTTTCTTGTAGTGCATATAATCTCATAAAAAAACAAAAATAAAGGCTATAAAAGACCAAATACAATTGTGAAATAGCTAATACAATTGTGAATTAAGTAAAATAGAAAACATTGTTATGCAAAAATTATGAACTTAACAAAATCAACTGTTTGTTTTTGGAACAACTGTGAAAAATAACTGTGAACTTCTAAAAAACAACTATTAATTTGAAACAACTGTGAAATTCTCAAATTTGATTCAGATTATACGTTGATACTACTAGTTTGATTTGTCTTGGCGATGCGAATACAACAGTGCTCTTGTACTTATTTTTTTTTCTGACTTCTGGATGTTAATATATTTCATTTTAAAGTTTTTGGGAAAAAAAAAGAGGACGAGAGGGAGTGGATAGTTGGTTGAGCGTTATGGACACGCATCATTATACGGAGTGGCACATGTGTATTTTTTTTTAACTTATTAGGGACACGCGTGTCCTGCTATAATTAGAGAACCTGGTGGATGATTTCCAAAATGTGCGCCCTTTATAATTAGAGAACCTGATGGGTGGTTTCCAAAATGTACGCCCTTTATAATTAGAGAACATGATGGGTGGTTTCCAAAATGTGCGCCATCGTTTCCATTAGGCTCAAGGACCATTTGGGAATTGGGATATGCCCCATTTCGTTTAAGGGTATGTTTGGCAACCTCAATTCTAAGACTTGGATTTGGAATTGGAAGAACAAAATGAATTCCGTAGAACTAATTTAACCCTTTCAATTCCAATTCAATGGATTGGAATTGAGTTGCCAAACATACCCTAAATGTGTTTCTAATAATTAATTTTGGCAGTACAGGTAAATAAAACACCATCATTAAAAATGTTTTTTTTGTCGATAAATGAATAAATGAATGTCAGAAAAATAATAATTTAAATTTATTTTTGATTAAAAGCAGATTTGTAGAAGAAAAATCGACATTAATCTAGAGACGAAGGAAATTTATCACAAATTGTAACATTTATAATGGAATCGACAGATTTAGCATGGCTCGGTCTTTTTCTTGACGAATGATACGCTTTTGATTGAGCATGATGATGGGATCCACACAATTTTGCCAAATCAATGCTAACCATGCATACAGCAAGCAGGGCATAATGGATAGACTCCTTAACGCTTTTTGGAGGGTTACAAGAGCTAGACTCGTTAACGCTTTTTGGAGCGTTAACAAGTGCTGCTCTGCAAGCAGTTCCGATTCCTGAAACTCTGCAAGTAGTTCCGATTCCTGGAACAGAGAGAGTATTTTATTACATCCGATCTAATAAGAAATGTCACAAATTGCTTTCTTTTTTTTTCATCCCAAAAATAAATGTAGCACTTATAAAGAACGATTCCCATTCAAGTTTATATTTGCTGATTCAAATTGGCTTATGTATCATGCCATGGGAAATTACAACAACAAAGAGAGCAACTCAGCCAAGGGAGTTCCAGCTCATCCTCCCATTTTCATAGGAATAATTGGTGAGGCTTCAAACCCCCTCCCCCCCATCATTTGCTTGAAAAAAAAAAAAAAAAAACTTAATTCAACACCAGAACAAGAAAACCGCTAGTTTTAAAACACACGACACCCCAAACACAGTGCAGACAATATCGTCTCAATCATCTATAGTCTACGACCACCACCACATCAAACAAGCTTCCAATCTCTGCCATAACATTTGAATGAAAACCACAACTAAGGACTACAAAGACCACAGATGCCTAGTACACATCTGTAGAACTATTCTAATAAAACCCATTACTGCTGCCCTTCCCCTGAATCGCGGTGTGAAGTTTCCTTGATCTCATCTCCACCCTCGTCCTGTTATCACAAACATATCACTAACAGTTAGGACTCAGGAGTCGGGACTGAGGTCTGAAGACAAATAGGGCTAAAATTCAGACCAAAATGGTTGCCCAAATGCCAGCAAGATAATAAGAGATAGATAGATAGAGAGAGAGAGAGAGAGAGAGAGAGAGAGAGAGAGAGAGAGAGACCGCAATATCAGATGTCCACAATGTCAAATTGTCTCGGAGTAATTGCATGATCAATGTGCTGTCCTTGTAAGATTCCTCACCCAATGTATCCAGCTCAGAGATGGCTTCATCAAAAGCCTGCCAACGACAAACATGTTTCTTAAACTCAATGATTTATTGAAAACATAAGAACACTCTACGTGTAACAGCAGAAATCATTATAAACACATGTAGTGATGAAATAAATGTTTGTAGCGGGTGTAGTTCCAAAATAGCAATTAGTAAGTTTAGCTTCCATTAGGTGGCGAGACAAACTATACATCCTAACATTTCAAGCCACGATAACCATTTACTATGTGAACACCAAAAGGAAAACAAGCAAATTCTAATTGTAGCTGCAGAAAGTTACTTGTACGTCATAAAGAATGTTCGGCCCAAGCTTCAACTTCCAATATCATGGGAATGAGTATACACTTATTATTTCATACAAGGCATATCTTGTTATTTTTCTTGCCAACCCCTTTCGTCTATTTGCCTGATGATAAGTGTCACCCATGAATAAGCAATAATATAGTAAGATAGATGTTTGGCAGTTACACCCAAAGTACCTGCTTTGCAAGGTTGCAAGCGCGATCAGGCGAGTTGAGAATCTCATAATAAAACACGGAAAAGTTAAGTGCAAGTCCCAGCCTTATTGGGTGGGTGGGAGCCAAATCAGCTAGCGCAATATCCTGCATCATAACATATCAATACAAATCAGGCGATTATAATTATCACAAAATGATAGGACTGGAACACAATAATCACAAACCTGAGCAGACTTGTAAGCTAACAAAGTGCTCTCAGCAGCCTCCTTCCTTTCTGCGCTGGTCTTAAACTCAGCCAGGTATCTGTAGTAGTCACCTTTCATCTTCAAGTAAAACACCTTGGACTCGGCAGATGAGGCTGAGGGAACAAGATGGGACTCAAGAAGGCCCAAGATTCCATCACATATTTTGCTTAGCTCAGTCTCAATCTTCCCTCTATAATCCTTAATAATCGCGACATGATCTTCATTACCACGGCTCTCCTCCTTCTGCTCAATGGAAGAGATGATCCTCCATGAAGCCCTCCTAGCGCCAATCACATTCTTGTAAGCCACAGAGAGGAGATTTCTTTCCTCCACTGTCAACTCCTCAGAATCCACAGACTTTACAACCTTCTCCATGAACTCGACCATTTCCTCGTATCTTTCAGCCTGCTCTGCTAGCTTGGCCAGGTAAACATTCTCCTCACGAGACATCTTCCTTGTGTTTAACTAAAGCCCAGATCTGCATATTTCAAGAACATCATCCACGTCATAAAGCCAGAACTCAAAACATAGATCATGGAAAAATAAGTGTACAATAATATATCTACCGATCACATAAAGAGTTCATAAAAAACAACCAGAGTGCAAACAGTATATATATATCAAATAAGTGCGCACAGAAAGATAAACAAGTACAAGAAGTGCATAATAAACAAGCAAGGCAACATACTATGATATATACATGTACATTGTAGAGATAGCAGATCTAGACTATGATGCTCAAACTCGGGTACGAGTGTCTGATGACACAAGTACGGATCTGAGTGTCGTATCCTGCAAAATTTTAAGATTTGACACCAAATTTAGTGTAAAATAGCCACACCCATGTCCTATCCTTTGAACAAGGGTACTTTGGCAAAATCGAAGTGTCTGAGCATCACGACATCTCGATGTTGCAAATTTGTTCATCAGCCTATTCATTATTTTACTTAAAGTTTTGCTTTAATTGATATGAAATCTTCATAAACAGGATTACAACATAAATCTTCAAGTATGTGCCCCTAGCATCTAAATAAATAAAGACAACTCCAACAGATACATACATACATACACACATGAATAGAACTACAGCCAATTAATACATACAAGCTTCGATTTTGATCAAATAGCTCAGTAAAGCTAAGATATTTAGTTAAATGTAAGGTTTGGCCATTAAGTGATTAAAATAAACTCTGAATCTGATGGGAGTAATCGTAATTAACTCCTTCCATCCAGGGGCGGATCTAATTTTTATTTTATTTTTACCTAAGTCATCCACTATATGTAACTTTTTTATATATATGAAGTTATCTTTCACTGTTATTATTGTTTACAATATTTTTTAAATATCAAGCCCACACGGTTCCAAAATCATGGATTCGCGACTGCTTTCATCCTTTGCTCTTTCAATTATTCAAAAATATTTATGTGCATACGCTATAAAGAAATCATCACAAAAAGGAGCATAAAAAGCTTCAAAACTGTCAGATCCGTACAAAAACACTAAAAAAAATCAATCACACATAGATGAATTCCTCAACATCAAGTCCAAAACTACTTGCATATAAGACTTATAATCAACAAATAAATAAATAAATAAATAAATAAATCAAAGATCTGCAAATCAGAAAATACTCAAAAGAACAAGAGAAACGGAGATCTGAACCCTAAAATTCATAAAGGAAAAACTACGAATAGATCGAGAGGGAGGGAGATACCTGATTGAATCTGCGTTCGAGGGTATGGATGGGGTGAGTGAAGAAGGAATTGAATTAGGGGAAAGCGAGAATGGGGGTGTTATAGAGGAGAGAGGGAGCCAATGAGAAGGCGACAGGTGTTGGGTTAATGACGGAGATTGCTAAACAAGAGGGGCCGTGCCGTGCTGGCGCTGACCGTCAAAATGACATGGGGTTTGTGCGCCTGCTGTCACGGTTTTTGTGCCTTTTGGGAAAGAGTGGGGACGGCGCCCCTATAAAAGTGACTAGGATGCATCTGATTTTTACTCTTTTCACCTAATATGGGCCCTTTCCGTCAATCATTGTGTTTTTTTTTTTTTTTTTACTCTGGGTCTAGGGCATGAATTTACATGAGTGGTAGAAGGAAAATGTTTTTTGAAAAATATTTTTCGGAATATGATTTTTTCTTTTCAAAAATTGACATAAACATTTTTTATAAACATGTTTTTAACTGTTTGGTAAGGTAAATGTTTTTTGAAAAATATTTTTATTTGTTTAATAAATTAAAAACTATATATATTTCGATAAAAACACAATTTGAAATAAGTTGAAATAAATAGGGTGGGATAGGATGATAGAGGTGGGGTAGTAGGGTAGGAGGTAGAGCCGTCAAGTTGGGACGGTCCCGTTGGGACGTTCCGTCCCGCCATACAAATGGGATGGGACGGAATATTTTAGCCCGTCCCGTTTCGTCCTGTCCCGTCTCGTTCCGTTTTAGTCGCGGGACAACATAGTGCGGTCTCGCCCATCCCGTCCCGTCCTGTCAAGTAGGCTTGATGATGAGTTGGCCTTGTCTTGCCTTGGCCGGCCTTGGCTCGGTTGGCCTTGGCCTTACCTTGGCTAGGCCGGGCACGACCTTGGAGGTTTATCCCATATCGAAAGAAAAACAAACTAAAATGCCTTGCCTTGGCTCAGCCGGCCTTGGCCTTGGGATTGGCCGGCCATGGCCTTGGCCGTGGCCTTGAAGGTTTATCCCACATCGAAAGAATAACAAACTAAAATGTGTCATGTGGCTATATATATGAGGCTTTGGTCGTGGCCTTGGGTTAACAAGCATTAATCGGTCGTGGACTCGTGGCCTTGGGGCATCCCGCCTAGTCAACGCCTAATCTTGCCTAGTCAACGTGTCCCGTATTATCCCGCGTCCCGCAGTAGATTTGGGACGGAACGAAATATTTTAGTTCAGTCCCGTTCTGTTTCGTCTCGTTTTAATCGCGGGACAACTCCCGTTATCCCGTATTGACGGCTCTAGTAGGAGGTGGAAATTAGTAGGGGTGAGGTGGGTGGGTGTGGGATAGGGTAGGATAGGGTGGTGGGGAAATGTAAAGAGTAAGATGATGATAGGTTAGGGTGGTGATATGGCTTAATGGGTACGGGTGTTCATTTTTTAAATTTTTTTGTGCTGATGTCAATATGTCATGGGTACTGGGTAGGATCATACCGACCCGACCGAGGCAGAAAAGCCCACCCATATCAACACGCGGGCACGGGCGAGGAAAGGCTGCAATTTGGGCTCAAATACAAGAAACGAGTAAAACCCCAGAGCACAAAAGTCCGATCTTTGATTGCTCATTTCTCTCAGAAAGAAAGGGTTTTGGGGGTTGAAGAATTGCAGGGATCCAGCAAAATCATCAGAATGGGATACGTACAAGAAGCGAGGGAAAATCACGTCAAGAAGAAAGTCGAAGAAGGTAAAACCCTAGCATTTCCCAAACATTATCCCACTTGTTTTTGCATCAATACATACCCAATTGTCTGATTGAATCAATTTGTTGTTTTTAAGGGCTTATTAATTGCCTGTATTTTAGGGGAAATTAGGGATACAGATTTAATAAATTGTTTTTACAATCTGGGAAGTCTGACATTGATATTCATATTCATACATTTCTATGAAAATTTGATGAATTAACTTGGTACACAATAACAAGAGCAATGCTAAGTATCACCCGAGAAAAAGTATTACGGAACTTCCGTGTCATAGTCATATGTGTGCGATATCGTCAAAGTGAGCAATGATCTACTCGGGGAAGGAGAGAGAAATGTTAGGAGTGTGAATGGCTGTGAGGCCCCCGCTTAGAATTGTATTAATAATTTATAAATGGTTGTTGTTTGATTTGAGTTAGGGAAGTCGGGCATCAAAACCTACCTTGAAACTACCTCATGTATGTTTGTACATTTCACCAATTCAACAACAATTAGAAAAGAATTAGAAACATATATTCCATAAGAGTGAATCTTCCCATAGCGGAAATTCAAAAAAAGGGGCTTTGCTCCCCTTTACAATATGAAGAAGGCAATCGGGCTCTTCAAAATCCTTCGGGACCGGATAGTGGGTGAGCTTTAGTACTGTCGAAGAGAAATCCAAGAGATTGAACAAGAACTAACCGATGAAGGGATGTACTACCTGATCTTAATAATTATAGATGTAGAGCATCATTATCGATTGTTATACATATTAGCTTTCAGGACTTGAGAAGCTATTATTATGTGCTCTCGTAAGTTCATGATACATTGCTGTTTGTTATGATTGGAAATAAATTGATTTGATTTGTTGACGGCATCTTTTTGAAGACCTGCATTGTTGCATTCTCATGGTTACTTTGCTTTACGCATGAACCTTTACTGTCACACTTTTCGATTAAAGCAAGGAGTTCATGTGCTTGTCCCCCCCTCCCCCTGAAATTTGATTTAAAAGTATTCTCTGGTTCATTGTTTGGATAAACTTTGTGACTGTTATGAACTCACCATTCATTGGTAAGACATGATACGAGTTGAAATCCTTAATTGTCTTTATTTTCTACTACCCCTTGCTACATAAAAGCAATACGTTGATCATATCGAATTGCAGCTTTACGCAGCAAAATGAAGCAGAAAGCGCTAAAGGAATGTGATGAACTCGCTGCAAAGTATGCTGAATGTGCTTCAGGAAGAACGTTTTCTGTTGTTTGGCAATGTAGGAAACAAGCTAAAGAGTTGAACACTTGTCTTCATCAATTGTGAGTTACATCGTACACGTTCTTTGTTAATAAATAAATGAATTAGTATCTGATTCGTGCGTTGCATGTCCTAGCTGCTTGTATCTCACATTTTTGTATGGCAGTTGGTGATCCAGTGGGCCACATATAAGGATTAATCACATGTTAATTCTCTTGGATTATCATTAGGAAAGAAACTGAGTTTTGAATAGTACTGAATGAAATGTGTATCTTCACACCGTCTTGATGTATGCTCTGCATCCCGGAAAATCTTTGACATTCTTGTGCTTTTATCCACGTTAGATCCATAAAACATGTTCTTTTGAGAAGTATATATATGTGTGTGTGTATGTGTATTGTCATGTTTTAAAGTTATTTCCCATTTCTCAATCATAGGACATGCGTCACTTAGTATGCATTGAGAGCTCAAAGATAAGATTGATCCATTGCATGCTACGGGGGGCATCATATGCCCATCCTTCCCACATCTGATAAAAATGGTAGAGGCATCAAGGGTAACACATGGATACAACTCAGAAGCAAGTCACAGCTTTGCGGTTGCTACACATACGAAGTATAATACAGCAGCTATAAATAGGTTAAGATTCGATAATTGAAAAAAATCATTGTTAAAAAGATTTGTCTTCTGATTTAGATGATGTGAAATAGCTTATGACAGAAATAAGTGAGCGACTTAGATGACTTTAATCAGAGGTGGTGGTTGTACCGTTGTATTATAGTTGGGTTGGGAGAAAAAAAAGCAGTAACAGCAAGTCTCTATTTGGTGCTACTGGAGTCATTGATGCTGGTAACTTTTAAGCCTTCGTTGAAAGAGCGATCAGGCGTCGGCTGTTGACTAAAGCATAAAAACTTGATATGATTCATATGAGTGATGTATCATGTCCATTTTACTTTAATCTTGAGGTATGTTGTATCTTCAGCTGATTGGTCCCATTATCCTTAGTACCCTCTCAAACCTGATAGGGTCTGTATTAAGTTATAAGATGTCAGGTGACGGGCCTTTAGTTTTGAACCAAAAAAGTTGGGGGTGCAGGTGTTTGTGATCCAATGTTTGTGTTGCTGGTTAAATCATGGTTGTGGTAAATTCTAATACTCCCTCCGTCCCATAATGATAGTTCCAATTGACAATTCAAACATTTTAACAACAAATTTTCATTTCCATCATTAACCTCAACAAGGTCCAGTTATTACCCCGTACCCCATTACTCCATCTTCTTCCTTGGCTGGCTCTCATCCTCTCCTCTCTCCCTCTTCTTCTTTGGTTGGCAATTTTGGAAGTTCATTGATTTTATCCTTACAATCTTGGAAATGAGACTATCTTTCTGGGACAAACAAAAATGGCAAATGTCAACATCTTTATGGGACGGAGGGAGTAATTGGGAAATATGCTACTCCCTTGGTCCTACTAGAAGTATGTAGTATAAACCGATCATATACTGATATTGTTTCGTCATTTTGGCTGCAGTACAAACGATGATGTATTGGAGAAAATGAAGAAAGAATACACGCTTGAACAAGAAAGGAAGGCACCGGTAAACGTTTAAAAGTGATTTCCTTGAATGCACCCTCTTTCGTTTCTAGCAGTAGAAGAGTAATTGACGACCGGAGGTTTTGGTTTAGCAGAAGGGCAATCTTGTGGACAACCTCGTCGTCGTACTCTCGATTGTATGTGTCAACAATTTCATCTTTCTGCATTTTTGCTTTATGTGGTAGCACATGCCTCATTAGTGAGCTAAATGATTCACTTGAACAACCGTTTTATTCAGAATTCTATCAACAACCATTCTATCTCATCTCTCTACTCCATTAAATGTCGTAACCTTAATTTCAGATGTGAATTCCGATGAATATTCAAACAGTTTGAGTAATTTAGAAATCAGTGTTCAGACGCTATCTTTTATCAGTTCAGCCAAATTCAAACATGAAATCAAATTTCAGTATTTAACACTTAAAAAAATAAAAGCTACCTAAGTTGTTTGTCCTTCATTTTGCAACCTCTCCTGCAGGTGATGAGCATGGTTATCGTCAGCATACCAGCTAATTCTCTTGTTTAAATTTGTGATGGTCGGACAAAGGTTGTGAAGGCAGAACTGCAATATTGTAGTGGGAAATGAATAGATGAATATGAGGAGCTTAATTGTCACATAAAATTATTTCCTCCGTCTCATAATAATTGTCATATTAAATACTCTCTCCGTCCCATATTACCTTACTCATTTACTGTTGTTGAGAACGGAAAATAAGGAATAATGTTATTAAAGTAGGAGTTGTAAGTGGGTAAGAGAGAGAAAGTGGGGTAGAGAATAGTAAGTGGATAGTTGTTGTGAGTATAGCAAGTGAGTTTCATGAATAAAGTATTAAAAAGTTTTCTTTTTAGGAAATTTAGGAAAGTGTGACTTAAAAGTGGGACGCCCAAAATAGCAAAATGGGTAAGGGAATATGGGACGGAGGGAGTATTGAATATTACTATTTTCTTTTTTTTGTTAATTCTAAAAATAACCAATTGAAGCTATTTTCCAAAATGACCAGTTTTTTGGAACTCGCTAGTTGATATAGCGAGTTTATAAATTTTTTTCCGTAGAAACTTGATACACCTAGTAGCGAGTTTAATAATTAAAAGAATTAGGGAATGGGCGTAATTAAACTAATTTTGTTATTAACAAACTCGCTACATCATGTAGCGAATTTAGGCGTACAAGGGGCTCGCTACATGATGTAGCGAGTATAAACGAAGCAGATCTCTCAAGGCTGTTGTCGGGTTACATACTGTAAAAAAAAAATAAAAAATTAAGTAGAAGGGAGAAAAATAAGAAGTCATTGCAATTGTCATCTCCATCAATTTCCAAGCTTTTCATCATTGAATTTCGTCATTGTTGGCGTAGATCATCATCCAATCTTTTTCTTCTTCATTGTGTTTTATTTTGCTTTGATTTTGGTCATTATTTTCTTGAAAATTAGGATTTATTCAAAAATAGGGTAGTTGAAATTATTTTCTTGAAAATTAGGGTGTATTCAAAAATAGGGTAGCTGAAATTGAGAAAATTTAGGAGTTTTGAACTCAATTTGTGGTCAATTGTAATCATTTGGTTAATTGCGTTATCATTTGGTGAAATATATTTAAATCATTAATGTTTTTTTGTTGAAAATTAGTGTAGTTATTGCAATAGACAAAAATTGAGATTTTGAACTCATTTGTTGATAAAGTGATATAATTTAGCTGATTGTGCCATCGTATATGTGTGAAAATATATGGGAACAATAACAAAAAACCCCTATTAAAAAATTTCGAATCCAAAAAACCCAACAAATAATTTTCATGTCAAAAAAAATCCTAATATTAGATATTCATTACCATGAAATCCAAAATTTAACAATTTAGCCAATGTTATTAGATTTGAGAATTCATATTACTTCAAACATGATTTTTTTTTTTCAAATATGAGTTTACAAAGATAAAATTTATCTATCTTAAGCAATTATAGAATAAATATTTAAAAAATAATATTTTTAATATTAATAAAATTGTAGGACTAACAAAGTAATAATTTCAATAGTAATTCTAAAAAATAATAATGATAGTGATAATTTTTAGAATTTTTAATCATCTTTTTATCTATTATTTTATAATTTTATTACGAAATTTAATAATTACATTATATAAGCATTATTTTCTAAAAATAATTAGACATGGTATCATAAATTTATCTTTTTATTATTTTTTATCTTATAATAAAAATAATATTTTGCATTATTATTAATTATAATTATTTATCAATATATGATAAATTACATTCTTAACATGTCACAATTAAAAACAAATTTCATCTAAATAAAAGCGGGCAAATTGCAATTTAGGGCCCGCAGTCGAGGGGGTGTTCTCCAAACAGGGCCCATATTTTTTTCTGCCACATCAGGGCCCAATATATAAAAACTTAGTCAGTTTAGGGCTTTTTAACGATTTCTGTTTAAAATCCCTGTTAGATGGACATGTGTGTTTCACGTGGCTTTTTAACGAGGATATTTTAGGCAGTCCATTAGCAGGGAAAAACGTGAAACACCACATACGCTTTTATGCTTTTATCCTTACAGTTGGTGACCATTTAGGGCTCGATTGAAATCACTTTCACAAAACACACTTAGGTTTTTGCTCTGAGCAAGTGAGGCGATCAAGGTGCGATTCTGCAAGCCATCCAAAATGACTTGGTGTAAGAGGAAGAAGAAGGGTTGTTTTTACCCAGGGACACCCGATTATAGTAAGTATTCCATTAAATTTGTTCATAATGATGTTGTTGGTCAAAAAATCTGTGTTGATGTTGATGATAAAATAAGTGTGGTAGTTGAATATTATTTTTTTTGTTGGTGAAATGTGATTTGAATTCCACCCACTTTGACTATTATTGATTTTTATGTGATTTTCTATGAAAAATGTTATAAAATTTCCTTAAATGGGTCAGTCAAGGTTATTTACTTGTAATTAGCTTCTTTTTCAAGTGTTTGTAGGTTTCAATGTTTATTGTTTTATGTAAGTTGGCATAAAATAATAGTTGTGTATGGTGGTTCCATATTTGATAAATATAAGTAGTTAATGGTATCTGTAAAGTGTGGTCCCCTTATGTGGTGGCCCATGATTTGTTTTGTTAATGTAATGTTGATTTTATTTATGTTTGTATCTGTAGATTATTCTCATTTGTTCTCTATTAAGCTTCATCATGATTCATGGGGGTTACTTTTCTAGTGCAAGTCAGGATGTTTATAAAGGGGGGGGGGGGAGGTTGCATGGTTTGATTACTTTGAAGATGATTGTGTTTCATTTATCGAGCTTAAGACAGCAGTTAAGGAGGCTGGGGTGTTATCTGATAACTATGTGTTGTATCAAAAGATTGATGATAGTGCAGTTCTGTCACTTAGGTTGATTAATAATGATAGAGATGCAATGGATATAGGAATGTTTAGGTCTGCTAAGAAAAAGTATGTGAAATTATTGGTGGAATTAGAAAGTACACTTGATAAAGGAAAGAGAATATTGAAAGATGGGGATATCAGGTCTGCTAAGATAATACAAAATGATAAATATTCTAAACATGAGTCATTACATGATAGTGAGTATGAAAATTCAGATGATGACATGGGTTGTCAACTTGATGGTGATCAAGTAGGTGAAAGTAAAAATAAGTCTAATGCAATAGAAAAGGGGAAGCTTGTGGAGTGGGATTATGGTACAGGGGTTAAAGGAAAATATGTAGCTTGTAATTATGATTCTGACGATGGCTTGAATAGATATGAAAGCGGGGATGAACAACAGTTGAATAGGGATATTGGGAGAGTCTTCAATCCTAAGATTGATATGGTGAAACCAGATTTTGAATTGGGAATGGAATTTGATGATCATAAGACTTTGGTTGCTGCGACTAGGAAACATTCAATAGATGAAAAAAAATTACATCATTAAGCAAGTTCAGAAGAGGGTTGATGGGGTTAAAACTCCCACTTGTAATAAAAACACCTCGCAAGTGTACGAGTGTCGTGTGATAGCGTACACAAGTAAGGGGTCGAATCCACAGGGAATTGTTGGGTGATTGAGTCGATTTGAGTAATGTAAAACAACAATAATAAAACAAGTAAAAGGGGAGGGGTTGGTTTTGAAAAATAACGAACAACTACAATTATCAAGATTAAAAATTAACGCTAGGAAAGACAAGTAAACAAAGAGAGCAAATTTAACTAGAGATTAAAACAATAATAAGGGGGGATTCCATGGATTGGATTTCTTTTAATCACAAAATACTATGCCATTAATTTAGAAAAATATATTAATTTCTATCTTGGGTTCAATCACCAAAGTCAAGATTGGTACGGTAAGGCCGCCGGATTACAATCTATTATTTCCAAATCAATTACTTTTCGCAAATCAAGTCCAAGCAATTAAAAAGGAAAGCTTTGAGCTTTAAAGATTTTTATGAACCAAAACCCATTTAGCATCAATCAAGAAAACCAAAAGATTTCAACATCTAGCAAAGTCTAAGTCAAAATTCCCAAATCAATATAAGAAATTGACACCCAAAAAGTAACAAGGAAGAAATTCGGAATCAACCACATTTTAATCTAAGAAACTTTCATTAAAATAGCAAAGATGAACAAGACATCAATTAATGAGATAAAATAATCAATGGCATAACATAAGTAGTGACTAAATTACCATCCAATCCATGAAATCAAAATACTAACTACTCATAATAATAATATTTACAAAACAAAAATAAAGAAAAAAAAAACCTTAGTAATAATGGAACAATGGAAGAGCCTTGTTCTTCCCTTCCTTCGCCTCCTTGTTCCCAAAAAAAAATACAAACCTAAAAATCAAACATCCTATTCTATTTATACTACTAGGAAATAAAAAAACTGAAAATGGCATAGTAAAAGGATTATGGCCCCAAAAAAATGAAGGCTGGCCCAATGTTTCAACAAAGCTGAGGAAAATTGGCATGGGCGTGAAACGTGGGCTACGTGGAGGAAAATGGGCCAAGGATCTTGAGCTGATGTTGGGCTGAGTGGCCGGGCAAGATGGGCCAAATGGTCATGGGCGGTCGCCGTTTGGCCAAGGGCGGGCGCCGTAGTTGGGCCGTGAGCTAAGGGCGATCGCCGTAGATGGAAGGGCGCTGGCCAATATTCTTTTCATTTCTTTCTTTCTTCAATTAAATCCCTAGTACTCCCTCCGTCTCGCATTTTAATCTTCTCTCCACCTTAAACCACCCAAATTCCGCCATTTCAACTTGAAATTAAAATAGCACTAACAAAATAATTAAACTACATTTTTACTCGGAAATTTTGCAATAAATAGAATTTAGAACATATAAAATGGATATAAAAATATATCCATCAAATACCCCCAAACCTATCTTTTGCTCGTCCCCGAATAAAATAAAACACAAATATACTAAAAACTACCCATAATTCTAAAACTAAAAATGACCAAGCAAAACAAATAAAAATATATTTTTGGATGTTATTCACAATATAAAAAGTTTGCCACCATCGGTCTCAAAATTTTGTTCAAAATTGCAATCCATCATGTGCCATCATAGACATAAACTTACCATTGCACTAACACAAACCAATTATGATTCTTTTCACCGTGAAGAGATGTGAGTGGGGATCATTGCCAACAAAGTAAGATACTTTATGAGTTCACTAAAGAAATATCCAAAATCAATAAAGATGAAGCAAAAAGCATAGAAAGGTTTTCATAGGCACTTTCACACAATTGTCAATCCGCTTAATCCATATTGGGAGCATGTCTTAGGAAGCTATCTAGTTTACAATAGAACCTCACTACAAACAAGTTTTTCATGGCCATTACAACTTTGACAAATTTAAGGGGCAAGTTAAACAAATAAGCACAAACTAGTGTCTCGTAGGTACAAGAAAGTTAATTCAATCTTGGAGTAGGAATCGGTACCAAGGATTCAACTTTTTTTTTTTTTCGTGCTTTGATCCTTGCCATTCCATGACTCTTCTTTACGAAGACACCTTTATTTATTATTATTTTTTTTTTTTATTTTTTTCTTTTTTTTTTTTAATTTTTTTTAATAATACATCAAAGATACTTGCCCCTTATCAACATTACAATCCCACATTCCTAAGTTGACCACATAAGCCATGCCCAATATCTCATAAACTATTGACTTTGTTAATGCAGACTGTGGGTGTTACCACAGGTGCTATCACTGGCAGTTGGGTGTTACCCGAACTGTAATGAGTTGTAATTTAATAATTTTTTCCATATTATTTTATATCCTAATGTCTAATATTATTTGCAAGATATATGTGTTTTTTGGTCCATATTTCAGGTTAAATATATGGCTGGATTAAATGCTAAAATCAAGGAAGAGGTTGTTGGAGGAATTATTCGTAAACGAAGATTTACGAATAATGTTTACTTGGTCCATATTATTTGATGAAGGAATAAAAACGTGGGAAGACCAAGTCATGGAGTTGTTGCTGATTAATTGAAGAGTACAATACCAAGAAAGCAAGAGAGTACAAGGGATAAAGCATGGACTTGGGCTTCAAGAAATCGGTTGCTACATTCTAGGGAAGTTGGCGTATGAAGAGGAATTCAAGCCAAGAAATCTCTCCACTCCTCTCACACGATCTGAAGGTCCAAGGCTGTTATTTTGGAGTAGCCTCCAAGGCATTGGAAGGCTATAAATAGGCTAGGTGTGTTTCATTTGAAGTAGGCCAAATATCAAACACACACACCATAGCACAAGAGAGACAAAGTTCTTTGGTTCGCATATCCTTCCTCCCTTGTGATTCTAGCTTAAACACTGAGTGTTTAAGAGAGTGTTGGCTAAGGATAGGATTCGTTCTTTGTCTCATTTAGTTCCATAGAGCATTATCATTGTATTAGCAATAGGGAACTTTCGGCTTTGTAATTTTGCTATATTGATTATAAAGTCTTCGCCATCTAGGCACACTCAAGTTATATATTTATATAACTTGAGAAAATTATATCTTGTGTTATTTATTTCCGCCGCACAAAGTTTTTATAAACTATTTATTTTGGTGTGTGTGTGCTGTCCGTCAGTGTGTTAACCAAGGTGTTGGGTAACATCTACTGTAACATCTCTTTCCAAAGAAGCCATTGACAATTTCAATTGGTATCGAGCAGTCACTTGACGATACTAAGTGCTTGGTCTAGGTGTCATGGCTTATGATCCGGCTAATCCTAATAATAAGCGTCTTCCCGTGTTAGATGGCTCGAATTATTGTTATTGGAAGATCCGTCTACGCCGCATATCAAATCAATTGATCTTCGAGCATGGCGATCTATAACAAATGGTTACTCCTTACCAATGTTACCTCCGATGAAGATGGTGACGTACAAGTCAAACCCGAATCGAATGGAACATGGAAGAGATCAACCAAGCTAGTTTCAATGAAAAGGCACTTAATGCCATTTTTGAGTGGGTTGATATGCATATTTTCAAACTTATTCAAAACAGCCCACCGCAAAAGAAGCATGGGATATTTTACAACGTTTTTGTGAAGGTGATGGCAAAGTGTGCGTGAAACTAAGCTTAGGGGTCTTACTAGCAGATTTGAAAGATTAAGAATGGGTGAAAATGAAACTATTCCTTCTTATTTTGAAAAATTATTTGATATTGCTAATGAGTGTCAATTGTTGGGTGAACCTTTTACCAAAAAACAACTTGTCTCAAAAGCAATTAGAACCCTTCCCGAGCGTTTTAATATGAAAGTTTCATCTATTGAAGAGGCTCACAATCTTGCAACTATGGACATCAATTCTTTAATGAGTATTTTGAAAAACTTTGAGTTAAATCTCTTAGATCAAAGTGAAGCATCTAAAGGGAAAAATGTTGTTTTGAAAACTCAAGCCTCGAGTTCTTTGGATGAAAACGAAGATGAGGTTTTGAAGAAATTGATGAGAATGCTAGTGTTGCTTTACTTGCTAGAAAATACAATTCTATGGTTAGAAAGTATAACAATGAAAAATGCAGGTGAAAGCAAAGGAGAAGCAAACCAAGGTCTATGATTCGATGCCAAAAAGGACTTTCCCATCTAACCCAAAGTTGAACCCAAGAAGAGCATCATCGATCGCTTAAGGTCTGATCCAAAGCACATTGAATCCATTCAATGTCATGCTTGCTCGGGTTGGGGTCACTATTCCAATGAGTGTGCAAATACTCTAAGGAAGAGAGGAAAGAACCTATGGGTTTCTCTCAAATGATGATGAGGATGAAGGACCATCTCAGAGGTAGAATCCGATCAAACAACCATGTTTGTCACAGCAAGTAACACGGAAAAGGACAAGGTTACCCAAGGTGTTATCCACTGAGATAACATCCGTGATCACACCCGACGTATGATGAATTATGTGATAATAATGTCGTTTGTTTTGTTAGCTCTTCTAACCCCGATACAGAAGTACACAAGAGGATGAGCAGAGCAAAGATGACCTCATTTCCGGATTAAAGACCTTTACGAGGCATTGCTCGTGGAATGGAAGAAAGAGAACAATTTGGTTAAGTCCTTAACCAAGAAGAATGAAGGACTCCGTGCCTATGTGACTCATATGGAGGTTCAAGCAACAAAGAGAGAAATCGAGCTTGAAAGAGTCAAGGGCAATTTGACTCTAGCCGAAACCACCTTGAAGAAGCTCAACACCGGATCTACCAAATTGGATGAGATCTTGAACTTGAGTACACCTCTCGTGAGCAGGTATTGGTTTTCAAGAATCTTTGAATAGTATTCTTTCTACTTTGTCTATGAATGATAATGAGAATTGTTTTGTTAAGGAGCGGTTTTTTGACAAAGATTCTTCTTCAAAAGAACCATGTGACAAAGGGAAGGTGTGTCAATACTGTCACACACCCGGACATTTTAAAAATAAATGCCATATTGTTTCGAAAACTGTCCAGCCCCTTGGTGTTACCCGAGGTGTTGCCCAAAGACACAGATAACACACCCAAATGTAATGGTAAAAATTCAAAAAGGTGTGGAAACCAAAAGCTAATCTGAAATGTGATGTTGTGTACACCGCTTTAAAAACAAATATTGAAGGTTCTTGGTACTTTGATAGTGGGTGTTCACGTCATATGACAGAACAAAATTGTTTTTAAAAGACTATGAAACAATTCATGGGGGTAGTGTAACTTATGGTGGTGGGAGCAAGAGTAATATCATTGGGAGAGGGACACTAAATGTGTCCTGGATTTCCAACCTTAAAGAATGTCTTACATGTTGATGGACTTGTAACTAATTTAATTAGTATTAGTCAACTTTGTGATGACAACTTAGAGGTGAAATTTAATAAAGATACTTGTGAAGTTTATGACAAGATTAACAATTGTGTAATGACAGTACAAGATCTAGTGATAATTGTTATCTTGTTGAAGACAAGCAAGTATGCCATTCGGCAAAACTTGATAACACTACATTGTGGCATCAAAAGTTGGGACATGTTCACTTTCGTAACATAGAAAAGATTGTTAATCTAGATGCCGTCCAAGGCATTCCTAGTCTTGATCTTAAACAAAAAATTGTTTGTGAGGATTGTCTCAAAGGGAAACAAACTCGTGTTACCCATGGTGCCGCCCAACACAATGAGCAACACACTCGGTACTACACATTGTTTTCAACTCTTGCATATGGATCTAATGGGTCCACTTGAGATAGAAAGTTTTGGGGGCAAGAAATATACTTATGTCATTGTTGATGATTTTTCACGATTTACATGGGTTTATTTTTTAAGGGAAAAATCTCGAGACTTTTGAAAAGTTCAAAATCTTGCACTCTAAGATCAAAAACATGTTTTGTGCTTCAATTTTTCGAATTAGGTCCGATCATGGGAGGGAATTTGAGAATGTTTCTTTTTCAAATTTTTGTGAAAGAAAAGGTATTCACTCATGAATTTTCAGCCCCAAAAACACCTCAACAAAATGGGGTAGCCGAAAGGAAGAATAGGACTTTACTTGAAATGACTCGTGTGATGTTATTTTCAAAAAGAATTTCGAAAAGATTTTGGGCAAGAGGCACTAAATACGGCTTGTCACACGCCCAATAGAGTTTTTCTAAGACCCGGCACAACCATGACTCCATACGAAATTTTGAATGGTAGAAAACCAAAAGTTCATTATTTTCATGTCTTTGGTTGTGTGTGTTACATTCTCAATGATCGGGACTACTTAGCAAAATTGGACTCTAAGAGTGATAAGGCCATTTTTCTTGGTTATGCTTCAAATAGTCGTGCATATAGGGTATTTAATCTAAGGCTAAAAACCATCCAAGAATCCATGAATATTGTTTTTGATGATCACTCAAGTATTGCAGAGAAAATGTTCAAGAGACACCCTTGAGCCGTTGGAAGAAGTCGGTCTGTAAGGTGTTACCACAGTGTGTTACCACGAGTGCTAACACCGATAGTAACACGTAAACCGAGCAGGTGTTACCATTGATGAGATAACACCTCGATAGCATCTCGATTCCAGTCAAGAAATGAAGATCAAGAAGGAGTTGAAACAGGGGTTCACGAGAATGTGAGAAGAGATCCTCCACCTAGAATCGCAGGAATCATCCTACAACCCAAGTAATTGGGGAGGTGAATGAGGGTGTACAAACAAGACGTATGAATTCCATTAGTGACCGTGACATGGTAAGGTATGTGTGCATGTCCACCACATACTCAAAGGTAACATACTCTTGTTTTACTTCATCCGTAGAACCTAAAAATGTGATTGAAGCTTTAAAAGATAATTTTTGGATTCAAGCAATGCAAGATGAACTTGATCAATTTGCTCGTAACAATGTTTGGTCTTTAGTACCCCGTCCCTCAAACACTAATGTTATTGGGACAAAATGGATTTTCAAAAATAAGACCGATGAGTATGGAAACATTGTTAGGAACAAGGCTCGTCTTGTGGCTCAAGGCTATACACAAGTGGAAGGTATTGACTATGACGAGACCTTTGCACCTGTGGCTAGAATTGAGTCAATAAGACTTTTATTGGCCATTGCTTGTTTTCTTAAAATCACATTGTTTCAAATGGACGTCAAAGCAGCCTTTTTAAATGAATACTTAGATGAGGAAGTTTTTGTTGAACAACCAAAAGGCTTTGAAGATCCATTTCAACCGCACCATGTGTATAGACTTGATAAAGCTCTTTATGGGTTGAAGCAAGCTCCACGTGCATGGTATGGTAGGTTAACTAGTTTTTTACTAGAATATGGTTTTACTAGAGGAGAAGCAGATAGGACTTTATTCATTCTTAAACATGGAAAAGAACTTGTCGTGGTTCAAATCTATGTTGATGACATAGTATATGGCTCTACATCAAAAACTTGTTTAAATGATTTTGTAGAGGCTATGACATCAACATTTGAAATGAGCATGATGGGGAACTTAACTTCTTTCTAGGCCTGCAGGTTAAGCAATCAAGTGAAGGGATTTTCATCTCCCAAAGCAAATATGCAAGGAACCCGGTGAAGAAGTTTGGGTTGGAAGGTTCGAAGAGCTCAAAAATTCCTATGGGCACTTCTCTCAAGATTGGAAAAGATCAAGTGGGAGAAGATGTTGATCCAACCCTATATCGTTCCATGATTGGTAGTCTCCTTTACCTCACTTCTAGTCGTCCTGATTTGATGTACAAAGTGTGTGTGTATGTGCTAGATATCAATCCAATCCTAAAGTGTCTCACCTAAATTCGTGAAAAAGATCATTAAATATGTTTCGGAACTAGTGATTTAGGGATTTGGTATAGTAAAGATACTAATACTAATTTAGTAGGCTTTAGTGACTCGGATTGGGCGGGGATATGGATGATAGGAAAAGTACAAGTGGGGGATGTTTTTACTTGGGAAATAATTTAGTATCATGGTATAGTAGAAAACAAAATTGTGTTTCATTATCCACAAACAATCAAATATGTAGCACTGGGTAGTTGTTGTTCACAACTAATTTGGTTAAAACACATGCTTGATGATTATGGTCTTGATAGCAATATTTTGACCTTATACCGTGATAATTTGAGTGCTATTAATATTTCCAAAAATCCTGTACAACACTCCCGTACTAAACATATTGACATCCGTCATCATTTTTTAAGAGATATGGTAGATAAAAAGATAATAAATATAGAGCATATTGATACAAAGTGTCAACTTGCCGATATTTTCACAAAACCCTTAGACCATGATAGATTCTCTAGTCTAAAGAGATCTCTTGGTCTTTGCATTCTCTAAAAATTGTCCTCTCGTAGTAAGGTGTTACCATGGGTGCCGATAACACCCGGGGTAACACATGTATACTAGTGCATATTTTTTGCTTGTTTGGTTTTATTCTCTCTCGAGGGTTCCCATAGTTCTCTCGAGCTATGAGAGTTCTCACAAACGCACATGCCGACCTTTTTGTTGTGGTAGGATAGCACCCCCGAATAACACACTTGATAAAACTCCCTTCATATGCTTAAAGTGACAAAGTCACTAATTTTTTTGATAAATAAAAGGCAAAGGCATTTATCCATACTATTCTCTCGAGCTCGGGGCACGGTGTTCGCCGCAACGATGTACTCTTGCCAATGAGAATGTATGAGGTGATTTATGCTAAGTATTAGGGACATGGAGTTCGCTACTACAGTGTACCCTACTTGAAAGGCATAAATCACTTGGTCTTTACACTTGAAATAAAACTCGAAGCACGGAGCTCGTTACTACGATGCTTTCTTGTTTAAAGAAGTGTAAAAGAATTTTATAAATTGCTATGCCTCGTGGTCTAACAAGCTTGTTATGCCTAAAGTGTTTAAAATGCTCAGCTTATTATGCCTCAAGTGTTTGAAACTGAATATATTTATCAAGGGATTTTTATCTTATGTGTTATCCTAGATGTTACCATCATTGCCATTAACATATTTGTATGTGCTATATTATGTTTTTATTTCTTTATTTTCGGTTCAGCTTAATTAATTTTTAAACTTTGAAAGTCTTTTTATTGTTTAAGAGTTTTAAAAGTTTGAAAAAGTCTTTAACTAACCAATTTATTCTTGATAAACAACTCAAATATCTAAGTCCTAAAATCTAGGGATTTGATTTTCAAAAACCATATGGACTTGGTATATTTGTATTTGTTTATTATTTTTTTATATATTTAAAAATTCAAAAAATTAAAAAAAAAAATTATTTAAAAAAAAAAAAAAATATTTTTTCAAAATAATGGCCGGATGTCTTTATTTTTGTGAGGAGTTTTGTACTTGTTTTTCTTGTGGCCTAGAAAATAGGGGGAGTAAATATTGTAGTTATTTTTGTGTGGCTAGAAATAAGGGAGGTTAGGTAAATATTTAATGTAATTATTTTTAGTGGCTAAAAAAATAGGGGGAGATTAATTAAAATAGGAGATAATTAGAGGAAGTAGGATAAGTCTTGAAAAATTAATTCCTAATCTAATTCCTATTTTTTCTCCTCTCTCTCTAACCGCCCTAATCCCCTTCTCTCTCTACACGGTAAATACCCCTTCCTCGTCACCGTCAATCCCTCACTCTCAAACCTTCCAAAATCAACAACCTTCCTAAATTCCAAACCCTTCCTAAAACCCTAACCATGGCAACCCCTACCAAAAGCAATCCGCCCCTTTGGAGGTATCTCCGGGCGTTGGTTCAAGTGGTCCTAGTCTCATGGACACTTCGACCACCCCTCTCAATGTGTCTCCGGCAATGACAATGTCGGTTGATGATCCTCCTTTGGTGACAACAATGGCGCAACCCTTGCCCATTGTGACCTTACCACCTCTTCCACCCGTTCCATCAACCAAAAAGCCAAAAAGAAAAGCCATTGCTCACAAACCCTCGACAACCCGTCAAAAAGAGGAGCTCAAGTAGGCTCACCGCAATGAGGCACAAAGGGACTTCAAAATCCAACACATCCTCCGACCCCGTTGAAGTTTCGAGGAATCTTCACTTGGTCTCTCCTCGGCTCATGTTTCGGATGAAGACTTCCATGCCGATGCCGAAAAGAGCCATTACTGTTGAGACATTTGAAGATTGGGAGATTGAGGAAGAAGAACCCTTGTATGAAGTTAAGAAAAGAAGCATTAAAGGCAAAAGCAAGTGGAATTTCGTTGTCAAAGATGTTACCCGTAAAGCCGCAACACCCAAGGTAACATCCTCTGTTTCTAAAGCTTCAAGTCTTCTATCGGTGAGTTTGCCTATTCTCGAGTCCACCGATTTTCTTGAGAAAGAGTTTGATGATGTGAATACTGCTTTTCCAAAACCTTACTTCTCATTGGAGTTTTATCGAAAAGAAAATATGGAGTTTTGGTTAAGGCATAGTGACACGAAAATTCTCAGGAAAAGCACATTGACGAGGTTGATTTCAAAAAGCATGGTGTTTTTCGGTTCTTGGAGGATAGAAATTTTTGAAAGCTAACTTGCATCCTTCGAAATTTGTTGAAGCTATTGTCAAAAATTTCTATGCCAATCTTCATGCCAACCTAGATAATGATAAGTCCGATCAATTTGGAAAGGTGTTTTTAAGGAACAAAATTTTTTCTATTACTCCTTCTTTGATCAACAAGACTTTAGGACTCCCAAATTTGGATGATGATGGTCCTATTGTTCATAAGGATGAAATTGCTAGGTTTATCTCTCATGATGTAGTGCATGAATGGCCCTCCAATCCTAATCCCAAAACCAAAGTTCATTTTCTTGCTTCCCGTCTCACTTCACTCTTTGCCGTGCTTCACAAGCTTTGCATATTTAATTGGGTTCCTACTTCTAATGAGCAATATGTCACATTGCAACAAGTGAAATCTTGTATAAGTTAGGAAAGAATCGAAGAGTGAACTTGGGTAGATTGATCTTCAAACATTTGGCTTCGTGGGGTAGAAGAAAAGACATTACTATGTTTCCTTACCCTTCTTTAATCTTCCAAATTTTGAAATCTCAAAAATTGCCCATTGAAGAGTCGGATGAGTATACACCCAGTCTTGATCTCTATGCTATAGATTCCCATTGACTAAGAAGAATACCAAGAGTGTGAGATACACAGGTGATCTTCCTTGGTCAAAGATAAATGAATTTGGGTCAAGTGATGCGGTTTACGCTAAGGGTGTTACTCAATATATTATCCCAAATGTTACTCCGAAATCTCCAAGTTTTTCAGGTACAGATGCAGCTCATGTTCTTGCTAATGTATACAATTTGTTGGGGAATGCTTCACCAACAATACCAAAGACCACAGTTTTGGCGTTTCTCCACAAACAAACTTCTACCATTTTCGATATTGTGCAAGGTTGGACAAAGCTCAAGGAGATTACTGATGAATTCATCCAGCAGGTTTCTTCCCAAACTGGGGGAGTTGATAGTGCTGATGGAGCTGGTCCAAGTGGTGGTGGTGTTGGAGATGCCAGTGGTCTTCTTGCGGATGTTGCGATGGTGCGACTTAGATCTTGGAGATGAAGAAGGGGATGATCGGGAGGAAGATGAAGGCGATGATGAGCAGAAGAGTGAGTACAATACATCGCCTGAAGGTTGATGTTGCCGCTCTTATGGTGATGATATTTTTTGGTGGTTGAAAAACAATTTACTTTTATGTTTTTATTTGGAACATGTTTTAAATACTTTGGTGGTTTGTTTTATTTGCTTATGGTGCTTAAACTTTTAGGGTTGTTTTGAACATGGAGTAGCTTAGTAACTTTGATTTATCTTTGGTACTTTAGGTTACTAGTTAGTTGGAAAACTTATTTTGGAAAATATGTTTTGATAACTAGTATTTTGTGATAAATCATTATAGTTGTTAATGCCTTGATTATGGGGGAGTTGATAACTATGAAGTTGCTCTGGATGGCTAACAATATCTTGCGGGGATCGGCACTTTAGAGTTTGGAAAGAAATTATAAATTATGGGGAGATTGTTAATGCGGGCGTGGGTGTTACCACAGGTGCTATCCTTTGGCAGTTGGGTGTTACCCGAACCGTAATGAGTTGTAATTTAATAATTTTTCCATATTATTTTATATCCTAATGTCTAATATTATTTGCAAGATATATGTGTTTTTTGGTCCATATTTCGGAGTTAAATATATGGCTGGATTAAATGCTAAAATCAAGGAAGAGGTTGTTGGAGGAATTATTCGTAACGAAGATTTACGAATAATGTTTACTTAGTCCATATTATTTGATGAAGGAATAAAAACGTGGGAAGACCAAGTCATGGAGTTGTTGCTGATTAATTGAAGAGTACAATACCAAGAAAGCAAGAGAGTACAAGGGATAAAGCATGGACTTGGGCTTCAAGAAATCGGTTGCTACATTCTAGGGAAGTTGGCGTATGAAGAGGAATTCAAGCCAAGAAATCTCTCCACTCCTCTCACACGATCTGAAGGTCCAAGGCTGTTATTTTGGAGTAGCCTCCAAGGCATTGGAAGGCTATAAATAGGCTAGGTGTGTTTCATTTGAAGTAGGCCAAATATCAAACACACACACCATAGCACAAGAGAGACAAAGTTCTTTGGTTCGCATATCCTTCCTCCCTTGTGATTCTAGCTTAAACACTGAGTGTTTAAGAGAGTGTTGGCTAAGGATAGGATTCGTTCTTTGTCTCATTTAGTTCCATAGAGCATTATCATTGTATTAGCAATAGGGAACTTTCGGCTTTATAATTTTGCTATATTGATTATAAAGTCTTCGCCATCTAGGCACACTCAAGTTATATATTTATATAACTTGAGAAAATTATATCTTGTGTTATTTATTTCCGCTGCACAAAGTTTTTATAAACTATTTATTTTGGTGTGTGTGTGCTGTCCGTCAGTGTGTTAACCAAGGTGTTGGGTAACATCTATGGTAACATCTCTTTCCAGTGAAGCCATTGACAATTTCAGACTTGTTATTGACAATTGTGCAATCGTGTTCTAGCTACCCCGGATATGTAAAGTAATCCCATAATGGTCACTTAAATTGGTGACCATGATCCCGTGCAAGCAAAGTGTTGTGGTGAAATGAAAAACAAAGTTGGTAAGTCCTAATGCAACTCTACTTTTATACTATGATGGCACATAAGATGCAAAAATCAAAAACAAACATCACACCATCACAAACCATGGGTGGCAACCCAACTATATAGTGAGCAACACAATTTTCAATTTTTTTTTTCTTGACCGCACCAAAGGTTGCCTACGTCCCCAAAACAATGAGCGGACTACTCATTGAAATAGGCTCAGGTCACCGTAGTTCAAACATGTCCCCTCAATAAATGAGAGGAAGACACAATTTGACTCGATTTTTTTTTTCATAACTAAACAACTAAACAAGACATCCTACACTACATTATAAACATACTTCCACCCCCAAACCTAAATAGTGCTATGTCCTCATGGCATGAAAATCAAAAGAAAGCAAAACTCAAATTCGGGAGGGGGAATGAAAAGTAAAAGACATAAAGTTAAAGACGGAAAATTAAAAACGGAAAGCAAGTAAATTCATACCATGTTGGGGTGCCTCCCAACTAGCGCTTTGTTTAAGGTCGGTAGCTCGACCGGATGCCAAGGTTATCTTAACCTTCACCTTCCTTCCTTTTGCCCACTTCACCGTCTCGCGGGTCTTCACTTTCAGATCAAGCCCCATGTATACTCCCTTAGCTTGGATATTATTTTGTGCCCAAGGGAATTTTTGACATTTCATGTTTTTGGGCTTCTCCTCTTTCAAATTTTCACCACTTTCTTCACCCTCAAAAACAGGGGGAGGTACAAGAATGATAGAGGCTTTCACGCTTTCAATGGGATAGAGAAGATCTTCGTTAAGACATTGTTCGTCAATTTGGTCGGGCCCAACCTCATCAACATTAATGCCCTCATCATCTTTTACTTTCTCTTCCACCCCATATAGGGCCAACTCAATTTCATCACGCACTTGGTCATGCCATGCTTTCTCTACCTCCTTAGTCGGCCCACTCAATTTATTGTCATCAACAACCACATTATCATTAGTAGCAGACGGAGAGAGAGTTGGAAGTTCGTCACAATTGGAATCATCCTCCCATTCATATTGTTTCGGAGGTACCGAACTTGTATCTTGCCCCCAACCCCTCAATGCCTCTAGGATTTTAGTCACGTGTGCTCCCACCCTATCCATGGTTGCACCTAATCGTTGTTGTTATTGACGATTTTCCTCCTTCCATCTTGACAGATCCTCTTTCCATGATTGCATTTTAGGTTCCGAGGGATCATAAGAATGTGGCTCATAACTGTTCCATGCATGGCTTGAATGGTTTCCCCACCTTTGTGCATAACAATTAGGGGAATAATCATATTGTTGTAGCCATGGTTGGAACGAACTTATCTCTTGTACCTGTGGATAACACTCAAAAGAATACGTCCTCGAAGGACACTCATATGAAGCATGTGAGTATAATCAACAATAAACACACGACTCATAGATGCCAAAATTATGCATCTTTGAGTCCACACAAATATTTACACTACCTAAGCTATTTACACTACCTAAATCAACAAATTCAACCTAAACAATTCCCCGGCAACGGCGCCAAAAATTTGATGGGGTTAAAACTCCCACTTGTAATAAAAACACCTCGCAAGTGTACGAGTGTCGTGTGATAGCGTACACAAATAAGGGGTCGAATCCACAGGGAATTGTTGGGTGATTGAGTCGATTTGAGTAATGTAAAACAACAATAATAAAACGAGTAAAAGGGGAGGGGTTGGTTTTGAAAAATAACGAACAACTACAATTATCAAGATTAAAAATTAACGCTAGAAAAGACAAGTAAACAAAGAGAGCAAATTTAACTAGAGATTAAAACAATAATAAGGGGGGATTCCATGGATTGGATTTCTTTTAATCACAAAATACTATGCCATTAATTTAGAAAAATATATTAATTTCTATCTTGGGTTCAATCACCAAAGTCAAGATTGGTACGGTAAGGCCGCCGGATTACAATCTATTATTTCCAAATCAATTACTTTTCGCAAATAAAGTCCAAGCAATTAAAAAGGAAAGCTTTGAGCTTTAAAGATTTTTATGAACCAAAACCCATTTAGCATCAATCAAGAAAACCAAAAGATTTCAACATCTAGCAAAGTCTAAGTCAAAATCCCCAAATCAATATAAGAAATTGACACCCAAAAAGTAACAAGGAAGAAATTCGGAATCAACCACATTTTAATCCAAGAAACTTTCATTAAAATAGCAAAGATGAACAAGACATCAATTAATGAGATAAAATAATCAATGGCATAACATAAGTAGTGACTAAATTACCATCCAATCCATAAAATCAAAATACTAACTACTCATAATAATAATATTTACAAAACAAAAATAAAGAAAAAAAAAACCTTAGTAATAATGGAACAATGGAAGAGCCTTGTTCTTCCCTTCCTCCGCCTCCTTGTTCCCAAAAAAAAAAATACAAACCTAAAAATCAAACATCCTATTCTATTTATACTACTAGGAAATAAAAAAACTGAAAATGGCATAGTAAAAGGATTATGGCCCAAAAAAAATGAAGGCTGGCCCAATGTTTCAACAAAGCTGAGGAAAATTGGCATGGGCGTGAAACGTGGGCTACGTGGAGGAAAATGGGCCAAGGATCTTGAGCTGATGTTGGGCTGAGTGGCCGGGCAAGATGGGCCAAATGGTCATGGGCGGTCGCCGTTTGGCCAAGGGCGGGCGCCGTAGTTGGGCCGTGAGCTAAGGGCGATCGCCGTAGATGGAAGGGCGCTGGCCAATATTCTTTTCATTTCTTTCTTTATTCAATTAAATCCTTAGTACTCCCTCCGTCTCGCATTTTAATCTTCTCTCCACCTTAAACCACCCAAATTCCGCCATTTCAACCTGAAATTAAAATAGCACTAACAAAATAATTAAACTACATTTTTACTCGGAAATTTTGCAATAAATAGAATTTAGAACATATAAAATGGATATAAAAATATATCCATCAAGGGTTATGGCTAAATGTAAGGAACCATGCCCTTGGATGTTGTATGCTTCTAAATGCCAAACTGAAGAAAACTTGGTGATTAAAACTCTAAACAATAATCATACATGTGGAATAGGCTTCAAGAATAGCAATGTCACACCTAAATGGTTAGCAATCGAACATGTGAATGACTGGAGATCAAATCTCACACAACCTGCAAAGGCATTCAAACATTCAGTTCTTCAGAAGTATAATACCAATATTTCCCTCAGTCAGGCTTATAGAGCAAAAAAAAACTCATTTCAGTTGATTGAGGGAAGTGTTGCAGAATAATATGAGAAGTTGTGGGATTCAAACATTGGGTTTTTGCTAGCTCCCTTTGAGTGAGTATTCTAGCTACACGTTTGGGATATGACTTGGTGTCATTTTTCCCTTGTTGTTGATGTTGTTGTTGGTTTCGGAACCTCCTCTTCAGCTGTTGATGCTGCTCAGACTATTATATAATCTAACTTACATAGATCAATCATTTCCGAATTTCAATTAAACATTACAGTATAATCTAACTTAACTCTCAATAACCATCAACAAACTCAAAATTCGTACAACGTCAATATCTTTCAAGCATCACACAAATCCCTCATATGATTCACGTAACTAAGTCGAACTATAGTATATAACCATCCTAAAGTATCCTGTCTCCCAATAAGATTCATCCTCATTTTCTCAACTAATGATAATCAATTCTCAAAACGAACCCTATACCTATCTCACCAATTTCTGAAGTTGACCCTATAAGTCACCAATAACTACATCTATTATACTTCTTCACATTTACCCTATTTACCTCTCCATAGCTAGTACACAATCCATAAATCAAAACGGCCATACTAGATATAAATGTTGTCTTAAGTATACCCTTAAAGCAATTTTTCACTGAAATTGTAACACTCCGAAAATTCAACTAATAACCATTGAGTATCCTACTAGTTTCTAAAATCATTCATACAAATCGTCAACAAGTGCTAACGAATACTTATTCTTCACAGTTACCTATTTAAGATCTCTATAACCCTTTGATTAACCACCAAGTATCATCTTTTCTAAATACAGTAACAATTTATCCTTACCGAGAATCGCTAAGCTAGTTATCTTCTTTATCAATTAATTTCTTAAGTTGAATCATCGATTCCATCATCCCAATTTGTATACTCTATCTAGGGATCCGAATACCGAAATAGTGACTTATATCCACTCAGCTTCAATACCCTGGTATGATACCTGATGAAAACCCATTTTTGAAACTCACTTGAAAAACACCACTTAGTCAACTTATAGGGTGATATTACTTACAAAAATATCTGATTTCCTATTCAATTTAGTAGCAAGAATTCAATCAATCTCTCCTTAGAGAATACTTATAGCACCTAAGGCAAAGATATATTAGTTCCATAAGATCTCTTACTCGCGATAATTTATAACTCATATAATCTCACTTAGACTATCACTTTCAATACTAGTCTTCATATATCTAGTCTCCACCACGAGATACCAATGTATAAATACTCACGCAAATTATACAACCATAAACCACTCTTAATTAGGCCATAGACCCAACTCTAAACTAAGAGTTCACCAATTCATTTACCACCGTACATGAGAGAACTCAAGGTTCTTTTGAATCAAGATAACTCACAACTCAAATAACCTTCAAACTCCTTAGGCCATACTTTCGACATTTATGCATATATGATAAAATAGAAATAATGACTCATCCGCCTCTACCACCCCGGAGGCAAATCAAACATAAATAAGGAGACTCGCTTCTTGCGACAGGTCCTCCTCGAACACAACATCTACTCAATTAATTCAGGTTAATATAACGATGATTCACGAATTGGTAACTCGACCAAATCCACCGGCAATACATGCCCACTAAATCACAACGACCAAGATGATTAAGGATGATTCGGGGTACGACCCCATAGGAGTAGAACCTCCAAGACATACGGCAACTCTTAGACCAATTATGCAAATAAAGATGAAAAGTAATGCCACATGAGAACTAATGTACAAGGATTTATAAAAGTATGAACCCTAATTCTGAGACAGGTAAAATACCTCAAATGATGGTGGGAAATCTATCTTTCCATAACTCACCTTTCCTTGATTCCTTGGTTGATCAAGATCATTTTACGCTTTTGAACAAATTCCTGCATTAAACTCTCGACGTAAGTTATCGCACACTCTCACTCGCCTAGACTCTACCCGAGAACTCTAACCGAGCTCACGATACCAACCGCGAGGACCCCGACCGGAACCTACACGTGTCCCGAGTGGAGCGTCCTCAAACTAACCCAATTCTCCTAATTTTTAAAAACTTTGATTTCATCTCCAAAACTTAAACACAACCATTTCAAAGTAACTCTACTCCTTCCACGTTGGAGAGGGAGTTAACCAACCACGAAAATAATAAACAGTTTTAGTTACAAAAGATATCGAATATAGTATGAAATTAAAGTTTATGAATACAACCCTTTAAAAGAATTATGCTAACAAACACTTTCTACACCAATCTAACATAACCCGACAATTCCCAAAATACCACTTCTAAACTCCTTTCCGCCCTTACTTGGTCGGTCCACCTGTCTCGGAATCTAAAACAAGAAAGGGAGAGGGGTGAGAATAAATCTCAATGAGCTATTATGAATGCGGAATATGCCATATAAGATGCAACACATCAAAAGACATATCCACATAACCCGAGAGGCGCCCTGCCGCCAACCGTCCCATACCTGGGTTGGAAACAACGACCATCTCGGCATGAATATATCACAACACATAAGTACGATAAAGTAACACTTAGAAGGATACTTGAGCCAAGGTTTCATCTCCAAAAGGATATACACAACCGAGCAGCGGAGCTGAAGAAGCGGTTCGGAACCATGAACAATAACAGCTACCATAGGGATTCTGACACACAGTCATATCCCCGGTGAAACTAGACCATCTACCTCAAAAGGAGATGCTAGCCCACAAATCCCACACAAGGGGGACAATTGGGTTACCAATGTATGAATTATAATGAACTTGGCTCGATGCCATTATAATCCCATACATTGTCCAACAAACAAATAATTCAATACCAGCTGGATTTACATAACTAAGCACAGTAATAACATACTTGCTTAACCAAACCTTGTATGATCCAAAGTAGGGATACATACCACAACAAAGATATCATGAAGATAGCAATACTATATCAAGTATTCAACATATTAGCACAACGGCTATAAATCTTTGTATCAACATGTACAGTTTAGGAATTCCAAAGTAGGGAATCCTACAACAATATCATAACGACAGAAATACTATAACAAGTATTCAACATTATCAAGCACATAATAGATACTTGAATACAATCCACAAAAAGGGATAACAATATATCAATATGGTAAATATACTCATGTCCAACCAATATCATAGTGCAACAATAAATCAACACACTATGCATAATATAACCAATGTATATGAACTCAAAGTAAGGCAAGGAAATACCATCAATCCATCCTACAAGGTCTTTATACAATAATACAAGGCCTCTATGAAGATCCAAGTTCAATTTACCAAGTTAGAATCATTTCTGCTAAGTTACCAAACTAGGTTAACTAGCGCTTTCCAAGCAACATTTAAAGTACTTCCCCAATTCCATTTTGATCACTTAGGATGTCAATGTGTAGCCAAAGTATTCTACTTTAATCTAGGTTAAAGAGATTCCATTTTGGTTCGAGTTTGATTAGGTTTGAACAACTCTAAACTTGGTTCAGGGTCTTGGGCGACCGCCCTTACCACTTGGGCGACCGCCCAAGTGGACTTCAAGAATTTATGGTTTTACGCCGGCAGGCGACCGCCCAGCCACTCGGGCGACCGCCCAAGTGTACCTCAAGGGAATTTGGACCTCCTGCCCGGCAGGCGACCGCCCAGGCCACTGCAGGCGACCGCCCAAGTCTCCTCCAGCCCCTTTTTCCAGATTTTTAACCCTTTTCAACCTAGTTCTTCTTTCCCTCTACCATGGATTGATCAAGAACACCCAAGAACACCCTCATCTTACCAAGTCCCATTCAAAACATATAAACCCAAACCCAAGTAACCCTAGAAGGATTATCACTACAAATTCCACCCATTTCAACCCTTTAGATTCTCTTCCTTAAACCCTAACTTCAACCAAGTTCATTTTCTAATCAATCAACACCCATTTGGGTTTCCAAGTAAGGAATCATCATTTCAAGAACAAGAACAACAATCAAAGAACTCATGAACACATAGAAGAAAGGAATCATAACAACTCACCTTAGGGTTTTACAAGGAAATGTTGATCTTTCTAGCTAGATGGCTTCCTCAAGGTCATCCAACTTCAATGGTGCTCTAGGACTTGAATTTTGGTGAAGAATGTCTTGGATTCCAAAGCTTGGAAGGAGGGAGCTTCAATGGAGGATTCTAAGCTTTTCTCTAGGATGATTTAGTGTAAATGAAGGAGGGAGAGGGGAGGAGGAAGTAAGAGGTTAGGGGAGGGACACTTGTCACTCCTAGGGGAAGGAAGGCTCAATTTGGCCCCCCCATGCAAATCTCAAGGCTTTCACTTTAACTTAAAAAAAATAAAATTAAATCCTTATCCCATTAATTCATCCTACTCATTTAACCTCCCTACACTATTTATCATTTTCCCATTTTTACTATTATCCATGTTTATTTATTTAATGTCCAATAATTTCATAAAAGATTCTAAATTTATTTCTCACCCAATTTATCCTAAATTTAGAATTTTAAAGACAATATTGAACACATAAAGCTAGCATGAATATTAAAAGCATATAATTAAATATTTAAAAATGAGTGCCTAGGGTTGGGGTCGTCACACTCACTCCCCCTTAAAGAAAATTCGTCCCGAATTTGACTGTCACTTACCTAACTGATCAACCCGCATCGGTTACAAGTATACATCAAACTTCAATTTCCAAATAGTCTCTTCAATGTTGTGATTCTTCTTTCAAAGAAATTAAATTTCTAATTTCATTAATAATATGATGTTACCACTTAATGATCCAAGCATACTATGCAAATATCACTAACACGAATTTTCCGATCCCAATGAAAATATAAATAATTAAAGTATTACAACTTAGGTCACCAAATACATTACAATATCACATTAAAACTTCAAATACTCTACAATTTGCTACAAGTCAATCTATAAGCCAAATCACCCACCCTTTCTAAAACTTCAAATGGATTAACAATTTTTGGCGGCAATCTACCTTAGGCCTTTCTTCTCTAACTTCAACCCAACAAATTAGAGATCGATATTTTCTTCCCAAACCATGCCTCATACGGTTTTATCTCAATGTTAGAATGATAACTACTATTATACGCACTTACCACCGGTAACCATTCGTACTATTGACTACTAACATCCATCGCATATGCCCGTAGCCTATTCTCAATAATAAGTAATGATTCCTCAAATTTTTACAAGGTTAAATTTAATGGCCTTCCTACACTCCAAATGGATCTTCCCAAATGAATGAATATCCAATCTTTTTAATACTATGGGGTTTAAACAATCAAACTATCCCCTAACATATGAGAGGACTTTATTAATAACATTTCATCAAGCTATATATATAACGAGTAGAAAATGTAATTCAATTTTCTATAACAAAATAGCATACCCTTCATTACTCCCAATGCAACTAATTCACAAAATCTATAGTGTTAAAACTCTCAAGTTCAACCTAGAACTCTAAATATTTTAATAAATCTTCTAACGTCAACATTCTATTATCACAATTCAATGTTCCAATTATGTTCAGGACTAGTGACAAATCAATGTTCAAATTGAATGGTTGGCCGCCCACAACGGAGCCGATCCAACTCCAAAACAAAATCGAGTCTATTGTGGCCAGACACAATAATAACCCCACATTTATCAAATCATTTCTTGGACCAACACTTGAATACAATTAATCATTATAGGGAAACTAGGTTGCCTTTTTACTTGCTTCGTACGTACTATAACTTTAAAATAACATGTCTTTCGAAATTTTACAACATCTTTCGTAATTCCAAATGATAATATAAAAAGAGATCCAAAGAGACCCGAATGGTTTACTTATTTAAAACCGGCCCATACCCGGTCTTAATTAACCAAACCACTCGAAATTTCAAAGGATTGATAAGCTAACAAAAATAGCTCGAGTGATTTAATTATCTACAACCGTCCCATACCAGTGGTAGATAGTTAAATTACTCACGATTTTAATTTACGCGAAAATGGTTTCTTGACCTTATCGACTATCCCCGAAGGGCACAATTGCTTACTACCAAGAGGTCCAATATATATATTCCAAAGTTTTAAAACACCTTTAAAACAATTTTAACAAAATATTCTTGATTGACCTCTATTTATAGTGTAGCCACCACTCATACTATTTAGACTTAGTTAATTTCTCTCTAAGAAAACACAATCTCGCAATACTATTACTATCTAGATAAATAACACTAAAAGCAATCATTAAGATTATAACTAGGTAAACCATCCTCGATTCAATAATTCCTCAAGTTGAAAGTTCAACACTTTTATTTAATTTGAGTCATCTATTCACCACCTTTGATATTGGTATTGTACTTAGCAACAACATATTGTAAAACATCTAGTTCCCAATTAAATACCATAATTTCTAAATCGAAAATATAATTGGAACTCACATAGATCAATCATTTCCGAATTTCAATTAAACATTACGGTATAATCTAACTTAACTCTCAATAACCATCAACAAACTCAAAATCCGTACAACGTCAATATCTTTCAAGCATCACACAAATCCCTCATATGATTCACGTAACTAAGTCGAACTATAGTATATAACCATCCTAAAGTATCCTGTCTCCCGATAAGATTCATCCTCATTTTCTCAACTAATGATAATCAATTCTCAAAACGAACCCTATACCTATCTCACCAATTTACGAAGTTGACCCTATAAGTCACCAATAACTACATCTATTATACTTCTTCACATTTACCCTATTTACCTCTCCATAGCTAGTACACAATCCATAAATCAAAACGGCCATACTAGATATAAATGTTGTCTTAAGTATACCCTTAAAGCAATTTTTCACCGAAATTGTAACACTCAGAAAATTCAACTAATAACCATTGAGTATCCTACTAGTTTCTAAAATCATTCATACAAATCGTCAACAAGTGCTAACGAATACTTATTCTTCACGAGTTACCTATTTAAGATCTCTATAACCCTTTGATTAACCACCAAGTATCATCTTTTCTAAATACAGTAACAATTTATCCTTACCGAGAATCGCTAAGCTAGTTATCTTCTTTATCAATTAATTTCTTAAGTTGAATCATCGATTCCATCATCCCAATTTGTATACTCTATCTAGGGATCCGAATACCGAAATAGTGACTTATATCCACTCGGCTTCAATACCCTGGTATGATACACGATGAAAACCCATTTTTGAAACTTCACTTGAAAAACACCACTTAGTCAACTTATAGGGTGATATTACTTACAAAAATATCGATTTCCTATTCAATTTAGTAGCAAGAATTCAATCAATCTCTCCTTAGAGAATACTTATAGCACTAAGGCAAAGATATATTAGTTCCATAAGATCTCTTACTCGCGATAATTTATAACTCATATAATCTCACTTAGACTATCACTTTCAATACTAGTCTTCATATATCTAGTCTCCACCACGAGATACCAATGTATAAATACTCACGCAAATTATACAACCATAAACCACTCTTAATTAGGCCATAGACCAACTCTAAACTAAGAGTTCACCAATTCATTTACCACCGTACATGAGAGAACTCAAGGTTCTTTTGAATCAAGATAACTCACAACTCGAAATAACCTTCAAATTCCTTAGGCCATACTTTCGACATTTATGCGTATATGATAAAATAGCAATAATGACTCATCAGCCTCTACCACCCCGGAGGCAAATCAAACATAAATAAGGAGACTCGCTTCTTGCGGCAGGTCCTCCTCGAACACAACATCTACTCAATTAATTCGGGTTAATATAACGATGATTCACGGATTGGTAACTCGACCCAAATCCTCCAAGGCAATACATGCCCACTAAATCACAACTACCAAGATGATTAAGGATGATTCGAGGTACGACCCCATAGGAGTAGAACCTCCGGCACATACGGCAACTCTTAGACCAATTATGCAAATAAAGATGAAAAGTAATGCCACATGAGAACTAATGTACAAGGATTTATAAAAGTATGAACCCTAATTCCTGAGACGGGTAAAATACCTCAAATGATGGTGGGAAATCTATCTTTCCATAACTCACCTTTCCTTGATTCCTTGGTTGATCAAGATCATTTTACGCTTTTGAACAAATTCTGCATTAAACTCTCGACGTAAGTTATCGCACACTCTCACTCGGCTAGACTCTGCAGAGAACTCTAACCGAGCTCGATACAGCGCGAGGACCCCGACCCGGAACCTACACGTGTCCCGAGTGGAGCGTCCTCAAACTAACCCAATTCTCCTAATTTTTAAAAACTTTGATTTCATCTCCAAAACTTAAACACAACCATTTCAAAGTAACTCTACTCCTTCCACGTTGGAGGGGAGTTAACCAACCACGAAAATAATAAACGGTTTTAGTTACAAAAGATATCGAATATAGTATGAAATTAAAGTTTATGAATACAACCCTTTAAAAGAATTATGCTAACAAACACTTTCTACACCAATCTAACATAACCCGACAATTCCCAAAATACCACTTCTAAACTCCTTTCCGCCCTTACTTGGTCGGTCCACTGTCTCGGAATCTAAAACAAGAAGGGAGAGGGGTGAGAATAAATCTCAATGAGCTATTATGAATACGGCAATATGCCATATAAGATGCAACACATCAAAAGACATATCCACATAACCCGAGAGGCTCCTGCCGCCAACCGTCCCATCTGGGTTGGAAACAACGACCATCTCGGCATGAATATATCACAACACATAAGTACGATAAAGTAACACTTAGAAGGATGCGAGCCAAGGTTTCATCTCCGAAAGGATATACACAACCGAGCGCAGCAACGAGTTGAAGAAGCGGTTCCGGAACCATGAACAATAACGGTACCATAGGGATTCGACACACGCAGTCATATCCCCGGTGAAACTAGACCATCTACCTCAAAAGGAGATGCTAGCCCACAAATCCCACACAAGGGGGACAATTGGGTTACGATGTATGAATTATAATGAACTTGGCTCGATGCCATTATAATCCCATACATTGTCCAACAAACAAATAATTCAATACCAAATTTGGATTTACATAACTAAGCACGGTAATAACATACTTGCTTAACCAAACCTTGTATGATCCAAAGTAGGGATACATACCACAACAAAGATATCATGAAGATAGCAATACTATATCAAGTATTCAACATATTAGCACAACGGCTATAAATCTTTGTATCAACATGTACGGTTTAGGAATTCCAAAGTAGGGAATCCTACAACAATATCATAACGACGAAATACTATAACAAGTATTCAACATTATCGAAGCACATAATAGATACTTGAATACAATCCACAAAAAGGGATAACAATATATCAATATGGTAAATATACTCATGTCGACCAATATCATAGTGCAACAATAAATCAACACACTATGCATAATATAACCAATGTATATGAACTCAAAGTAAGGCAAGGAAATACCATCAATCCATCCTACAAGGTCTTTATACAATAATACAAGGCCTCTATGAAGATCCAAGTTCAATTTACCAAGTTAGAATCATTTTACGCTAAGTTACCAAACTAGGTTAACTAGCGCTTTCCAAGCAACATTTAAAGTACTTCCCCAATTCCATTTTGATCACTTAGGATGTCAATGTGTAGCCAAAGTATTCTACTTTAATCTAGGTTAAAGAGATTCCATTTTGGTTCGAGTTTGATTAGGTTTGAACAACTCTAAACTTGGTTCAGGGTCTTGGGCGACCGCCCTTACCACTTGGGCGACCGCCCAAGTGGACTTCAAGGGAATTTATGGTTTCTGCCAGCTTGGGCGACCGCCCAAACCCACTTGGGCGACCGCCCAAGTGTACCTCAAGGGAATTTGGACCTCCTGCCCGGCAGGCGACCGCCCGAGCCCACTTGGGCGACCGCCCGAGTCTCCTCCAAACCCCTTTTTCCAGATTTTTAACCCTTTTCAACCTAGTTCTTCTTTCCCTCTACCATGGATTGATCAAGAACACCCAAGAACACCCTCATCTTACCAAGTCTCATTCAAAACATATAAACCCAAACCCAAGTAACCCTAGAAGGATTATCACTACAAATCCCACCCATTTCAACCCTTTAGATTCTCTTCCTTAAACCCTAACTTCAACCAAGTTCATTTTCTAATCAATCAACACCCATTTGGGTTTCCAAGTAAGGAATCATCATTTCAAGAACAAGAACAACAATCAAAGAACTCATGAACACATAGAAGAAAGGAATCATAACAACTCACCTTAGGGTTTTACAAGGAAATGTTGATCTTTCTAGCTAGATGGCTTCCTCAAGGTCATCCAACTTCAATGGTGCTCTAGGACTTGAATTTTGGTGAAGAATGTCTTGGATTCCAAAGCTTGGAAGGAGGGAGCTTCAATGGAGGATTCTAAGCTTTTCTCTAGGATGATTTAGTGTAAATGAAGGAGGGAGAGGGGAGGAGGAAGTAAGAGGTTAGGGGAGGGACACTTGTCACTCCTAGGGGAAGGAAGGCTCAATTTGGCCCCCCATGCAAATCTCAAGGCTTTCACTTTAACTTAAAAAAAATAAAATTAAATCCTTATCCCATTAATTCATCCTACTCATTTAACCTCCCTACACTATTTATCATTTTCCCATTTTTACTATTATCCATGTTTATTTATTTAATGTCCAATAATTTCATAAAAGATTCTAAATTTATTTCTCACCCAATTTATCCTAAATTTAGAATTTTAAAGACAATATTGAACACATAAAGCTAGCATGAATATTAAAAGCATATAATTAAATATTTAAAAATGAGTGCCTAGGGTTGGGGTCGTCACAGTTTGTAAGTGTGGTGTTTGGGTTTTAAGTAATATGTTGTTACTTCCAGTGGTATATAAGAAAGTTTTTAAGTTTAAACAGGTTTTTGTATATTAAATAATTAAGAAAGGACATTTCAAAAGTGAAAAGAAAATTTAGACGTCTTTCGAGCAATTTAGACGTCTTTCGAGCGTGTCCCGGACGTGGGGCCAAGTAGGACCACGAATCGGGGTGCGTCATAAGGAGCCTTACATCGAGCCAGAGCCTGGGATCCAGCCGAGCACGAGACCCAGCACGATGGATTTTTTGATTATCCTTCACAATGGGGAGCTGCTTAGATGGATGAGGCAGAGGAGGTGATGAGACAAGAGGTTGAGGAGGGGGTTTATTAAGGTTTTTACCCTCGCGACGACCCGATGCCACCGAGTCAGGTTAGTGGGGTTAATAATGATGATGATGATTTTGTTAACCCTCCACCTAGGGCTTTTCACACGCCGATATATTCGGAAAGTAGATTTAGGGTTCCTTTAAATAACCTCACGAGATGATATTCCACCATTCTCCGATCCGTATGCGACTTCATCTAGTGGGACACGTCTTACATAAGCTAAACGGGAGGAATTGATTAGAAGAAGGTCTAGGGCGCGGCATCCGATAAAGAAGTTCACCCCGACTGCCTATGGTAGAAAATACGAAAGGAGAAATAAGTGAAAACTTTGTTTTTATTTAGTAGTAAAAACACATTTATATTTAGTTGCTTATTAGTACAATTTGTAATAAAAAGATTACATTACAGCTTTTTGGTTGTTTTTTGTATGATTTTATTTATAAGTGAAAAACTTTGGTATATTGTTTTGAGACTTCAGAAACAGGTTGAGATGTTTGTTTAATGGATTTTTTGTGTGCAGGTGGGATTACAGCAGTTTGTTGCTGTTGTGTAGTTCACTGGAGGTGAACTTGCTACACGGTGTAGCAATTTCACAAAACTCGCTACATAGTGTAGCGAGTTTACCTCCGGTGAACTATACAGCGGCAACTAACTTCTATAATCCCACCTGCTATAAAGAAAGAAACTGAAACTGAATGAGAAACTTAACACAATTTGTAAAAAATAAATAAAAAATATATCAAAACAAACACAATTTAAACAAAAAAACAACAAACCGTAAGTAAAACAACAACAAAATGAATAAACAATCAAAATTATATCAAAGTCAAATACAAACTAAATACAAATTAAATTCAATAACTCAAATATAAATTACATGAAAAATATTCTACTACCTATTGTTTGGACATCTACCACATGTGCATGCACGTTCATTAAATCAGACAATTTGGATATTTGCATCTTTATCACTCCGATGTGCGGTTGTCACTTGATACACTCCCATCTCATGAGTGTTGAACCTCCTAACCTGATGTGTCATACATTTCTCGCTATTTTTCAGGTATCGGTAATGAACTTTCTGGCTGAAATGGTGTAAGGGATTGATGTTTGGGTTATCAGGATTACCCCCTAAGGCATTAAGTGAAAACCCCATGCCTTATTTGAAAGTACTCCACACAACAGTAAAATGCAGTTTCAACAATTGTTGTTATTGGCATCCCACGGGCTCCTTTCATGACACCATTGAAAACCTAAGACATGTTAGTAGTCATAATGTCATATATCTGTAACCACCATCATGCGTCAATGTCCATTTGTTGACATCTAAATTCAGAAACCATCGAATTGCCTCAGGGTTAATTAAACGGATACTCTATAAGGTAGATTTCAATTTTCTATCTTTACTTGCTTTACCCGTTTTCCAAAATAGATACTTCAAACCTTCCCTTCTATGATTATCCAAGAAATTTGCTCGCATATGTCTCAAGCAATATCGATGATGCACATTTGGCCACCATGTATCTTCCGCTATAGTCTCAAGAATGTTGTGATGACGGTCATATATCAAGCATAATTCACGACTCTTTATAATTTGTCTGCAAACAAGATACAAGAACCAACGCCAGTTCGCCCGGTCCTCTTTTTTAACAATAGCAAATGGAAGATGAAGTATATTGTCTTGGGCGTCAGCACCCATGTCAATCAGTATTACCCCTTTTATATATACCATGAAGGAGTGTTCCATCAATAGAAATGACAGGCCGACAATGAGAGAAAGCTTCAATGCAAGACCCAAATGGCCGAAACACCAGTTAAAACATGTGTAATTCACCGATAGGAGGAGCGGGATGAGTATACTCAACAATTGTTACGGGGTTGTATTTCTTGTTGACTGATAGAACGCAAAGTAACCTTATATAAGATTCCTCTTAATCTCCAAAAACCTCTGCAATGCCCTTCTGCTTTCAACACCATGCCTTCTTTTAGGTAATTTTCTTGCCAAACATTTGACCAATGCGTGCAATAATAACTCTAACCTTGACATCTGTATCCTTCTTAATAAGAGAAACTACTTGTCGACCAATAAACTTCACATCTAAGTTTGGGTGATCTTGACTTTCTCCATAATATAAGCAACAATGAGGACCTTTATACTTGGTCAATTCTCAATATCCAAACTTCTTCCTACTCACACGAAAATAAAAATTGCATGAAAACTTTTTCAATAGACATTCTATTGCCCATTTATGAGTTGTGCTATTTCTTAACCTGAATCGACGATTGGTTCTAATATGATACCTTTTTATTTAAAATTGCGTCTCGTTCTTGTCAGAAAAGCGTATCCCTTTAGCGATTTCATCCTTCTCTGTATCCCAAACTGGAAAATCGGGTTGATTATGGTAATCAATGAAGCCTTTCTCTTGTCGATCAATATCACTGTAAAAAGGTTAATCTGCTCTCTAATACATTCGATTTTTCGACGATTCATAATGAATCAAATGTGTTTCCACGTCATTATCAATCGGCCCATCATCACCCTCTCCCAAATCTACACCAAAATCACTACTACCCTCTTGATATTCATCATCAACCTCGTCTAGCATTTCATCTATATCTGCGTCCTTTTCTTCTTCTTCATAATCTACACTATCTTCAGAATTATCTTCATCAACTATCAAACTGAATCATTTGGGCATGAAATGTTAACATAATTTGATGTCTGAGTTGATACAAGTGTTTGTGTACTTGGACCAACCCCTGTATCACGGTTACAACTTGGTGAATTCTCATAAAATGTCTTTTTAATACGTGTTTCAAACTCTTGATAATGTCAATTTTCAATCAATTTTACGATCACATACAAATGCAAATTACTCATTCCCCCATATTTAGCAAAAACATCGAACATAATATCCGTACCCGCATCATCTTCAATACGAAAAGGAAAGTACTCAACAATTCCGCTATCAAAGGAATGAGGATATCTATAAATAACTTACAAATCATATTGTGTCCGATCTACGCCCATCTACAATTAACCCTAATTGCACATTTTGGCACTTTCTGAAAATGAGGACCATCAAATGGTTGTTTACCATCACCTCCCCAATAGCACATGAAAATGAGTGAACCCCCGTTTATCTTTAACCACGCGTTACGAAATCAAAGTGTTAAAACCTTCAAAACCCTAACTTTAACATTTATATCTATAATGTACTACTTTAATTTTTATATATAAAAACAATTGAAAACAATGATTAATATGATATTGATCTACCTTGATTATTAGTGTTAAACAATTCTGAAATTAAAGGATGTGAAAATTTGAGTTTTTTCTTCAACTATTTTGGATTTGTGAAAGTTTGGATATGAAACATATGAATGAATTCCCAATTTGCAAACCGATCTCTTTCTCACTTAAACTCGCTATACCAAGTAGCGAGTTCACTTTTAAAAATCGCTACACCAATTAGCGAGTTATCTAAACCTTAATTACAATAATTATACTAAACTCGCTATACCAATTATTGAGTTTCAATGAGAAAATTTTAAAACTCGATACACGGTGTAACGAGTTAAAAAAATAGCCATTTTGATTAATAGTTTTAAAGATTTTTGTCATTTTGATTTGAGATTTAGTATTATTTTAAAAAAAAATTATTTGAAAAAAGTTTTTTTTTTTTTTTTTTTTAAAGGGGATCAACACATTTCACCGCTCCCCCTTGATGCACTTCAAGGAGGCGCCTAGCAATGCTAGGGAGGGCAATGTCATTCCCTCTAACCACTTCACAAGTGAATCGAACTACGACCTCCGCGCTGAAAGTTCCTACGAACTCTAACCATCGCGCTACACCGCGTGCATTTGAAAAAAGTTTCTGTAGAGAGGGGAATCGGAATATTAAGACGGTCAGAGAACGACGTCGTAAAGAAAGCCCTAAACCCTCATCGAAGGCTCGAAGCACACACTCATTTTCCCTCCTCCTCCTCCTCCTTCCTTCGCTCTTCCGTTCCAAATCAACGCAGCTTCTCTCTCTCTGGATCTACTCTCCGTAAGCCTCGTTCTTTCTCTCTCTCACACACACTGCTAACTCTCTCTCTCACTACTAACTCTCTGTTTGGCCTTTTACTTGTTGATTCCGGCGACGCTGCGGCGATACCAGTATCACTAGGAGGATCTACAATGTCTCTGCGCGTTCTGAATCCAAATGCCGAAGTTTTAAACAAATCGGCCGCTCTTCACATGAACATCAATGCTGCCAAGGGTTTGCAAGACGTTCTCAAGACCAATCTCGGCCCCAAAGGAACCATTAAGATGTACCTCTCTCTCTCTTTTAAATTTTTATTATTAGGACCCAGTACTTCATTTCTGATTTCGTTTCCCTGTTTTATAGGATTACTTCTGATTTATTATACAATACTCCATTATTTATGAATCATTCATTTCGCAGGCTTGTTGGTGGTTCTGGTGATATTAAGCTCACAAAGGATGGCAATACCTTATTGAAAGAGATGGTCAGTTCATTACCCAAACCCTAGTTTTTTTTTAAAACGTGAACTGATGGTTGCTTATTGAAGTTAATGTTAAAATTGACACTAATTTAGAAAGGGAGGGAGTAATATTTTTAATGCCACGTGTTGTTGGAAATAGTGCACTTCTACAAAAGTATCTAATGGGTTCTAACTGTTAAAACACTAGTAAGAGCATCCACAATAGAAGCTTTTTATTTTTGTGAAAAAGCTATATAGAGCTTTTTACCATTGTGAAAAACCTTGAGGAGCTCCTTACTAAGAGCATCCACAATGGGAGCTTTTTGAGAGCTCCTTATTCTTATGAAAAAGCTCTAGAGAGCTTTTTACCATTGTTGAAAAAGTTGGAGAGCTCCTTCCTAAAGAGCAACTCCTTCTACAAAGAGCTCTCTCTAGGAGCTCTTTCCATTAATTTTTACCATTTCTCAATGTTGAACATTAAACAAAACAATAATTTTTATTTTCCTTAATATTTTCTTTCTTAGAAAAATGCAAGAAAATAATTTAATTTTAATTGTGGGGGCCATAAAAAAGTTGATGAAAAAGCTCTACCATTGTGAAAAAAGCTTGGAGGTTTTTGTTTTTGAGTTGTTTATGATGTGTCACTTTGGAATTGCAAAAAAGCTATGAAAAAAGCTTTTACCATTGTGGATGCTCTAAGGAGTAGCTCTTTGTAGAAAGAGCTACTTTTTTGTGATTTTTAATTAAATTTCATCAATTCCCTAGACAAATAAAAAGCTCTATCATTGTGAGAAAATATTAGAAATTTTAATATATTGCTTAAGAATGATGTGTCATATTGAAATTATAAAAAAGCTTTCACTTGAGCTTTTACCATTGTGGATGCTCTAATACTTTGAGCTAAACACAAGTTATGGAGCTGAACTTTTTCTGCTACTTGAATTGAGAAACCAATAGCCTTTATATAGACCTTTACATGATAAGATAACTACTACTAAAATTCCACATGTTAACAAACTCTAAACGTGGATACTTACTTATTGAGTCCTAAAACTAAACTAAGAAAATCAAAGCAGTAACAACATTATCTACTCCTTTAAATAAGGAGAAATTATTTCAACAGAAACAAACTAACACAGACTAATTCAACATAATTAACCGGTTCAGCTTTGACACTTCACATTTCCTCCCTTAAACTGCATTGCATATTGTTGCAAACAGTTTACTCCATCTTCGAACGCACTCCCATCTTGTCTCTGAGCTTCAAGAACGCCTCCAACTTCAGTGGCTTTGTCATGATATCAGCAATTTGCTCTTGAGTAGGACAGTACACTAGGTCTACAGTTCCTTCACTTGATAACTCACACAAAAAATGATATCTCACATGTATGTGTTTGCTTCTTCCATGAAAGACCAGATTTTTTGACAATTTAATGGTGGAGTTGTTATCACAGAATATGGTAGTGCACTTACTTTGAGCATGCCCAACTTCTTCAAGCACTCTTCTCAACCACACTCCTTGACAAGCACAGTAGGCTGCTGCTATAAACTCAGATTCGGTTGTCGAAAGTGTCACAACAACAGACCCTTTTTTTGATGCCCAAGATACAGCTCCATTTCCCAGCATATAAACAAACCCTGAAGTGCTCTTTCTGTCGTCTAGATCACCTGCATAATCACTATCTGCATACCCTATCAACTCTTTATCTCCTCCCTTTCTATATGCAACTCCAAATTCTACATTGCCCTTTACATATCTTAAAATCCTTTTCGCAGCTAGGAGGTGGGCTTCTTTTGGATTCTCCATGTATCTACTAACTAGATTCACAAAGAACATTAGGTCCGGTCTTGTAGCAGTTAGATACCTCAAGCTTCTCACCAATTGTTTAAACATTGTTGGATCTACGGCAGCACCTTCACAATTTTTAGACAACTTGCAGTCAGGAACAATCGGGTTCTACACCGAATTGCAGTCACTCATTCTAAAGCGAGCCAATACCTCATTTGCATACTTTCTTTGATTAATAAAGATCCCATGCTCTCCTTGCACAACCTCTACCCCAAGAAAGTACTTCATCTTACCAAGATCAGTCATAGAAAACTCACTCATCATTGACTCTTTAAACTCCACAAACATAGCTTCATTATTTCCTGAAAAAATAAGATCATCAACGTAGATACTTACAATGAGAATGTTGCCTTCACTTCCATTCTTTACAAACAACGTATGCTCATAGTAGCATTTCTCAAAGCCTTCCTTAGCAAAGTATTTCTCAATCCTGTTGTACCAAGCTCGGGGAGCTTGTTTAAGTCCGTATAAAGCTCTTCTAAGTTTGTAGACTTTATCTTCTTCTCCCTTCTTCTCAAAACCCTTTGGCCGGTCCACATAAACATCTTCAATCAATTCTCCATGCAAAAACGCGCTCTTTACATCTAATTGAAACACAAACCAGCCATTATGAGCTGCTAATGTCAATATGATGCGAATGGTGTCCCACCTAGCAACAGGTGCAAATACTTCATTGAAATCAACTCCCTGTTTTTGCGAGTAGCCCTTTGACACAAGTCGAGCTTTGTACTTCTCAACATCTCCCTTCTCATTAAGCTTCGTTTTGTAAACCCATTTCACGCCTATTAATCTTGCTCCCACTGGTCGAGCCATCAACTCCCATGTCTGATTGTCTTCAATTGCTTTTATCTCATTCTTCATAGCTTCTCTCCACCCAGAGTATTTCACAGCTTCTTCAAAAGTCGTTGGATCTTCGGCGGCCGTGAACATCACATTCTCCTCCTCTTCATGTTCTTCTTCAGACAGTCCTGACCTAGTCACATAATCTTGCATCCACACTGGTTCACGTCTAGTCCTCCCTTGTGCTGGACTCTCAATTTCTTCATTGCTTGCTGCACTTTGAGATAGAACTTCTCCTATATCATTTTGACCCTCATCCTGATTTTCTTCAGCTTGAACTGATTGACCTTCTTCTTCTTCCCACTCCAATACGTCATGCTCTTCTTCACTTTTAATCCAATCCCATTTCTCATTTTCTACAAACTGCACATCTCTACTAACCTGAATTTTATTAGTTTCAGGCTATGTTACCTGGACTCGGGATCGGGTATCCGACACGGGTACGGATCCTAGTGTCGGATTTACTTTTCCTCAAAAAATTGGACACGGGGACACTGTCCTAAAATTAGGATACGGGTACGGGAATACGTTAATAACAAAATATATTGAGTCTATTTATATACTTTACGTATAAATGAAGTCAACTAACTCTTTTTTTGCTAAGATATAATGTATAATTAAGTAAAACAACATTAAAACTTGTACAAATTTTATAAATGAAGTCAACTCACTCCTTTTTTTCTTTTTAATTTTTATTGTCGTATCGGAATGAAAATGCGGGTGTCAGGGTGTCTTGTCAGACACGATATGTGTCGGACACGGATACTTCAACATATTTGAAGAGTCCGGGTAACATAGGTTGCAGGATTGTAGAGTCGATATGCTTTAAGATATGCTTTAGACTCTTCACTTAAACCCAACAGAATACACTTCGTACTTTTATCATCCAACTTTGATCTATTCACATCTGGCACGTGAACATAACTAAACTAATACAACCGAAGACTCTAAGATGCTCAACTGAAGGCTTGCAACCACTCCAAGCTTCCTCCGGAGTTACTTCCTTCACTGCTACTGATGGACTCCGATTTAAAATGTAAACAACATAGTTCACTGCCTCCGGCCAAAACTCCTTGGGAATAGATTTCCCAATCGGCATGCACCATACCATGTTCATGATTGTACGATTCTTTCTTTCTGCGACGCCGTTTTGCTGAGGCGTGTATGCAGCAGTAAGCTGTCTTCTTATCCCATTCGCACTGCAATAGTCTTTAAAGGCATTTGAGGTATACTCACCCCCCTATCTGTACACAGACATACAATTGACTCGCCACACTCCTTCTCTACTCTAGCTCGAAATCTTTTGAACACATTAAGAGCTTCGGATTTCTCAATCAAAAATTATGACCATGTCTTGCGGCTGAAATCATCAATAAAATTAATTAAGTACCTTTTCCCACTATGGGAAATTGGTTTTACTGGGCCACATATGTCGCTGTGCACTAGTTGTAGTCGTCGAGTTGCTCTCCACAAACTTTTTCTCGGAATAACCTCCCTATGCTGCTTCCCTTTCATGCACACTTCACACACCTTCGCTGAGACACAAAATTTTGGCATTCCTAGGACCATCTTTTTGTAACAGAGAGTTCTCATGCTCTTTGGACTGATATGACCAAATCTTTGGTGCCACAACTGCATTTGATCTTCAGTCATTACTTGTAAGCACGAGTTACTTTGTGAGCCGACAACTCCACCCTTCACTGATGCTAAAACAGCAAACATTCTATTTTTTTGACATGAATGATCTCATAATCAGCCCTCTACTTGAATGATAGATCTTACACACATCATTTTTTATCAAAAAGGTTAAACTTCTCTGCTGCAACTGCCCCACACTAAGCAAATTATTCTTTAATTCTGGCACAAAGTACACAGAGGTTATTACCTGTACCATGCCATCAATTTCAAGCCTAATGTCGCCCTTTCCTTCCACCATCATCCTTGAATTATCTCCAAGCTTGACTGACTGTCGAAATTCACCATCAAAATTAGAGAACCATTCTTTTGTACCACACATATGATTACTACATCCTGAATCCAGAAACCACACATGCTCTTTACTTGCATTGGTCATGATAACATGAGACATCAGCAGCATTTCTTCGCTTTCATCTAGCTCCGCGTAGTTTGCATACTTATCCCAATCTGGACACTCATACTTAAAGTGTCCTAGATTATGACACTTGTAGCATTCAACAAGAGATTTGTCGAGTCCTCTGCCTCTGCTTCTACCCGATCCTTGGGCTCGATATCCTCGACCTCGTCCTCTGCCTCTATCTATTCCTTGGAATCCTCCAACAGCAACTTTCAGTAGTTGTTCTTCCCCAGTATGTTTTCTGAGCTTCTGTTCATGCACCAAAAGCGAGCTTTGCAATGCGTCTATTGAAAGTGTGTTGATATCTTTCGACCCTTCAATTGAACATACAATATAATTGTATTTCTCATGAAGTGTTCGTAGAATCTTCTCCCCGACCTTGGAGTCTGGCATGAGTTCTACAAGGTTTCGCATTTCATTAGCTACTGTCATCACCCTTGGAAAGTAATCATCCACGGACTCTCCTTCCTTCATCTCCAGAACTTCAAAGTCTCTATGAAGTCGCTGCAAATGAGCACGCTGAATGCGCTCATTTCCTTGATACTTGCGCTTCATAGAATCCCATAGCTCTTTCGCTGTGTTTTTCTGAAGGATCGTCTTCAGAATTGTCTTCTCAATCGACACAAACAAGTAGTTCTTCACCTTGAGATCTTTCAACTTGAGGTCAGCTTACTCAGCTTGTTGATCATCATTCAGCTTGTCTCCTCTCTTTGGTTCTGTGTAGCCTGTCTCTACCAGATGCCACCAATCCTTTGAGCGCAACAGATTCTCCATGAGCATTGCCCAATGCTCATAATCCCCATCGAACTTGGGGATGCACAGCTTGCCATCTTTATCACTCGACATCTTAAACAACCTCACACCACAACTTGGCTCTGATACCAATTGTTAAAACACTAGTAATACTTTTAGCTAAACACAAGTTATGGAGCTGAACTTTTTCTGCTACTTGAATTGAGAAACCAATAGCCTTTATATAGGCCTTTACATGATAAGATAACTACTGCTAAAATTCCACATGCTAACAAACTCTTAAACGTGGATACTTACTTATTGAGTCCTAAAAGTAAACTAAGAAAATCAAAGCAGTAACAACATTATCTACTCCTTTAAATAAGGAGAAATTATTTCAACAGAAACAAACTAACACAGACTAATTCAACATAATTGACCGGTTCAGCTTTGACACTTCACACTAACTTCTAAGTGAAGTGTTGTGTAAACTTCTTTCAATTACCATTGACAATTGACCTATGATGCTTGAACTTGGGCACGAGTGTCTGTCATGGTACGGCTCCAAGTCAGATCCTCCAAATATTTATCTTTTTGAACCAAATGCAGTGTAAAATATCCACACCCACACCCACACCCACACCCACACCCACACTCACACTCACACCCATGTCCTGTGGACACTGACACTTTGGCAAAATTGAAGGGTCTGAGCATCACAACAATTCACCAATAGTTCTTCTGGCTGCCATTTTATGATTTAAATTTGTGGATCATTGTGTCTTAAAAGTTATAATTTTGGTGGAAAGTATGCATTTCTACACCAAAACTGTTGGCTGCATATTGAAGTGCTGTGACTACTTTATTAGAGTTGTTATTCCAAGCACTATTTGGGTTTACGCATCAAATGTGAACATAACCAAATAGCTCTTTATGTGGCCAGAATGCCTAGAAGAATGAAAAACATTAGATAGCAGCTAGAGGAATGCCACAAAGAATGACTCCTATTAGTTGTTTGCTGCAGACTATTTCAAAATATCTGTTCGTGTTATTGTTGCAATATTTTTCCTAATTCTTGTGAAGTCATATAATAGGATTGTTTTTTATGATTACAGCAAATTCAAAACCCAACTGCAATTATGATTGCAAGAACAGCTGTTGCTCAAGATGATGCTACTGGAGACGGAACAACATCAACTGTCATTTTTATTGGCGAGCTTATGAAACAGTCAGAGCGCTATATTGATGAAGGTTTGTCATGCTCCCAGGATTAGTTTTGACAATGCATTTGATTACCACGATCAACTAATGGCCCTTTGTCATTAACTATATGCTTTTCTTCTTCCCTTTTAAACATCATTCTGTTAGTTTTTGATTCCTATTCCTAATTTGTGATGTTGGTCACACGGACGTTAGGTCTCATACCCCCGGGAAAAAGAAAGAATACATTGCTTTCTCTCATTATATTGCATCTTTATCAAATTTACCTGTCAGTTTCCGTAGAATATTATTATGTCTAGTACTTTCTTATGGTGATGGATTTGGGTGTGAGAACAACCCTAAATAGTTCATACCTCTTCATGCAGGCATGCATCCACGTGTTTTGGTTGATGGTTTTGACATTGCCAAAAGGGCCACACTACAGTTTCTTGAAAAATTTAAGACTCCAGTAGTGATTGGTGATGAGCCTGACATAGACATCCTGAAAATGGTAGCAAGAACAACATTAAGAACAAAGGTGTCCTTGACTTTCTCTGCTCATTTTGTTGAGTTACGTTAATTATTTCAGTTCATGATATTTTAATTGCAGTTTCTATTATGACTTGCAGTTGTACGAAGCATTGGCGGATCAGTTAACTGATATTGTTACAAACTCGGTGAGTGCTCCTAACTGTCATTATTATTATTATTGTTATTATTTCGCTATATAAGTGCTCCCATTATTGTTAGTGGATAATTCAACAGTCATTTTATCTACAGTTGTATGGCACACATCATATTAAATACAAAGAAATTAAACTTTTCCCTTATAATCTATATATTGTGAAAAGGTTGTTCCTTACTTTCTTATAAATAAATTTTGGGGGTAAAACTAGCAACTCATAAAAGCTTGACAGGGCTTCATTGTGAGCTCTCGCGTTTTATATTTGTAGAAATATGCTGTATCTTATAGGGCTGATATGGATGAGTTTACCAAAATTACCTGTTTATTTGTCTGGGCCTAGCCAATAGGGAGACTGGCATAAACACAATGCTTACGTCTCCTGCTGGTTGTATTTTTATCAATTTCAGTAAAGTTAACTGAACATGGATATCTTTCGTCTTGTACAGGTTCTTTGCATTCGTAAGCCTGAAGAACCAATCGATCTTTTTATGGTTGAGATTATGCACATGCGCCACAAGTTTGATGTAGACACTCGTTTGGTATGTATTTGTGACTAAATATGTATTCATTATAATTTTCTAAATTGGCTTTATAGGTTCATTTGTGGAGGAAAGTTAGACACTGGTTTTTTTAATGATGTACCATGCTCATGTATAGATTGAGGGACTTGTTCTTGACCATGGATCTAGACATCCAGACATGAAGAGGCGAGCTGAGAATTGTTATATGTTGACATGCAATGTATCTTTGGAGTACGAGAAAAGGTAAACAATATATGTTGGTTAGATTATACGAAGAATGTATCTTTGAAGTAATGCATATCATTGCGCGCCAAGTTCATTGTTGTACATACTTCATAGAAAATTTATCCGAACATGAAATTTATAATGCATGTTGGTTAGATTATACAAAGAGTGTAGCTTTGATGTAATGCATATCAGTGTACACCAAGTTCATTGTTGTACATAATACTTCTTCATAGAAAATTTATCCGAATATGGAATTTGTTTGTTGATTTGTGCAATTTCGTTCACTTTGGTTTCTCATGAGAGTCTCACTATTCACTTTGGTTTCTCATGAGAGTCTCACTACATCCATATCCATTTGGTCCTTTGAAATGCACTCTCAATCAGCTTTAGAGACTTGCTTCATGTTGTCTGTGGAAGCGTCGTTAAATGAAACATTGTCTGATGTGAATGGATTGTGGTGGTAGTAACGGGGAGAGACGAATAAATGGCACTTCTGCTATTGTGTACTTCATCCTTCTAAAAAACATGAAAGTGTGAGAATTTTCTCCATACAAACATACTGCGTAATTAATTATGGGATGACTAAACACAGTGATGAACATATGTAAAAGTTTTGGGGGCTTTATGTTATAGAAATGGATTCAGGATGGAATTAGTGTTGATGTGGAGTTAAAAACCTTTGATTCAGAAACATGGATTTGATATATTCATGAATTAACCATCGGTAACTTTTCCTTTCAGTGAAATAAATGCAGGCTTTTTCTACTCAAATGCTGAGCAGAGAGAAGCAATGGTTGCAGCGGAGAGACGCTCAGTCGATGAAAGAGTGAAGAAGATTATTGAGTTAAAAAATAAGGTATTGACTCAGGAAAAATCATCCCACAAATATAATTTTTGTGTCAAATATGAGGGTATCTCAAGTTTCATGTACTTTTTTTTTTTGCAGGTTTGCGCTGGCACTGATAACAACTTTGTTGTCATTAATCAAAAGGGGATTGATCCTCCATCATTAGACCTTCTTGCCAGGGCAGGGGTAAGTTATGCCTACTTTTTTAAGCGCTTACTAAATTGGTTTATGCTTACTTGAAGCTGTCTCTCACCGTACTGCTAGCATTACTTATGCTTGTTCATTATTATTCAAAAAAGAAAAAGGAATGTTTATGCTTGGGTTTTCCCTATGACAACTTAATTAATGCTATCATCTACTTGGATCTGCCAACCACAAGAAACCAGATAAATTTTAGTTTAATTCAAAATGTGAATTATCTTCACATTTTATCAGTATGTCTTGACCTCTCTATTAAGTTTAGGAAAGAAACATAACAGTTATGTTTGTTTTTGGGGACTCCATACTTTTCACCTTTTTCATTACCAAAAATGGATTAAAGGAAGTGCTGGTATGATTGTTAATTTCTCGTGGTTCCTTATATTAGTATAAAAGTAGGAGTGTGCTTTAAACATTTTTCCTCACAAGCACTGTTAGGTTGGCCTATGTGTTTAATGATAAAATTTAAGTACAAATATGCTATGGATAGCAAGTTTTATAAAGCTGGTAAAATGGAAGGTGAGTTGAGAGGATATAAGGTTACGTCAAACAATATTATCACATATTATGCAACTGATATGGGGGGGGGGGGTTAAATATTAGAAACTTGTTGGTTATGATATACTTGGATCTCTAATGGTGCTGTTAGAATAGATACATCTATTGTAATTTACTTCTTTTGTATTCAATATCTTGCTGATTCAGTGGTTTCTTAGATAATTGCTCTTCGAAGAGCCAAGAGGAGAAACATGGAAAGGTTAATTATGGCTTGTGGTGGTGAGGCTGTTAACTCTGTTGATGACTTGACTCCTGATTCTCTTGGCTGGGCTGGACTGGTCTATGAGCATGTCCTCGGGGAAGACAAATATACATTTGTTGAAAACGTGAAGCATCCTCATTCTTGCACAATTCTTATCAAAGGTACTTTTACCAGTTCCTGTGGATTTCGTAAATTACCTTTATGCTGTAGAACCATCTTCAGATTGATCAGATTATTTGACTGTTTCATGTATTCTCTGACTGCCAAGTATATACTGTAGGTATCTAACATTCGTGAGTGTGTCTTATGTTTTAGGACCTAATGACCATACAATTGCGCAAATTAAAGATGCTGTTCGAGATGGTTTGAGAGCAGTCAAGAATACCATTGAAGATGAATCGGTTGTTCTAGTAAGTTTTACTTTCAAAGGTGTAATTGAGAGGGAATATATGACCATTATTGGCCTTTTTGTGCTCAGAAGAATTATGGAGTCCCTCTTTCCTGCTTAAAGATTATTATTTCTAATTGTGATTGTTTCACTTAATTGTTTCTTGACTTTTCTGAAATCAATTGCTCTTTATATGTAGCTATATTTGAGTGCAAGATGAGAAGGAATATTTCTGTCTGTTTTATATGATCAAGCAGTATTTTCCTAGTATATCGAGTTTAATGTAGAAATTTGATGCTTAATCGGTTATGAAAACCTTACAAATCAGATACCTTATAGTTTTGTAGGAACATATTGCCACAAAAAAGATTTAATTTGGGTAGCGAATCAGACCTACAGATCTACTTTTCTCTAATCAAGCCTGCATTCCTTGATTTCTTGGTCATGTAACCTCTTGAATAATGAGAATGAACCACCAGCTTTGGGGTGAAAACTATTAAACCGGGACGATATGCCATTCAGTTGCAATCTCAATGGGGTTCACCTGTCCAATTTCTCAAATCTCTGCTGTTCTCGTTTTCTAATAAAGCATCTGTTATGGTTAAATCAGTTTCATTAAATGATCTTTCGTAGTGATTCCTTGTGAAAATAAACAGATATAATTGTGCTAATAATATTACATGCTCCCTGCCGGCTGCCAGTAAAATGCTTCTTCTTTGTATTTCAGGGTGCTGGTGCATTTGAGGTTGCAGCTAGGCAACACTTGATCAATGAAGTGAAGAAAACTGTTAAAGGAGTAATTAACTCGTTTCCCTGCTTTTTTGAGATGTAATTTTTTGGAAGTATGATTAGTTTTATCAAAACTTTTTCCTAAATAATTATGAACTTCAAACAGCGTGCTCAACTTGGTATTGAAGCTTTTGCTGATGCCCTTCTCGCCGTGCCCAAGACACTTGCTGAAAACTCTGGACTTGACACTCAAGACGTGATCATTAATCTGACGGTATGTTATTTATTTCATCGGAGATTTGCTGCTCTTTTCTTAAAGGGAATTTGCCCCATAAGTTCCTTGTGGAACAAATCACTTCCCACTAAGTTCCTCATTGTATTAAAATGCCCCATAAGTTCTCATGTTGTATTATGTATAATACAACATTTAGTTATACAGTAGTTTAAAATCATAATACTGCATCCGCACCACCGCCTCCGCCACAGCCCAGCTCCGCCGCCGCCGTCTGCTATCGCCGCATGCCGGATTCCGGTCAATTTTCGCTGGAATCCGATCAATTTTCACCGGAATCCGGCAATTTTGGCCGGAATCCGGTCGCCGGAGGTCGGAATCTGGTCGCTGGTCCATGGGCTTCGGACTCCGGTCACCGGCGGCCGCCGGAATGCAGTATTATGGCCTTAATTGATGTTGTATTTTCGAAACATAATACAACATCATAATACATCATAAAAGGAAGTTATTGAGCATAGATTTAAAAAAAGGAACTTATGGGGCAATGACCCTTTCTTAAACTCCCATTCCCATGATAAATGTCGCTTTGATTCATCCCAAACTAAAAATCCCGTTTCTAAATAAGGAAATAGTTTTAGCGCAATTTTACCATTGTACAAGCAATGTGCAAACAAGTAAAACACATTTCTTCAAATGATAAGTCAAATGTGACATGTATTATGGGACGGCGTGAATGTTAACTTGGATGCTTAATCAGGGAGAGCATGACAAGGGATACGTTGTGGGGTTAAACCAGCCCACTGGGGATCCTATTGACCCTCAACTGGAGGGTATTTTTGACAACTATGCTGTGAAGCGCCAAATCATAAACTCAGGGTATGCAAGAAGCCTTTTAAAGCATGACACATGTTATCTGTCTCTATTGAATTTCCTTGCTCTTATTAAGTTCATTTTTTTTCTCGAGTAAATATATGTCGCCTATTTTGCAGGCCGGTAATTGCATCACAGTTGCTACTGGTAGATGAAGTCATTCGCGCAGGCCGTAACATGAGGAAGCCAACCTAAACCTAGACTGTTGAATTTTCCAGTTCAAGCCTATACTTTCAGAAGGCCTGAGGTTTGTTGTTTTAGACCGGATTCTCCTTTTCTTTTTTCGAGCTCTGTAGAGTGCTTCTTTTAGTATCTTATAAAGCTTTGTCAAGACTGATTGGCCGTTCTGTGAAACGATTAAATTAGGGATAATTATTAGCATTTATTTTTTCTTACAACTTTAATGGATATTACATTGTCATGTTTTGTAAAATGAGAATGTGTGCATGTATTCCACATATTGTCATTTTGATAACGGAATTTTAGAGAAAAAAGCTTCTTCCAAGAAGTTACTTTTTTTAAGCCTTTTTACGTGGCACGGGACAGTTTGTATGGTGGTCAAGCAAAAAAAAATATAAAAATGAACATTATTGAAATCACTCCAATACGAGTATCTCAAAATTCATCAAAATAGAAAAGCATGCAATGAAACACTATACCGTAAGATTATATTCACAACAATTTGTATTACATTCATCCAAATTTTTCATCCATTACCTAAACCTAAAGGTGTTTCCCAATTACACCCCCGTTGACCTCTGTTAACCGAGATTAGCATTAGTTTTTATTTCATCATTCAAGAAAGGTACAACCGAGAAACAAAAGATTTATGCTACAGTAAATTCAGAAAACATCATGTTCTTCTTCTTCGTCCACATCCCAAAGAAACTTTACAAAAGACGCTATAACATAGCTGAAGAGACAAAAGAGAATTAGCTCAAAATACATTTTCGATGTAATATGAAAAAACGTGCTATAATCGTAATCAGGAACAACTTGCACTACCCGGAAGAAGTAATTCTTAGTTAGTTGGGCTCCTTTATAAGTCTGCCATATTATATCTGTATAGAAATGCAGACATTTGCATCACAATTATTAGCAAATACTGCTTTTCCATTGTATTCTTAAGCCGTACCAAAATCTCACTACATCCATTACAAAAGTTGAATGGCAATAAAACACTAATTTGTATATACTTAAAAAAGAAAGAAAAAAAAACCTTTAACTTAGAGTCAACAGTATTTCAAAACAAATACTATTATTATCTAGACCATATGAGAAAAGATTGCATGCTCTCTTAAATCCTTAGGTGGCGTTTGGTTCGGTGGAAAAAAAGTGAAGGAATGGAATTGTCAATGGAATTGAATTCCTTAAGGAATTGGAATGGAAAAAAACTGGTCAACCCCCTCCGTTTGGTTGACACGAAATGGAATGAAATTTTCATTCAATTCCTTGGCAAATCATGTTTGGTTTGAAAATACAAATTATAGGAATGGAATGAAAGCATATAAAATGACCAATTTACCCTTTTAAAAAAATATTTTTTTTTTGGGAGGGGGTGGGGGTAGGTAGGGGTATGCAAAATGAGTAAATTTTTTTTTTTCGTGGGGGTAGGGTGGGGGCGGTAGGGTGGGGGAGGGTAGGCGAGAAAAAAAAAATCGTGGGGGTGGGGGGGTAGAGCGGAAAAAAAAAAAAAAAAATTTCGGGGTGGGGGAGGGTAGGCGGAAAAAAATAAAAAAATTTCGTGGAGGTGGGGGGAGGGTAGGCAGAAAAAAAAATAATAAAAAAATTTCGTGGGGGTGGGGGGAGGGTAGACGAGAATTTTTTTTTTTTTTTTCGTTGGGGTGAGGTGGGGGTGGGGGTTGGGGGTGGGGCGTAGAGAGGCTGGGTAGGGGTAGGGGTGGGTAGGGTTTGGGGGTATTTTGGTCAAAAAAATTTTTTTTTTCCATTGCCAAAGGAATTGAAGATTCCATCAATTTTATGATGAAAAGTTGAATTCCTTTATTTGAAGGAATTATACATTCCAATGAATTTTTTTTTTTTTAAATGATTGAACCAAACATGAGAATGAAATGGAAAAGAGGGAATTTTCCATTCCTTTCCCCCACTTTCCTATGAACCAAACGCCCCCTTAATATTTCATTATATAAACCAAAGCTTACATGTAATATAACTAAACATGGAATGACCAAGACTTTTTTTTTTTTCTCAAAAAAAATATTAGCTACTACTTCCTCCGTCACAAAATCCATAGTATTCATTTTTATTCTTGCTCAAGAACGAAAATGAATATGAATTTTGGGACGATTACATATGAATTTTGGGACGGTTACAGAACTTCAATTTTTCACTTAAAATTATCAGCTACTACTTGCTCCATTTCAAAATGAATATTTATTTTTGTTCTTGCACTTCAGAACAAAATTTAACATTCAATTATGGACGGTTACATAACTCAAAATTTTCACTTAAAAGTTAACGACAACTACTTCCTCCGTCCTATAATATAATTAGCACCCTTTCCTAATATCTCTCTCAGAGTAAATAGTCGGTTGCTCCGTTGCTCAGTTAGCCATTTTTGCCGATGGTGCTGCAATGGTGATGAACCAAAAAAATATTTTGACAAAATAAAATCATAGACAAAAATGATAATATTAGAGAGACTTAGAGAAGAGTACCAAGCAATAACTTTGTTTCCATAAACACCTATTCTGCAACTTGCAGAAGAATCTAGTACTTTACTCCTATTTAATTTTTTTTTGGGCACCTTTTCCAAACAAAGATAGGAGGCCCAAAAATTAGAATAGGATTAAAAAAAATATATTACAACAAATGACATTACCCTACAAAGGGCAAAAACCTAAATACAACATTCAATCATATCTTCAACTACCCTCCGACTTTAGTAATGGCTGGACAACCTTCTTCTCTTCAGAACTACAAAACTTCTGAACTACAAACCTTCTGTCATTTTACCCCGACAATATACAATCAGCTTTTGTTATTACCACTCACACTATCTTCTGTCCCAAAATGGGACATCACGAAGCAACCATACCCTTTTCTAAATTAAAAAAAAACAAATAGTATACAACATGTTGATGTCAAACAAAGTGAACTAAAATGCAAAGTGATCAACTCCAAATTCAACAAAAAAACTCAAGACGATGACTTGATTGGTTTTTGAGACTCGAGTGATCTTCATGCGTAAATGCTGCCTAGTGGGGCACCCTTTTACAACTTCAATTTTTTCAAGTGACATTAAAATGAACACCTGTGGTGCAGGCGAAGAAACAAATAATGAATGTGGGGTTTGGGTTGGGTACTCAACTGCCGTGGACTGCTGTGGGATGAACTTGGTTATTTTTCAAACTCAATCAATCTAAGCCCTTCTTTGCCTTTTGCTGAGATTGAATCCTAGCCACTCTTTGTGTGATCGTTATTTTCCACCTCTATTGTAATATAGATAATAATTTTTTTTACAATAGTACATTTTTTTAAATATTTATTTGAGACGGAAAAAATAATATTTCCTTTTAGTTTTCTTTATTAAAACATAATTTTTTATATTTTTATTTTGTAATTTAAAGCAAGATGGGGAATGAATTAGTAATGTGGTTGTGTTCGCACAGAAGGAAAAGAAACTTAGAACTCGCTAATTCAATTAGCGAGTTCAAATTTAGTTTTTTTTTTTTTAATATTAAAATTTAAACTCGCTAAATGGTTTAGAGAGTTTAAACGAAAAAAATTATAAACTCGCTATACCGTGTAGCGAATTTCAATAAATGAGTCATTTTGGTCAATAATTTTGAAGGGTTGTTATTTTGGAATTTATTTTTTTAAAATAGAATATTTTGAGAAAAATATCGTTTTGGGAGGAGAAGTTGTAACCGCTGGTAACTGTTGTAGTAAGGGGAATCCGTAGATTCAATCACAGCCGATGTTTGTCTTTTTTAAAATCAAATCTCTTGACCATTCTTTGTATGGTGGTTGAAATCCACTCCTATTGTAATATAGATATAACCATCAACTTCGATTTTATCCACCATCATTATCAAATCACAACTCCAATCAACATTTAAGATAAAAATATTAAAAACTCACTATTATTCCCATACTAGCCTAAGCCCGTGTCCAAGGTCACGTTTTTTGTGTTTTTTTTTTTTTTAATTTAATTTTTTTAAGGGCAAAATGGGAAAGGGACAAAATAGTGAGGGCAAAATGGGGAATTCCCCCCTTGAAACTGTTCAAAAAACTGTTCATAGGGAGGTTGCATTTATACTATAGATTTACAACCACTTTTAACAAGCCAGCACCACCACTAATTATATCCATCTGATTAAAAGTTTACAAAGTTATTCTCAAAAGATTTAAATATTACTCACTTCGTCCAATAAAAAAATTAACACTATGACGTTGCACACGAATTGAAAAATTAATGTAAAATGAGTAATAAAATCAAGTGGGTTGAGGACATATTGTTCAAAAAAACTATTCATAATTTGAGTAAAAAATAGGTTGATAAGTAATTTTTATTTGTTTTTGTATTTTCTGAACTTTATTAGAATCAGTTGTACAAAACACTGTTCATTATTTTCTTTTTTGAGAATTAAGTAAAGGATGAACCTTTAAATAAAATATACCAAAAAGAAAAATATGAACCTTATATTGAGATAGAGGAAGTATAATTTTGTTATAATAACTACACGTATCTTAATAATTTGATTTTTTTTTTGATAAAATAATAAGCACATAAAAGCTTAATATAAAATAACAACATTTAGAACAAGAGATTTTTTTATTTATTTTTAATAATATGTTTGCTAAAAAGCATGAGTTATTTTAGATAATAATATTTTTTTTAAAAAATAAGATAGTAATAATTTTCAATTTTTTAATATAAAGATGAAGAATTAATTTTAAAGAAAAGTATAAATTAAAGAAAACTTACAATTTAAAATGGGAATGACCAAAATAAGTATCACATGACATGCACATATCAGTTTACTCAAATTTTATTTTTCATTTGAAGAATTGAAAAAATGAGACAATTTTAAAAATAAAGTAACAGTAACAACAACAATGATTTAGTCCCAAATAATTTAGAGTTTACAACAACCGCGATACGTAATTTTCAAAGTAAAAATGCAAAAAAAAAAAAACAAAAAACAAAAACAAATTAAAAGTAATTGAAAATGAGGCAAGAAAATTTTGATTTTTTTTTAAATAGAAAAATATATAATTTTAAATGTGAAACTTAAAAAGAAATTTAAAAGAAGAAAAAGTGGGAATTTTTTTTGTAGAAAAAATTAAATCAAAACCCCATCATTTACATAAATTGTTGTTCTCTACTCCATTTACATAAATTGTTGTTCTCTACTCCGCTATTTTAAAACCATATTTTCATCCAATCCAAGAATCCTCGTCGGGCAAAGTGGGATTTGGTGTATAGCTGAGTTTAAACTTTTTTTTTTTTTGTTTAAAGTATCCAGTTCACCTAAATTTATAAATAATTGTAATAACATGACTAATATACCATATTATTGCAATTTAAATAGTATTTATTATGTCAATCTTTTTCTAACATAAGCCTTCTTTTAAAAGGCAATTTGAAAAAAGAATATGATCAAGTCAAAGTAAAGTAAAGTTAATATTACTTCATTTTTATAGATACTAATTCTAAATGTTTAAATTTTTGATATGTAATATTTATATTGGAAATGGTTGTGGGTGTTTCATTAATAATGTTATATTTGTTAAATTGAAATAAGCATTTCAATATGTATAATTTATTAAGTAGTTATATGTGTAATATTATTGAATTAATAGGATGATATATTTTTATAGAAATAAACGTCTTCAAAATCATATTTTTTAAAAATTATTCTTTATTCTTATAATATCTTTCTTTATTGTTTTTAGTTGATGTATCAAATTTATTTGTCTCGTGCGTTTGACGCACAAGGGTGAATCCAGTTACTTTTAATGTGCATCGACTAAAGTTATTCATAAAGCCGTCGGGTCAGCATGCCTCGCCATGCAATAGGGGTGGGTTAAGCTTTAAAACTACTAACTCAAATAAAAGTTGGCAATTTAGGCTGGTGCATAAGAGTGGGGGCCAAAATGGATTCGGGGCGGGCCGGGCAAGCAACCCACTATATTTTTTTTATTTTCTTTTTCCACAAGACAACATCATTTTTAAGTGAAAATTATAAGCTATATCAACCTTTTATACTGAATCCGTGAATGAGAGACTCAATAGAAGGAGAAAATAGAAACGGAGAAACCCATCATCGTGCTTTGGTGAGTTGGGCCACCCATATTGTATTGACATCTCTAGTTATCCGTTAGATCAATTCCAAAGAAACATAAAAGATGTCCTATTCAAGAAATCAATCTTTTTAATTATTTATATTTATTTTAAAATTCATTGTGTGTGTGTTTTTTTTTTTAAGTTTTAGCTATTGAAATTTGTCTATTACTTCTATAACATGATGACCAGCGACAGATCAATAGTTGGAGTTAACAAATTTGAGGTGGATCTCCCATGTGTCCAATTACTCTCCGGCTTTGATTCACTAAATAGGGGACGTGACATTATCTTGGCCATTGCACCGTTAGAAACAGGGCCTTTACCGATGGACTTTTATCGACGGACGGAGTCCGTCGATAATATCGACGGAAAATAATAATTTACTGACGGAAAATAATTTTCATTTATCGGGATTTTTTTTTTAAATTTTCGTTTCGTCCGTCGGTAATACCGACGGACCCCGTCCGTCGGTAACAAAGCCCTATATATATTGAAAAAATCCCCATTTTTATTTACGCCTTCATTTTTATTACGCTTTCTTCCTCAGTCAAGCACGAAAGTCGAACCCTAACGCCTCGCCACCGAGCCTCGCCGTCGCCGGTAACTATCTTTCTCTCTCTCACTCGATTTCTCTCTCTCACTTTCTCTCTCTCTCATCAGTAATTCGTCAAGAACGTGAACCCTAACGCCATCGCCGTCGTCTCTTTCCATTCGCCGTTCGCCGTCGCCGTCGCCGGTAAGCCATCTTTCTCTCTCTCACTCGATTTCTCTCTCTCACTTTCTCTCTCTCATTTGTCACAGCCATTCGCCGCCGTTGCCGCCGATTCCTTCCTAATTTCTGGTAAGAATTTCTCTCTCTCTCTACCCATTTGATTGTCATTTCCATCAGTTACACCCTTTTTGTGTAGATTCTGTTGTTATGCCTCCGTGCATGTATTGCAGAATTTTCTCTTTTGTTTGGGCAATGGAAGTAGATTGCTATTAGGTAGGTTTAAATCTTAAATTAATTTTAACTGTTGCATTTATGTAATTTGTGTGTGTATGTGATTCTTCGTGAGCAGATTGATGGATGAAAAAACTATATTTTTGTGTTTATGATCCATTATTTGGTTTGATTCAGTGTTCTTTATGTCCATTTGAACTGATTGGTGACATGAACTGAAATAAAAGGCTACTTGCATATTCGACTCCAGGAGGTAGTAAGACATGTACCTGAAGTCTCAAAGCTAAAAAGTGTATATGAACATGAATTCTGTTTCTGATAGCAATAAAGTTGCCCATTCCTGGTGGCACAGACACTAGTTTGTTCTGCCGAAAGTAAGATAGTTTTGAAGCATGCCTTTTTGTTTTTCTTAACATTGATGTTAGGTTTCTCTCTTCCAAGTTCCAACACCTATAGAATTATGGTCTGCTCCTTTTAAGCAACTTTCCAAACCAGCCCCAGAAGAAGAAAAAAACTTTTCTATTCCCTCCAACATCTTAATTTGTATTAGATGGCTTGTGTAAAGTCAAAGGGGGAGGGAGGGGGTGAATGTCTAAAATTAGAAAGACTTGAATGGAAGTATTGTTAAGGAATTAGACTCCTAATCAACAACAACAACAACAAAGCCTTAGTCCCAAAATAATTTGGGGTCGGCTAACATGAATCCTCATATGTCATCGTGTGAAAAGGTTGTTGGAAAAAAATAAATAAATAAGTAAAAAAATAAATAGATAAAAAAAAATTAAAAAAAAACAAAATAAATAAACAAAATAAATAAATAAAATAAAAAATAATAAAATAAAATAAAATAAAACAAAATAATAATAATAATAATAATAATAATAATAATAATAAATAATAATAATAATAATAATAATAATAATAATAATAATAATAATAATAATAAAATATAATAATAATAAATAAAAAATAAAATAAAAAATAAAATAAAAAATAAAAATAAAAATAAAAATATACATATATGTATACTCCCTCCGTCCCGATCGACTTAGGATTTTTTGAAATGGCACGGGAATTAAGGAAAAGGTAAATGTTGTGAGTGTAATTTAAAAATAGGAGCGAGAATGAGTGGAGGGAATAGTAAATTATAATGGTGTTGTGAGTATTAAAATAATGTAGGAGAGAGAATGAGTGGAGAGAATAGTGATTTAAGGTTTCCATTTTGGGCCGTCCTAAGTCGGGTGGGACGCCCAAAATGGCAAAAAGTCCTAAGTCGGCCGGGACGGAGGGAGTATATATAAATAAGATGAGAGCCTTTCTCACCCACAGCTATCAAAATTCGTCCATCTTTGATAAAAAAAAATAGAGCAAATAAGTTCTCCACTGTTTGAGCAAAGGATTTTCTGTTTAATAAGAGTTTTTCCAGTTTCACTGTCCTCTTCTCTCTAAGGATCTCAAACATCACAACCATGTTTGTGACAGTGTCTGTTTTCTCTTCACTGGTGTTATACGGTCACAAGTAAAAATAAGGTAACAGTATAACACCAGTGAAGAGAAAACAGAACGTTCCTCCTATTTTTTCAATCTCCACCTTCCATTTACCCAAGATCCTGATTGCAGAATCTTCCTCATAAGCTTGAAACTGTCGGTGTTGCCCTCAATCTCACGGTTGCTATGCGAAGCAAGAAGCAACCGTGAGATTGAGGGCAACACCGCCAGCTTTCAAGCTCATGAGGAAAATTCTGCAATCAGGATCTTGAGTAAATGGAAGGTGGAGATTGAAAAAATTGGAGGAAAATTCTGTTTTCTCTTCACTGGTGTTATAGTGTTACCTTGTTTTTACTTGTGACCGTATAACACCAGTGAAGAGTAAAACAGGCACTGTCATAAACATGGCTGTTATGTTTGAGATCCTTAGAGAGGAGGACAGTGAAACTAGAAAAACTCTTATTAAACAAAAAATCCTTTGCTCAAACAGTCGAGAACTTGTTTACTCTGTCTTTCTTGGTCTAAGCTAAGATAGGGTTTTGATAGTTGTGGATGAGAACGACTCTCATCTTGTTTATAAATGTTAATTTAATTCATCATTGTAAAATTATATATTTTACAACAAAGAATTAATATTTAAAATTATTCACAATATTAATAATTTAAAAAATATGATAGATGTGTGTGTTAATTCACTATTGTAAAATTATGCATTTTACGGTAATGAATAAAAATTAATGTTACGAAGTGACGTTGTGACGGTTGAAACACAAAAGCTTAGAAACCCGTTTAAGAATCTTTAACTTATCAAGTTGAGGTCAACATGTAGTCATCGATTCTTAAATTGTCCGTGTGGACAGTCTTGAAATGCACGATTATATGATTTTGTAAATATCATTATTGTCTATTAAAATTGCTTGAATAGTCGATAGTTGAGATATTTCGGTTGCATTAATCCTATTGTTCTCTGAGTGTATACTAGACATGATTGATTATACACTTTCGATTCTAATCGATAGTGTTTGATTGACCTAGTCTACGTTGTGCACTTGGAGACCATGGGGTTATGCTGCCGAAATTTCTTGATTTTCGATTATAAAGCAAGTAGACAAAGTGATATTTGCAATTCATACATGTATTTCGGGATGGGATAGAAGCCGACCCCAATTCTAAACCTAATGGACATGAATTGTCCTTTCACCCTAGAGAATGATATACTTTACAACAAAGAATTAAATATTAATATTTAAAATTATTCACATCCACCTAAACCGACTACATTTTCTTGCAATTTGAGCCCTTTCTTCCTCTTAAAGTCTGAAGAAGTCTGAAGCCATGACGATTTGCAAGTTTGATGGTAAAATCGGTAGTAATTATGAATTTTGGGTAGGGTTAGAGTATGAAAGTTGGGGTAGAAATTGCTTGGAGAGAGACGCTGGGAAAGAGAAGCCGGTGTGAATTAGGGTTAGGGTTTGATATCAATAAACCTAAATGAAGTGTCTTGTTGCTTTTAAGTTTGTAATCCAAATTTAGGGAATTGTAATGCATTAATTACATCTAAACTGTTAATATATTATGAAATGAAGGAGTTAATTATGTCAGGAGAAGATCGTAGTTGGATGGATAATCGTAGTAATCCCGGTAGAAGGGGTGTCAGACCTCAATTCTTAGAAGGTTTAGTACATTTCGTGGAGTTTGCTAGAGCGCATCCCCAGTGCATGCGTGATGATAAGATTAGGTGTCCTTGTAAAAAGTGTAAGAATAGAAAATATCTGAGTGTTGGATGGGTAAAGAAACATGTTTTGGAGGCAGGGTTTGTTGATGGTTACAAGGTATGGGTAGCGCACGGGGAGCGTTATGTGGTTGAAACAAGTGTTCGCAATCATCCTACTGTATCACGTGGTCCGCCAATGGAACCTGAACATTTGATTGATGAAGAGGAGTCGTAAATCGGTTTGGATGATATGATTCGAAATGCGACTGGCCCAGAGTTTGATTGGAGCCCTAATCCAACAGAGGCACCAAATCCCGTTGCAAAGAAGTTTATGGATTTAATGGACTCTGTAAATGAGAAAATTCATCCTGGTGCAAAGGCTACAGTGTTAGAGCAAGTGACTGAGCTTCTAACTATCAAGGCTGATTCAAATATTAGCCAGCATACTTACGATCGTATCATGTCATGGGGACAACGGATGCTACCCGAAGAAAATAATATGGTTCACAATTTTTATGAGACGAAAAAGTTGGTGAGGCAGATCGGTCTTGGGTATGTTAAAGTTGATGCTTGCAAGAATCAGTGCATGCTTTTTTATAAGGAAAATGAGGACCTCAATTCATGTTCAATATGTGGACTTAGTAGGTATAAGCCACCACGCCGTGGTAGTGCCAAGCACAAGAAAAACGTGCCTCGGGCGCAGTTGCGTTATATGCCGCTAATTCCCAGGTTGCAACGAATTTATGCATTGAAAGAAAGCTCAGAAGCCATGCACTGGCACAAAGAGTGTCCTCGTGAAGAGGGTGTGATGACTCATCCTTCTGACGGTGAAGCATGGAAACATTTTGATGCCACTTACCCTGATTTTGCTGCGGATCCTAGAAACATAAGGCTGGGGATATACACAGATGGGTTTTCTCCATTTGGACCAGGGGCAAAATCTTATTCATGTTGGCTTGTTATAGTCACAGTGTATAATCTTCCCCCGTGGTTATGTATAACTGATCCTTATATGTATTTGAGTTTGTTCATTCCCGGACCTTCGAATTCAGGCAAAAACATTGATGTGTATCTTTGACCTCTGATGGATGAACTCAAACAGTTGTGGAATGATGGTGTCCAGACATGGGATGCTTTCAAGTTGCAAAATTTTAACATGAGGGCTGCAGTGATGTGGACAATTAATGACTTTCCTGCTTATGGTATGATGTCGAGATGGAGCACACATGGGAGATTGGCTGTCCGTATTGTATGGAAAATACAAATGCATTCACACTTCAGCATTACAAGAAGCAGTGTTGGTTTGATTGCCACAGACGGTTTCTTCCTAGTGACCATCAATTTTGTAAACAGAGGAATGCTTTTACCAAAAATAGAGTTGAGCATCGGGGCCCCCTCCTCGTCTGAGTGGCGAGGATATTTTTGAGTAGGTGTCTGAGGTGTCTGATGTCGGGTGGGGAAAGATGTTTTCAAAGGATAGACCAGACGGATTTGGTAAAGACCATAACTGGATTAAAAAGAGTATATTTTGGGAGTTACCTTATTGGAAGACGAACTTGATAAGACATAACCTTGATGTCATGCATATTGAAAAAAATGTGTTTGACAATATTTGCAATCGTAAAGATCTCAACATTGTTAAAGTTAATGAAAAAGATTTCAAACCAGTTGCTCCCTTTGTTCTGTCAAGAGAGGATAAGCAACGTGTTTTGCAGTGGTTGAAAGATTTGAAACTTCCTGATGGGTATGCATCTAATATTGGCAACTGTGTGAATGTGGAAGAAGGGACGGTATATGGGTTGAAAAGTCATGATTGTCACGTATTATTGGATAGGTTGCTACCCATTGCATTTAGAGACATTCTCCCTAATGAAATATGGGTTGCCCTAACAGAATTGAGTGAATTCTTCAGAGCATTGACTTTCAGCACTCTTCGTGTTGAGGATATGAGAAGACTCGAAGAGAGCATTGTGGTGACAATATGCAAGCTTGAAAAGATATTTCTGCCATCTTTCTTTGATTCAATGGAGCATTTACCAATTCACCTAGCTTATGAAGCTAGAGTTGGAGGACTGTTCAAGCATGATGGATGTATCCATTTGAACGATTTTTGGGGAGTTTGAAAAAGAAAATGAGCAATAGAGCAAAAGTTGAGGCATCTATGTCTGAATCAGTGATTGTCGATGAAATTGTGTCATTTGTTTCAACATATTTTCACCCCGACATTGAGACAAGGTTCACTAAAGTGGGACGCAATTATGATGGGGGAGTCACTGATCCTGATGGAAAAATTTCAGTTTTTTTTTCTCCTGGTCGATTTCTTGGCAATATAAAGTGCACGCACATGCTAAGCAAAAAAGAATTAGAAGCGGCTAAACTCTATATTCTCCTTAACTGTGCTGAGGTCGAGGACTACTTGAAGTAAGCATTCTTCATTTGTTATTAAGTAATGTTAATCCTAATAACTTTAATACGAACCAAGCAACTTTATGTTCTCCTTGAATGCAGTATGTTCGAAGAACAGGCTGGAGACATTGCGCCTAAATTGATTTCAATAAGGATAGACAACGAATTTCCCTCCTGGTTTAATAATTATGTAAATGCCAATTCATTAATTCAATGTTTTTAATAGAATTTGAAGTATGAGTTTTTTACTATCTATGTGTTTTTATTTAGATTTTGAACAACCGTGGAGATGCAAAAGCTGCGAGATTACAAGCATTAGCACACGGTCCGTCCTTAAGAGTGAATGTATATAAGGGATATTTTGTCAATGGCTACGTATTCCACACCGAAGAATATGGCCAAACGAAATCAACTTGGAATAGCGGGGTCAATCTCAAAGGAAATCTCGATTATTATGGCGTATTGAAAGAAGTTATTGAATTGGAGTACTTGCTTGGAAATTCTGTAGTTCTTTTCAATTGTGAGTGGCGGGACGCTGAGCCAGGCATTACAAAACATGGCACTTTTGATCTAGTTGACTTAAAGCATTCTTCTAGGCATAATGGTAATGATGTGTTCATTCTTGCATCTCAAGCACAACAGGTGTATATGACCCCCTACCCCCGTCGACAAAGAGAGTCTAGCGGATGGTGGGCCGTATGGAAAACCAAAGCAAGAAGCACTTTTGATATACCATTGGGTGCAAAAACGTCTACTTCAAATATTGATTCATCATTAAATGATTGTTATCAGGAAGAGGAAATGCCTATACCTCCGATTATTTCCTTGAATGATAATATCGAGGATGAAGCATTAATGGCCGTAAACACCCGTCCACTAGGGGAGGAAGTCACTTTCAATGAAATCGAGTATGACAATGTGGAGGATGAGGAAGGAGAAGGGTATATATCTGGGTCCGATTGTGAGGACCCCAACCCGGAACCTAACCCGTGTCCCGAGCTAGAGCGTCCCAAAAAGGACTCAAACCACCTAAACTTTTTAAAACTTTGATTTAACTTACAACTTAAACATACTGAACATAACCATTTCAAAATAACTTCATTCCTCTCTACATGGAAGAAAGAGTTGAATAACTTTAAAAGTAACAACCTGTTTTAATTACAAAAGACTTTGGTTATAACGTAGAAACCAAGTTTTATACACACAAACTCCATAAAGGAATTATACGAAATACATCTTCTATGCCAACCTATACGTACCCCGACAAATCCCAAAATACCACGTCCAAACTCCTTTCCGTCCTCACTTGGCCGGTCCGCCCGTCTCAGATCTAAAAACATTAAAGGGAGAGGGGTGAGAATAAATCTCAAGAAGCTATTATGAATGCAACAATATGCCGAGGTAAGATGCAACACATAACAAGGTACATCTCACATATTGGTAAAACAAGAAACACCTTCCGTTACCTTTGTTACCTTTCCCGTCTGAATCATAAGTCGTATCACTTTGTGGGCATAATACTCCACTATTTACGTGAATGCATATCCACCGTAACCAATATCATATAACCGAGACAGTTATGATTATAACTCATCTTTACGTGAACCGCTTAGGCATATTCACATCTTATAAGACCCGTTTTCCAGGGAACCATATAAGATAGTAGCAACTCGTAAGGCTTTTGGCTCAATACAGATGCTATAACCCCGCCCGTGGCCACAGAGGGGGAGAGGTCACAGGTATGATGAACCTTCAATCACTTATAGAACAAATCAATAATTGATTGAATTCCATGATACCCCCCAATCACATAAAATATAAACACGTTCAAGCACATAATAGATACTTGAAATATAATCCACAAAAGGGATAAGCAATGTAGCCACATGGTAAAATATACTCATGTTCAACCAATATCATAGTGTAACATTTATGTAATACACTAAGCATAGCACCATCAATGAATATGTATTCAAGTAGGGTAACAGTATAATCAATAAATCCACAAATGGGATAACAATACAACCATATGATAATCATATCCACACTTGGGATAACCATGCAACCATATAATGAATATATCCACACTTGGAATAACAAGTTAACACATAGCACATAAATCTACACTTGGATAATAATGAAACAATGTGATAAATACACATTCCCAAGTTAGCACAATAGTGTAACATATAGCTTCTACACTATCCAAACCAATCACCAAGTATATGGGGCAAGTAAGGCCACTATGTATCATAAACCATTCCTACATAGTCATTATACAACCTCGAATAAACTTAATAAAGGTTCAAGATCTATTTCCCAAGTTTGAACTACTTTGGTGAAGTTACAAATCAAGCTTATCACCCACTTTCTGGACAATTTTTAAACTACTTCCACAAATCCATTTTGACCAAATAAGACGTCATTGCGTAGCCAAAGTATTCTACTTTCATCTAGGTTAAAGAGATTTCATTTTGGTTCTATTTTGATTAGGTTTGAACAGCTCTAAAGTTGGTACAGTGTACCCAGGCCAGGACACGACTCGTGCCCCAGGGCACGACTCGTGCCAATTTTCCTCAATCTACTCAGAACGATTTGGCTTCCTAGGTACGACTCGTGGGCACGGTTTGGCCAAGGGCACGACTCGTGCTCCAGTGCACGACTCGTGCTCATTTGCACCACTAGTGCTCATTTGCACCACTAGTGCAAATTTGCACCACTAGTGCTCCCGTGCACTAGTCGTGCCAATGCCCAGAATGGTTGCTGATGTTTCCATCAGCTGCAACCTAAAACCACAAAACCCCATTTTTGCTTCATCTAGCTACACCAAACAAACCAAAACCAGTTTATATACCATATTGAACACATATCAATACTCAATCCCTGCTTTAAAATCCTCTATCACCTTCAATCCCAAAGTTGATCAACTATTTCATTACTCTTTTCATGTTCATCAACATTATGCTTTCCTAATCATTCCCAAAGCCAAGAAACAACACAATCAAGTCCCAAAACTAGTTCATAGCACATTTACATATCATTTAAATTCATATGCTCAACATTGAAGGGAAATCATAATAACTTACTTTAGGATTTTTGGATGAAAAGATGATCTTCTTAGCTTGATTGATTCCTCTAGTTGTCCCAACCTCAAAAGTACTCTTGAATTTGAAAATGGATAAGAAATGGCTTGCTATATGCCTTGGAAGGTGAGGCTTTCAATGGAGGTTTTCCATGGAAAATGATAAGGAAGAAGGAGAGAATGACGAGGAAGGAAAGAAGGAGGATGGTAGAGTGAGGGGGAAAGTATGGGAGGTATGGGGAGGTTTGACTATTGGGAAAAAAGGATGAGGAAATTAAGGGGAAGCATGGTCCCCCCCATGCCCCTAATAATGTAAGGCTTTCACCAATTTAAAATAAAGCCCCCAAATGTTTAAATAAAGAACTTCAACATTTTACTTCTTTCCTCTACACAAGTAACCTAGCTACTCACATTTTATTTATTTTCAATTACCATATCCCAACAAAATAATTTAACTTATTTCCATATTTAACCTAAGGATTTTAAAACTATCCTTCCACCATCTCATCCTAACATAAGAATTTAAATACATAAAATAAACACATAGAGTTAACATTAATATTAAAAGCATAACATATTATACTAAAATTTGTGCCTAGGGTTAGGGTCGTTACACTCACTCCCCCTTAAAGAAAATTCGTCCCGAATTTTAAACTTGCTTACCTTACTAATCAATTTAAGAAGGTGACCTCCCCATGAAGGTCAAATCCGCTTAATCATCATTAGTTGAAGAACTCCATACACATGAGGAATCATAAAGATAATCTCTCCCATACAATGTTCCATACGTTACCAATTCAATACTAAACTGAAATCTACTAATATATGCAAACTCACTAAGGTTAAATAAACTTCTCAAGTTGAAAGGATATCCATTACACAACACACAACTTATTCCCAAGAATCTGGATAGTCTTCTTTGTCTGCACATCTGCCTGAGGATGAAACGCATCACTGCAACTCAACTTGGAACTCAAAACCTTGCATCCAGCTTCCCAAAAGCACAATGAATCCTCGATCCCGATCTGGTAAAAAGTTAATTGGTGCTCCACGAAATCAATCAATCTCCCGCAATGCACAATGTTTTAATTTCTCCCTCGAACCCTTCGTTGATATAAGTAGAAAGTAAACCGACTTGATCTATATATCCAATATTACTCCAACACACCCATCTTCATCGACGTTGAAGGTAGTCTAGATACAAAATTCCATCGCAATGCTTTCCCATTCGAATCTTCTAACTCTTCCTCAAATCTTGATACCTCTTCGAACTTTTCTGATGAATCGCAATTCTAGATCTATGGTCTTCCTCTAAAACTGGTCCTCTAATCTCTTGCAGAAATGATACACACATTCTAGTTGAGGTTAAATTTTCATCTTGACTCAATACAACATCCTGGGTCTTCCCACATGAAACTAACCGATAATCCTCTTAAATTCTGAATCATAGTTGAACTTCCTCTAAGGTCTCCATACTATAGGGGTAACTTGAATATTCGCAAAATATCTAACCTTGCAACTCTAAGAATATACTTGTTGACACATAAGCCTTTCGGCTAATCGCATTTGCAATCACAATAACTTTCCCGGGTAACAAGATATAACACACTTTAAGTCTTTCTAATAATTTCCACCCTTGACTCTGCTTATTGTTAAATTCCTTCCGAGCCAACAAATACTTTAAACTTTTATGATCGGTAACACATCTCAGATTTAGTTGCACATAATTAAAATTTCCACTTGTAAAACGCAAAATAATCTTAGTCACTTCCAAGTTGAAAGTAAGAAAATTCTGCTCTGCCTGGTTCACTTCCTCTAACATAAGTTATCACAAATTAACCTTCTCTTGATATGCAATTAAAACGCCAAGTTCTCACATCCATTTGTCAGAAAAGGATCGGATCTGCAGTCAACCTATTCTTCATCTCTACCCATATGATTCACCCTTATTGGCATCTTACATCATGGATACCTCTTCCAGGTTAACTATATCAACAATAATACAATTCTCAAGAATCTACTGATACTCCCTTGGTAGCACCCCTTTCAACCTTGAAACTACGGACTCATTATGGTAATTTTCCCAAGCCAACTCACAATGGTTAAACTTCACACACAAATTCTTCTCTTGAAGAATAGATAACACAACTCACAATTGATTTTCATAATATTCTCAACTTCAAATAAGCAAGGATGTCACCACTTAATAATTTCCACAAGCCATCAAGATAAGGATAAAACTCTGCTCATTATAACCACAACAAAATCGAGACCATTCTATAAGGTGCTTTTGACATAGGCATTAAACCTGACACTAAATCAATACGTAATTCCACTTCCCAACCTGGAGTCATATAATACTTTGCTGAAAGCACATTTACCATTTTCCTAATTAGCACATAGCATTTTTCGAAGACTTCTTACCTAAGTCTACCACATACCAATTAAGCTTCACACTTTTTAACCAAAAGTTTTCAATCTTTAAGGCATATATAACAAGGATACCACATAAAGGCTTATCTGCATCTAATACCATATAGACCAATTAGGCATAGAAAAGAAGACTCGTTTCATACGATAGTCTATTAATGCACAACCACTACTTAACCAATCTAGGCCAAGTATACATCAAAATCACAATTTGGTAATCATACCAAATCAACTGGTAATACCTGCTAAGTTATGACCACATCACGCTAGTGGTAAACTAAAGAAGATTCGAGGTACTCTCTCGTAAGAGCACAAACCTCTAACACATAAAACACATCCCAAGCAATGTATGCCGCATGAAAGCAAAATGCAATGTCAAACATGCATGAAATAAACCGGGATCTATAAAAGTATGACCCCTACTTCTGAGACATGTATTATACCTCTAAAGATCGCTGAGGGACCTATCCCTCCAAGACTCAAAACAAGGATTCAACTTTAAACATTCCCTTTTGGATTCCCTTCAGTATCCCTTTTCATTCCACCTCTTTGCCCCCTTTGACCGACACCCGAAGCTAACCTCCGATGAAATACAGGACAATTTTTCTTGTAGTGCCCCATTTCTCCACAATTCAAGCATTTCCCTTGCTTACTCCAACACTTGTCTTCAGAATGACCCATCTTCTTGCAATAACCACATACAATCCTTACCTGATTTGAAGTCGAACGAGTTGTTATAGTCGCCCCTTCTTCTCCTCTTGCTAATCCCGATGCTGATCCTCTCTGTTGCCTTCTACTATATCCAGAACCTTGGCCTTGAAATCTCTGTTTACTTCCACTTCTACCCTCAGATTTACCCCGGTGCTCGTCAATGTCATTCTCTATTCGATAGGCTTTATTCACTGCTGTCTGGAAATCTGTGAAGTCGTGAGTCAATAACTGTTTCCTAAACTCTAGCCTTAATCCCTTCACAAATCGATATACCCTTCTCTCTTCTTCCAGCACCAAATGTGGACAATAGCAAGCTAGCTCTGTAAACCTTGCTGAGTACTGCGCTACTGAAATTACCCGGATCCGAGAAAGGCTTCGCAGCCCCGGCATCTGGCGTCTTTCGCGTTGGAGCGACGTGTCTCGCCGTTTTTGTTTTTGTAGAGTCTCCACGCCGTTTTTATTAAGCCCAAAACATTGAAAAAGGGCATCAGTTTAAAGATAATTTTAAACTGTTTTTGTGTGATGAGATTTTGAGTTCGGAGGTCAGATGACTCCCCGGGAAGAGAATATTAGAATATTAGAGCTCACCCGAGTAGCCTCGTAAAACGAGTCTTTCGGATACCCCTAATATCCTTTAAATGTTGTGTGTGTGTGTGTGTGCTTTTAAAAATACATGCTGTATCGGATGTCTACATTGTATGCTATGTATGGAAATGTATTGAAATAGTATAGGAAGGAAGCCTTACCAATGTTGGTTCGTGTCTGTCTTCCGCTGGGGAATAGTGTTTGAGGTCGGAGTAGCGTTCCGGTACGGATCGGGATTGCTTCGGGAGATGCCGGTTGTTCGCGGACAGAGTTTCGGCGTGAGTTGAGGTTGTAGGCTGCGTTCGGGCGAGAGGTTCGGCGTGCGTGGGGATCGTCGGGATCACTCGGGCGAGAGGTTCGGCGTGCGTTGTGGTGGCAGGAGTCACTCGGGCGGGTTTCGGCGTGGTTTGGGATCGTCGGTTTGACTCGGAAAGAGCGGGACACCGTGGAAAGACCGAGCAAGGCCTCGGAGTACCACGAGGGGCCTCGAGTACCTCGAGAGTGCCTCGGGGCAGCGGGAGCGTCTCGGGAGCGCTCGGGAGGCTTCGGAGCACCACAAGGGAGCTCGGAAGGCCTCGAAAGGATCCGAAAGGGCGGGAGTGCCTCGAGAGGACTTAGAGGGGAGCCGAAGGCTAAGGGAGGAAGAGAGAAGAGGGAGGTGTGTGAAAATGAGGAGGGGAGCCCTCTATTTATAGTAAAAATTTCGGAGCAAAGAGGTCCGTACGGACCTTCTTGGTTATCCCAGAATTTTGGATTTCCTCGATTTGAGGGAATGCGCAATGATGGTGAATATTACGGAATGATGATGTCCCCATGCAAGAAGGTCCGTACGGACCAACTCAGCATGCAAAGAGGTCCGTACGGACCAACCATGCATTTGGGTAATCATTTCTTAGGGATTTGAGGGAATATTGTGGACTTTAAGGGGATTCGGTAATTATGACAGCAAAGAGGTCCGTACGGATCAATATTGCTTTCCCAATTTCTGAAAATTCCCAAAAGGTCCTTTTGTCCCTTTTTATCCCGTGAAGGCTCCTCCCTTGGTTTGGTTGGGGGTTTGAGAGGGTTTTGAGAGGGTTTTGAGAGGGTTTTGAGTGAGAGAGGTCTCCAAGACTACGTTGATGAGTCTCGCGGTGTTTCCGTGTGCTTGAAAGGGGTGATCCAGTTGGGGTACTTACGAAGCCCCTCGACGACGTCACTTATGAAAGAAGTGGGGTCGCCGATAAGATAAGGGTCCTAATCCGGATCACGTCTTTGGGAGAGGAAGTGACCGTGAGGGTCAATGTGAGGACGTGGTGGTGTCCTTTTGTGTGACCGTTTAGGTCAATAGGCTGGACCACAGCGATAGGATTCCTACGTATCCACTGGCGGGAATCAAGCACAGTCGTAGTTCGGGTGTGGGGTTAGTGTTTTGTGAATGCAGGCGTGGTGGTGCCCTGAAGTGTCGTGTGACCGCCGAGGTCAGTGGTAAGGACGTGGTGGTGTCTGGGTGGACCGTATAGGTCGATGGGAAGGGCGTGGTGGTGTCCTAGGTGGCCGTATAGGTCGATGCTGGACCTGTGATAGGATTTCTACGTATCCCTGGCGGGAATCAAGCACAGTCGTAGTTCGCAGGTCGTGAATTTGTGAGTGCATGTGGGCGTGGTGGTGCCACTGAAGTGTTGTGTGACCGCCGAGGTCGGTGGTAGGCGTGGTGGTGTCCTGAGATGTGGTGACCGCCGAGGTCAATTGTGAGGACATGGTGGCGTCCTGGGATGGAAATTTTACGATTTTCCTAATCGGGTGGTTTAAGGCCTTCCGGGCCGGAGATAGAGTGAGGACTTGAATCGTCTTCTGATTGCGGTTGGTGCCACGCTGGAGGACTTTGAATCGTCTTCTGGTTGCGGTTGGTGCCACGCTGGAGGACTTTGAATCGTCATCTGGCGGCGGTTGATGTAATGCGCGAGGACTTTGAATCGTCTTCTAGCCGCAGTTTGATGTAATGCGCGAGGACTTTGAATCGTCTTCTAGCCGCAGTTTGATGTAATGCGCGAGGACTTTGAATCGTCTTCTAGCCGCAGTTTGATGTAATGCGCGAGGACTTTGAATCGTCTTCTAGCCGCAGTTTGATGTAATGCGCGAGGACTTTGAATCGTCTTCTAGCCGCAGTTGTGGAGGCGTGGCTGCCTTGTGCTTCGAGAGGCGTAGATGCCTTTGTGTTTTTGCATGTTGAGTAGAAGGTTGGACTTACGATGACTGCCGGTGCTTGAGCTGCCGTTGAAGTGGGCAAGGATGACGGCCGGTGATTGCTTCACCATTTGGCGTTTTGGAGGCGCTTCGTGCCTTGGGACTTGTACTCGGAGGTGTTGGCTCCTTCTTGTGCTTGTTTTGCCGTTGAGTGGGCAAGGATGATGGCCGGTCTTTGAGGATATGCAGCCTTGTATGACTTCCCTTTGACTTGTTGGGGAGGAGCTCGGGCTTACTTTGATGGCCGGTGCTTGTGTTGCCGTTGAAGTGGGCGAAGTTCGGGCTTACATCTGAATGCCGGTGCTTGAATTGCTGGGGATGCGTGACCTTGTAGGGGCCCTTTTCTGTTGGGAAGATGACTTCGGACCTCTTTTGAGGGCCAGTGGTTGAGTTGTCGTTGAGCGTTTGGAGGCGTCTTGCGCCTTGATATTAAATCTTTGGGAGGTGTTGGCTCCTTCTTGAATTGCCGTTGAGCGGGCGTTGGTTGAATTGCCGTTGAGCGTTTGGAGGCGTCTTGCGCCTTGATATTCGTGCTGGGAGGTGTTGGCTCCTTCTTGAATTGCCGTTGAGCGGGCGTTGGTTGAATTGCCGTTGAGCGTTTGGAGGCGTCTTGCGCCTTGATATTCGTGCTGGGAGGTGTTGGCTCGTTCTTGAGTCATTGAATTGCGGGCGTTGGTTGAATTGCCGTTGAGCGTTTGGAGGCGTCTTGCGCCTTGATATTCGTGCTGGGAGGTGTTGGCTCTTGGCAGAATTGCCGTTGAGCGGGCGTTGGTTGAATTGCCGTTGAGCGTTTGGAGGCGTCTTGTGCCTTGGGATTCATGCTGGGAGGTGTTGGCTCCTTCTTGAATTGCCGTTGAGCGGGCGGTGGTTGAATTGCCGTTGGAGTGGGCGAGGACCGGTCTTACGCTGACGGCCGGGGATTGAATTGCCGTTGAAGTGGGCGAGAGGACCGGTCTTCTGGCAGCCAAGGGATTGAATTGCCGTTGAAGTGGGCGAGGACCGGTCTTACACTGACGGCCGGGGATTGAATTGCCGTTGAAGTGGCGAGGACCGGTCTTGCTGGCCGACGGCCGGTGGTTGGATTGCCGTTGGAGTGGGCGAGGACCGGTCTTACGCTGATGGCCGGGGATTGAGTTGCCGTTGAAGTGGGCGAGGACCGGTCTTACGCTGACGGCCGGGGATTGAATTGCCGTTGAAGTGGGCGAGGACCGGTCTTACGCTGACGGCCGGTGGTTGAATTGCCGTTGGAGTGGGCGAGGACCGGTCTTACGTTGATGGCCGGGGATTGAATTGCCGTTGAAGTGGGCGAGGACCGGTCTTACGCCGACTGAGGATTGAATTGCCGTTGAAGTGGGCGAGACCGGTCTTACGGCCGACGGCCGGGGTTGAATTGCCGTTAGAGTGGGCGAGACCGGTCTTACGTTGATGGCCTGGGATTGAATTGCCGTTGAAGTGGGCGAGGACCGGTCTTACGCCGACGGCCGGATTGAATTGCCGTTGAAGTGGGCGAGGACCGGTCTTACGCTGACGGCCGGGGATTGAATTGCCGTTGAAGTGGGCGAGGACCGGTCTTACGCTGACGGCCGGGGATTGAATTGCCGTTGAAGTGGGCGAGGACCGGTCTTACGCTGACGGCCGGTGGTTGAATTGAAGGGTTAGGGACCATTCTGCACTTGGATTTGCTGAGAAAGGCTTTAGGACAGCCAGGGGCAAAGATTATAAGGGCAGTCAAGAGGTGGTTGCCATGGCGGAAGGATCTCGAAGGAGTCGTCGTCAACGCAGTCAAGAGGTGGTCGAGCAACGGATGGAGCTCCAAAGGAATTGGATTTCGTTCGTTCCATATTCGAAGAACCCGGATGTTTTGTATCCGAATCCGGAGGTGCACAATCGTCGCTCTATGAACGTCGGGGAGGTAAGAAATACATTAGTTTTGATTCCCTGCTCGAATTTTTGAATGCTAGAACTAGGTTTTAGTTTTTCGCATTTTTGAATTTTTTGTTATTATTTTTTTTTATGCCTTTTTGTGAAATTCTTGATGAATTGTTGAAAATGGACATGTAAAAATTGTGGGTATGTGTATTTTGTGCAGAAATGTGTAGATTAGCTTTTATTTGTGAAAATAAAGTGCTTCTCTAATGAAATGCATGCTTTGGTGTTTTGTACCGTATGCTGTTTATGTATGTACATTATGAGAAAAATTATCGTGTAGTGATAATTTTTGTGAAAAATGTGACATGTGCCGTGTTTTGTGACGGGTTATTTTCATGGCTTTGCCGTGTTGGGACAGATTTTTTTTTTTTTTTTGAAAATGTGTCGTGTAGGGTTCAATCCCCCCCCTTTTTTTTTCTTTTGAGAAAATGTGTACAGTGTGTGCCGTGTTTTGTGACGGACTGCATGGGAAAAATTATATGCATGATATATGTGAAAATTATGTGCGACATGTGTCGTGTTTTGTGACGGTATATATGTGAAAAATATGTGCATTTTGTGCCGTGTTTTGTGACGGGTTACATGGAAAAATTATATGTATAATGTATGTGAAAATTATGTGCAATATGTGCCGTGTTTTGTGACGGGTTATATGTGCCTTTATATTAAGTACTGTGATTGACGTACCTTTCTTTGTGTTTACTGCGGGATGCGGGGCTTATGGCGGGAAGGCGAAGGATGAAGACTCGGGGATCGCTCGAGGCATTTGTTGGCTTGGCGGCGGATGCACTGATATTTCCGTGGACGGTAGGCCGAGTCCCCGGAGGCTGGTTTATGCTTGGCACAGGTGTGTTTTGTTGAGAACACATTTGGGGTTTCGACACGAGGAAGAACAAGAGCGTCTTCCTTGGCCTTTCGAGTGCGGTGGGATACCACCCACACCTTCCATACGAGGCTGGGGAGAGGTGACGGTGACGCCTACCGACTTTGCTTTGCGATCGCGGGCTTTTCTTGAAAGGAGGGCCGGTGCGGTGGAGGGATATGATAGGCGATGATGTGTTGACCAGAGTGCTGGGCTTTGAGCCTCGTCCTCGCGAGGCACAGGCATGTTGTATAGCGACGTGGAGCTGAAGATCACGTCCGGCATTGGGGCCTACATCCGGGGACCGGCCAGGTGGCAATGCGGAGCTAGCGCGCTCCTTTTGTGGTACGCACCGTCCGAAACTTTGTTCTCGAACCACGCGGCTAACGGCTCCATTTGCTCTGAGAGCTTGATTGACTGGATAGGGTCGTGATATTGCTTGGGGCGAGCGAGGCTTGGGCGAGCTCTACTTCTCCTTGGACCGGTTTAGTCGGGGTGGCCAGGTTCGTTGGCTGTTTTGACTTTGCTCTGGAGGTATGAGTTTATTCTTTGTTTTTTTTTTTTTTGATTTAGCAACTTGTCTTTTCTCCGTTTTCTTTCGCTGAGCCTTCTCTGTTTTTGTCACGAGTGTGGTTTTATGAGGTTTTCCAGTGCTTCCCGTGGGATAGAGATCAGAGCATTCTTGCGTACCACTGCTATGCTAGGGATTTGGGCTCGTACGGCGAGGAAGAGGAGGACCAGCGGGGGAAGCTCACCATCGCCTGACGGGGATGTGCGGGAGCGTCTGGAGAGGGATAGCCGGAGGGTTCGTCTTGTTCCCGTGGGCTCGGTATGAGGGGGATGAGTTCGAGGGCTCCCGAGGTGGCAAGCCGCTGGCGGAAGATCTTTGCGGGGCTTGACTTGTGACGTCATGTACACGGGAGCGGGTCTTCCCGGGCAAAGATGGCCCCTGGTGCTTCCGTGGCTCCGGGACCCTCCCTTTGGGATGCTTGATTCCGGGACATGGACGTGCTCGATTTCGAGAGGTACCTTGGCGGTGTCGACGCCGAGGAGTTCATTTTATATGGAGAGGAGTACGGGGCCTTCGTGAGGAGGAAGGCGAGGACGCCGCAGTGCAGCGCGGAGAGAGAGGGCGCCGCAGCTCCCCCGAGGTTCCGATGCCGGACCGGATTTCACGTATGTCCGGGGACGGATCGAGAGGAGGGGTGTGCATGCCCGTTCGGAGCGAGCTCTGCTTTGCATACGAAGTGGACCCCGATAGATCGGTGAGTGTGCTTACTCTTTTCCATCTTGGCATCTTTTACGTATTTTTCTCTTTTTGTTGTTGAGTATAAGCTGTATTGCTTGAGCGTTTCCTTGGCGCTTGTTGGTGCGGAGTCCCGGGGAGAGCTTATGATATGTTGACTCGCCGTTACGTGGCGATGAAGTCGTTTGCGAAGAAGATGGCTTCGAAGATATCTTGCCGGTCTTCGCGACAGCGTGCCGGCGTACGAGCCTATGCCTTCGAGGCACTGCAGAGACGTTCCTCCGCCTAGAGCCGAGCAGAGCCGCAGCGGGAGAGGGACCTTTGAGGGCGGCATAGCATGGATGCCGGACATCTTCGGGAGCTGCGGGGCCTTCGAGGGAGCGGCCCTTTTATCGGTTCATGCCTCCGCATGGCGCACGGGGTGAGGGTTCCTCGAGCCTTCCTTCTTTGATCCTTTCGCCGGATTTGATCCTTCCGAGTACTTTTCGTGGGAGCCTCGGCGTGAGTGCTCGGTATTCGGACGATGAGGATGTGACGGGCGAGTTCGCTGGGATGCCCGACTTCTCTCTGGAGGACCTTGGCGAGGATGATGATGCTTTGAGGAGTCGATTAGGATTCATTTGCTTTCCCTCTTTTCATATCCCTCTTTTTTGTTTAGCAGCAACAGACATTTTTGGGTACCTGTAATAAAACACATGTATTTGCACGGCAAACAGCATTTTATTTCAAGATGTAATGTCATTTTTGTGATTCCCAGGATTTGTCCTAGAAACTGTTTGCTATTATTATTATATTTTTGTGCATGCCACGTGAGCTGAGAGTGCGTTTGTGGGTAGTGTATGTTTGCCGGGAATGGCTTTGGGCAGTGTTTGGGCGGTTTGGAGCAAGGTTTCTTGAGGACGGTGGTTGTTTATGCTTGTTTCTTTGAGGAAAATGGGTTCTGTTTGCAAGGAGGTCCGTACGGACATACCTAGCATGCAAAGAGGTCCGTGCGGACCAACCTTGCTTTTGGGAAGGAGATAAATGCTTTCAAGTGTCTGGTTCTTCCCCATTTCCCCATTTGCAGCCATTTTCGAGCTTTCTTCCCCATTTTCTTTAGGAACCTTCATTTTTGCCATGGATTCTTCGTACGTCCCTAGAATTTTGCCGAGGCTTTCGCAGGAGAGGCAAGCACACTTTCTTGAGCAGCTGAAAACGTGGATGCGGCGCCGTATGAGGCATCAGGGACGGGCTTTCGAGGTAAGGTTTCGTCTTTGCTCGGTTTGGTCTTTTAAGGAGTTGGTTCCTGATTGGGATTTTTTGCGGGCTGCCGCGAAGTTGCAGGATGTTAGGAGGCACGTGTCTTGTTTCTCCTACAATGAAATGGTGCCCAATTTTGAGGATTTTCGGGCTTTGATTGGAGGGCCAGGAGGTGGAGGCCATCTCGCTTCCTTTGATTGGTGGTCTTTGCGGTGCGCGTGAAGCTTGCGGGCTTTCTTCGTGCTTCGTTGGAAGAAGTGCGGGGCATGATCCTTGATTCGGGTCATATCGACATTTACGAGGCTGTCGGAGCGGTTCATGGTTGATGATGAGAGTGACGTCTCTTGGGATGCATTCGCCTTGTGCGCGATAGCGACGCTTTTCATGGTCAGCTCCCTTGGCATTTGTGATGGTGCTTTGCTAGATGTGGTTGGGCCTTTGCGAAGCTGGAGAGGATATTGTCCCGTTGGTCTTTGGGGAGACTCTTCATGGTATCGGCCGTCTGCGGCCCGGGGATCGTTTTATGAGAGGAAGCCCCGCTTTGCTCACACTTGTGGGCTGCGAGAGAGACTTCAGGCCATGTCCGAGGCTCCGACGTCGTTTAGCCCGTGGTCATTTGCTCAGCGACCTCTTGTGTTGGATATGGATCGATCACTTTGCAGGAGAGATGGATGGCAGCACGGCTTGGTACGCATCAAATCCCATTTGGTGGGTTCCTGGCTGGGGATTGAGACTAGGAGGATCTTGCGGGGAGGGGTCCTACGTTGTCGAATTCCAGGTTTGTCTTGGTCCTCCTTCTATATTCCGTCGCTTGTTTCCGGCGGTTTGGGATGAAGCAGAGCCTTTGTTGGGCTGGATGACCTTGCTTCTGCTGCGGAGGTAGTTCCTCTTTGTATGGCGGCTTCGGGTGCCTTCTTGTATTTTCTGAGGATATGGAAGTATTCCGCTTTCCCTCTGTGGTACTCCTTAGACGTCGGGGAGCGTTGTATTGACGACTCGGTATCTGGCCCGGTATGAGCGGCGTGTTGGGCGATCCCTAGTGGTCTTGGAAAGCGGGCGTGTAGCGATTGCAGGACCCGGTTGCCGTAGCAGCTATTGCCTTAGGAGTTCAAGCACAGTCGACCCTTTGGATGTGACGGGAGACACTTTGTTTGACTACGAGACTAGAGTTGACCGGCCCGACGGGGAGAGGTCCTCTTTTACGGGCTCGCGGGGAGGAGATCCGAGCCGAAGCACGGGCGAATGAAGCCACGAGAGCTCTTGGATTGTTTGACTCTACGGGGAGGACCCTTGATCTCGGAGCGAGAGACGCGAGTTGGTTCACGTGAAGCGAAAGAAGACTCGCTTGGGGACGAGGGAAGAAAGGAAAGAATGGCGAGGGACAAGCGCGAGATGGCGCGGAATGACCTCCTAGGTATCCATTCATTGCATTGCAAACACATTATTAGTTAAATGTATTAAGCTGTCTTTTAGCATGTTGTGAACTTGAGAGTAGACCGTGCTTGAACTCATCAAGAAATGTTGTAACCATTAGTGATTTGTGATTTACTTTTAAAGCTTTGTCGAGACGCAAGATCTCTTGTTTGCCTTTGCTTACATTTATGCACTTTGTCGGCGTCCATCTTTGGACTTTTCCATTGCATCCGCTGAAGGCCGAAAGTCTGCAGGCCCCGGCCCGAGTCCCCTTTGAGGCCTTGTGCTTGGCTGAGAGGTTGAATGCTCCCTTGACAAGTCGTTTTGACGGTCTTTTTTCGTAGCTTCCTTGCCTCTTGTTGGCGTCGGGCTCTTGACCACCTTTTGCAGCTTCTGCTTGAGCTTCTTTTGTTTTTTTTTTTTGGTGAGCCCTTGCTCGAGCTCTCTTTTTTTTTGTGTGAGCCCTTGCTCGAGCTCTTTTTTTTGTGAGCCCTTGCTCGAGCTCTCTTTTTTTTTTTGTGTGAGCCCTTGCTCGAGCTCTTTTTTTTTTATTTTTGAAGCGCATGAGGGCGAAGACAAGCCCCTGGCTTGGAAGCAGACATGAGTCAGTCGTTTGATGCTGAGTGACCCTCGGATGTCCTTTGATGTTGCCGCCGTCGTTTGACTTGGTCAAGGTGACCGCTGGGGCGTGTTTCTTGAAAAGAGCGTAGCTTGATGGAGGTCTTGATTGACATTCAAACTTTTGACTTTTTGTGTGTTTTTAGACCGGACCAATTAAGGTTGCCTACGTTCCCCGGACTAGAGGCTCAGTCTGCGTAGTTCGACACTACATGGAGTGCCAAGAGATGCACAGTTGTTCTTCTTCGGCGAAGTATCTGCGAAGTTTGCTTTCGTTATTTGGATTCATGAAGGGATTGCCGTCTAGGTACGGTAGCTTCATGGCGCCTCGGAGAAGATCTTTTGAACCACAAAAGGGCCGATCCATGTTGGTTCCCATTTTCCCAGTGGGTTGGTTCGAGTGGGAGGCTTTTCTTTGAGTACAAGATCGCCTTCCCTGATGTCTCGGGACTTGACTTTCTTGTCGAAAGCTCTAGCCATCCTGCTTTGATAGGCTCGGACATGTTCCATGGCCTTTAGTCGTCGCTCGTCTAGCAGAGCTAATTCGTCGTGTCGGCTTCGGAGCCATTCAACTTCGTTGATGTCATTTTCCGGCGGCACTCGGAGTGAGGGAATTTCTAGCTCGATGGGAAGGATGCTTCCATCCCGTATGTCGGGGCAAATGGGGTTTCTCCCGTGGGTTTCGGCCCGACGTGCGGTAGCCCCAAAGTGCAAGGTGCAGCTTCTCGGGCCAATCTCGTCCTCGGGTGGTCATTTTTCGGATGATCCGTTCGAGGGTTTTATTTGCTGCTTCCACGGCGCCGTTTGTTTGTGGCCGGTAGGGAGAAGATTTGTGGCGTGTGATCTTGAATTCAGCCGGCGATGCTGTCGAATTCCCCTTCGAAGTGTGAGCCGTTGTCTGATATGACCTCATTTGGGATGCCGTATCGGCATATGATGTTTTCCTTGAGGAAATGCGCGACCTTCTTGGAGGTGAGTACCTTGTAGGACTTAGCTTCGACCCATTTGGTGAAGTAGTCGATGGCTACTAAGATGAACTTCGTGGCCGATTCTTTGCTGGCGGAGCGATTTTCCCGATGACGTCAATTCCCCAGTGGCAAAGGGCCAAGGTGTAGTCATGCGGTAGAGATCGTGGGGCGGCGGATGATTGAGGTTGGAGAAGCGGGTTGGCACTTGTCGCGGCTTCGGACAAAGTGGATGCAATGCGCCTCCATGGAGATCCGGTAGTAGCCCATCCACGAGAATGATTTGCATCGGGGCTCGGCGTTCATGTGGGGACCGCAAGCCCCATTGTGGACTTCGTTCATGCACTTGCTTGCTTCTTCTTGGGCGATGCGGCGTAGGAGTGGCCCGTGGTAGCGTTTCTTGTATAGCATGTCCCCAAGGATGACGAAGTGAGAGGTGAGGCGTTTTAGGGCCATGATGCTCTTGGTTTTGACCCCTCGGTGTGTGGGTCTCCCTTGTTCATGAAGGTAGTTTCCCGTTCTTGAGGTATTGGAAGATGCGGTGTGTCTTTGGAAATGGCGTCGGACTTGCGTCTCTTTGGCTCTTCGGCAATCTTGCAAATCGTTGTGATTAAAACCTTCTCGGCGGCTTGGGCCCGGTTTTCTCTCGTTTGACAACATGCTTAAATGTTTGCTTGATGCATTTATTTAATTAATGTGTTTGTCTTTTGTATAGATGAATTGTTATTAACTTGTTTTGATTAGTTAATATCATCATTTGTTAAAGATGCAATGAAGTGATTTTTTAGGAAGGTCGGACCTTTTATTGAAAGCGTGAAGGCGTACATTGTTGACCAAAGATTCACAATCGTCGGGCGTAAAGCCGTCAAAAGACTCAAAAGATGTGAATACACGGACAACAAGACTCGAAGCTAGACTATAGGCGACGAGGGATTGGACCGAGGCTTCATTACTCTCGGATGGCTGTAGCTCTAGAGGGAGTGGTCTTTGGTTCGGGTGGCCAATCTTCCCTTGGCATGAGTCCGGAAAGTAGCTTGCATGCGGTTCGATTTCAAACCCGGATCGCGGAGGTTTTTGGCTGCTCCACGATGATGTCCCTCCATTAGTGTTGCCACCGAGTCCTTGGGGGTTTTTGATGATAGAAGTCGGCGAGGGCTACTTCTAGGAGGGCGAAGCATTCGGCGGTCGGAGTGGATTCTTGGCGATGTTGATTACTTTCATAGAATGCGCTTCTTTATGCAGGATCTTTGCTTGGACGACGTTTACAATGTCGATTCGAGCGGGCATGCTATATCTCCTTCCACGATTAAGCCTTGGAGGAGGTTGCGCCATTGTTCGTCCGGGTCGGACACCGAATGTTGAATTGAACTAAGGCTGTGATGGCTGTCCCGTAAGATCAGAGTGTCGGCTAGAGGGTTGTCTTGTACGGGGATCGGTGATGAGCCGGTTGCAAGAGGGTTTTCGGCGAAGTAAGGGTCTACTCCTCGATCAATCTCCATTAGGGCATCCATCTCTTGATCCTCTCTCAAGCATTCTTCACGATCGCATATGTCGAGTTGTCATCGACCCATGAGTTCTTCGATTTCCGGCTCATCGCGGCTTAGAGCGTGGATGTAAGGATCCACTTCGTAGCGGGACGGGGTAGGAGAATCATCTCGGAGAAGAGTATTCGGTCATGTCGGGACCTTCTTCTGGTCATAGCTTGCGGCCAAGCACTTGCCATTACCTTGCTTCCGCGGATCACTTCGATCGCTCCATTGGCATTGATGAATTTCACGCATTGGTGAAGAGTAGATGATCTTGCTTTCATCGATGTATCCAAGGCCGTCCCAACAAAGCGAGAAGGTTGGTTTGATTTCCACGACTTGGAACTCTACCGACTCCAATTGTACGTCGAATTGGATCCTCAAATTGATGACTCCTACGATTGGTCGTGCGGTGGAGTCGTAGGCTCGGATTACCGAGGTGAAGGCCTTATCGAAGAACGGTCGATGCGGAGTCGTTTCAATGTGCTCAAAGCGATGATGTTGACTGCGGAGCCGTTATCAATCAAGACGTTCGGGAGGAAGAACATCTCTATCTTTATGAGGATGAGGAGGGCTTCGTTGTGCCGATTCTCACATATTGGCAAGTCATCGTCTGTGAAGGCTAAACCGCTTCCCGTGCTACCGTTTGACTCGATCTCTTACGGGAACGTTCGATCCATCCATTCGTATGCCTTGGCTGGGGCAAAGATCGTAGGGAGACAGTTGCCCTTGGGCGTTCTTGTCGGAATTCCCGGTCACGAGACCTTTTGACTCTTGTTTCACGCTCCCAGTCATAGCGGGACAGCATGCGACGGTTTCGGAAATTGCGGGGAGTGCTGCTCTCGCTTGGAGTTTCATCAAAGGCTATTGAGTTTACTCTGTCGTTCCGTGGGAATGGATTTCCGATGGTATTGGGACCACGGGGGCGTTCCAATTTTCCCTCCTCAATGAGCCCCTGGACCACCTGCTTGAGCACGAAGCAATTGTCGGTGGTGTGGCCGGGGTAGTTGTGGAAGGCGCAGTGCTTGCTCATATCCATGTTGGGTTTGAGGGTCTTCGGTTGGAAATTCTCGAGTGGTTTGAGAAGATTTCTCTTCACCAAAGCTTCAAATACTTGACCCAAGGGCATTTCCGGAGTTATCTAAATCTTTGGAGCTGTGGGAAGCGAGGGGTTGCTATTCTTTGGGGCTGCTTGATCGCGGTTTACTTGAGCTCAGTTACGAATGTAGTGCCTTCTTGCTTCCTTTCCTTTGGTCGGGCGGGAGTTGAAGTTGCCGAGGTTTGTTCGATAGCGGTAAGATGAGGCGGGGGTTCTTTGTTGCCTTTTGAAGACTCGTAGTCTTTTCAAACTTTGTCCGGCGTTGACCGTGGCACGAGAGATCCGGGTAGAAATGGTGGGCGATCGGGGTTCTCAAAGATGGCTTGAGGCGGGAATGGAAGATGTCCATCTGCTCTTCTTTGGAAAGCGGATCCATTATCTCGCTTAGCTTCCAATTCCATCTTTTGTAGAATTCGCCCATTTGGTTCGTCATCCTTTTGTTCGGTGGCTTGCGAGGTCATGACGGTTTGTTTCCCATTCAAGATTGGCGCGGTACTTCTCGAGGAAGATTTCACGATCGATCCCACGTGGAGCGGTTTTACGCCTTCACATTGAGGAACCACCTTAGTCTTTGTGGATTTGAGGGAATGCTGAAAATGATGATGCCATCTGTTGAGGGTTGCCCCTTTGGCTCTCATACCCGGGACGTAGGTGTCGATGTGGGTTTTGGGCATTATTCTGTCTGGTCAAACTTTTCCATTTCCGCATCCTGAATTTTGGAGGGAGAGGGACCACTTTGTTCGGATCGGTAGGCGGGAGGGAGTCCTTCCGAGAACTAGCTAGCTTGCCTTGCATGTCTTTCATTTGTTCAATCGGCCGGGCCATGTGGGGATCGGTATGCGAGGTGGGTTACCGTTTTCGGGGACGGAAACCGAAGATGGAGGTGGATTGGGCGATGGGATCGCCATTCGGGAGTCTTGGGGAGGTAGTTGAGTGTATACCAACCCATACCACAGGGTGTTGAAGTTGAGGGCGTGATTGCTAGGTCCGCTAAGGGTTGTGTTTGGGAAGCTGGGAAACGATTCGTTAGCCCCAATTGGCGGAGACTAGCGGTGTGGCAAACGGAGATGTCGGGATATCCGCTCGGGATGCCTGTCCCTGGTAAGAATGGGGACTTTTGATTGTGGTTGCGAGGCTCGTATAGAGGCAAAGGATTGAATCTGGGGATACCGAGATGCATTGGGATGCAGCGGAGCGAGCACGTATGTGTCTTTGTTAGTGCGAGCTTGATGTGCGAGCCGGGAAACCGACCTCCGAGGCGGGCATGTCGGGCTTGGCCCGACGCCTAAGGAGCTTTGAGCGAGAGGCGCTGCGTTGCTTTGGGATCTCGTAGCTTGGCGGAGGCGGGACTGGCGATAGCTTTGAGGAACCGGGGAGCCGGTATATCTTCGTCCTCTATGAGAACAAAGGTTCCGTCGGGTTGGGAAGCTGCAACTGTTCCTCGAAGACGCAAGGTGTCGACGATCCGAGCTTGCTTTGTTCTTCTTGGCGCTTCTTGATGGTTTCGAAGGCTCGCAGCACCTCCTCCATTGTCTGGAGATTCCTTAGTGGCGGGGTTCCGTTTCCCTCACTGTTATCTGTTGATCCCGTCATGGGGGAGTATCGGACGGTGCGGACCGTTGAACTGGAAGGGCTATCGGACCACTGTGACTTCGATGCGAAAAGGCGGCTTCCAGGTATTCTCAACCACTCTCGGTTATTTGGAGGGTGACGGGCAAGGTTTAGACACAGGAATGGCCTAACGGGATAAAAGGGGAAAGCTCACGTGGCATGCGGTTTCCGTTTCTTTTATTTTTGATTTTTTTTTTGTTGTTTTAATTTACTTAAAACATGTTTTCTCAGAATCCTAGGTAGGTTGGAAAAGATTGCTCTTGTTTTTCGCAACTATGCTAGATCCTGGATCGATGGAGACCATACGTGTGGCTATAAGCCCCTCGTTTTGCACCTGTATTTCGACATCCCGGGGTGGACGGCCCGGGCGAGGTCCTATAGTGCAAGCGGTTTCCACCGGCCTAAAGAAAAATCGAACCTAAGGACCGAGCTTTGTCATGTTCGTTTTGATGCGTTAGCCATGTGAATAGTGAACCAAGGCCGGCCGCGAGTCAAGATCGGGTCAAGAGTTCGGCATGACCTCTCTTTACCTTGCTTGCGCAAGGGATGCGTGACGTTAGGCGTTGGGTGGGTCATATCGTCATGGGCGACGTATCAAAGACGTGATGACATGGTGTCATGCGAGCATGGATGTATATCGGGACGGAACATCGTGCAGGTGTAGCTTCGAAAATCAAGATCGAGGTCAAGATTTTAGCATGACCTTTCATCGCTTTGCTTGCGCAAGGGATCTTGAGTTAGAGCCTTGACTCGAGAAAATGGCCGGCATGGTATATGTATCCAGTGTATGACACGGGTGGGTAAAAACCAACCGAGGGCGGGACGAGTGTGACTCAAGACTCAAACGTGCGGGGTTGACGCTTGGCTAGGATGGGATGTTTGGAATGATCCCGTGCGCGTCCAAGAGGCCTAGGAAGACCAAACGGACCTGGCAACCGAGACCACTCCGGGTTGAGGGTTGTAGTGTGCGGTGTAGCGAGCGGCAGTGTGAGTAGAGTGCGGTGTAACCGAGGCGGCGGTGCGCGTAGTGTGCGGTCTCTAAAATTCTTTTACGAGTAAAACGAGGAGTTTTTGAAGAATTTTAAATGTATGCGAGATGTATATTGATGCATTTTTTTTGTATTTTTATTTTTTGTAAAATAAAAACGATGCACGTGCACACACACACAACAGTTAAAGGAAGGGGTAAAATGAAAGTTTGACCCTCATCATCGTTTTAAAAATCTTTTGTTTTGTTTAAAAGTTTTTAAAACAAAATGTCCCCAGCAGAGTCGCCAACTGAAATTACCCGGATCCGAGAAAGGCTTCGCAGCCCCGGCATCTGGCGTCTTTCGCGTTGGAGCGACGTGTCTCGCCGTTTTTGTTTTTGTAGAGTCGCCACGCCGTTTTTATTAAGCCCAAAACATTGAAAAAGGGCATCAGTTTAAAGATAATTTTAAACTGTTTTTGTGTGATGAGATTTTGAGTTCGGAGGTCAGATGACTCCCCGGGAAGAGAATATTAGAATATTAGAGCTCACCCGAGTAGCCTCGTAAAACGAGTCTTTCGGATACCCCTAATATCCTTTAAATGTTGTGTGTGTGTGCTTTTAAAAATGCATACTGTATCGGATGTCTACATTGTATGCTATGTATGGAAATGTATTGAAATAGTATAGGAAGGAAGCCTTACCAATGTTGGTTCGTGTCTCTGTCTTCCATTTGGGAATAGTGTTTGAGGTCGGAGTAGCGTTCGGTACGGATCGGGATTGCTTCGGGAGATGCCGGTTGTCCGCGGACGAGTTTCGGCGTGAGTTGAGGTTGTAGGCTGCGTTCGGGCGAGAGGTTCGGCGTGCGTGGGGATCGTCGGGATCACTCGGGCGAGAGGTTCGGCGTGCGTTGTGGTGGCGGGAGTCACTCGGGCGAGTTTCGGCGTGGTTTGGGATCGTCGGTTTGACTCGGAAAGAGCGGGACACCGTGGAAAGACCGGCAAGGCCTCGGAGTACCACGAGGGCCTCGAGTACCTCGAGAGTGCCTCGGGGCAGCGGGAGCGTCTCGGGAGCGCTCAGGGAGGCTTCGGAGCACCACAAGGGAGCTCGGAAGGCCTCGGAAGGATCCGAAAGGGGCCGGGAGTGCCTCGAGAGGACTTAGAGGGGAGCCAGAAGGCTAAGGGAGGAAGAGAGAAGAGGGAGGTGTGTGAAAATGAGGAGGGGGAGCCCTCTATTTATAGTAAAAATTTCGGAGCAAAGAGGTCCGTACGGACCTTCTTGGTTATCCAGAATTTTGGATTTCCTCGATTTGAGGGAATGCGCAATGATGGTGAATATTACGGAATGATGATGTCCCCTGCAAGAAGGTCCGTACGGACCAACTCAGCATGCAAAGAGGTCCGTACGGACCAACCATGCATTTGGGTAATCATTTCTTCCGGGATTTGAGGGAATATTGTGGACTTTAAGGGGATTCAGTAATTATGACAGCAAAGAGGTCCGTACGGATCAATATTGCTTTCCCAATTTCCTGAAAATTTCCAAAAGGTCCTTTTGTCCCTTTTTATCCCAGGAAGGCTCCTCCCTTGGTTTGGTTGGGGGTTTGAGAGGGTTTTGAGAGGGTTTTGAGAGGGTTTTGAGTGAGAGAGGTCTCCGAGACTACGTTGATGAGTCTGCGGTGTTTCCCGTGTGCTTGAAAGGGGGTGATCTAGATTGGGGTACTTACAGCTACGGTCATTGATCCTTGCTCTAATCTCAAAAACTCAACTTCCTTCTTATCTCTTGTAACCATTGGAATAAAATGATCTCGGAACTTACGTGTGAAGTTCTCCCAAGTCTGCGGTGTAAGGTCCCGATCCCAGCCATCCTTCACTACTTGCCACCAATGCTCTGCAGGTCCTTCTAACTTGAAGACTGCGCATCTCACTTTTCTGCATCTGAGCTCTCCATTGCCAAGAAAATTTTATTCATAGCTTCAAGCCATCTCTCCGCCGTCACCGGATCTGGGTCTCCACTAAAGCTTGGAGGTATCATCTTGACGAACTTTTCCAAACCATGCCCGTATGCGTCTTCTTGATCTTTGCCGTACTTGCCCTTGTGTTGCCATACTTTGCAAAAATACTCGAAACATGTTCATCATCTCAACATTCGGATTTCCATCACCCCCGGCATTACCAACATTGCCCGGAACCTGATGCTGATCATCCTCATTTCCAGCCATTGAATAAACTCCTGCATTAAACACTCGGCGTAAATTATCACACACTCTCACTCAGCTAGACTCTACCCGAGAACTCTAACCGAGCTCTGATACCAACTGTGAGGACCCCAACCCGGAACCTAACCCGTGTCCCGAGCTAGAGCGTCCCCAAAAGGACTCAAACCACCTAAACTTTTTAAAACTTTGATTTAACTTACAACTTAAACATACTGAACATAACCATTTCAAAATAACTTCATTCCTCTCTACATGGAAGGAAGAGTTGAATAACTTTAAAAGTAACAACCTGTTTTAATTACAAAAGACTTTGGTTATAACGTAGAAACCAAGTTTTATACACACAAACTCCATAAAGGAATTATACGAAATACATCTTCTATGCCAACCTATACGTACCCCGACAAATCCCAAAATACCACGTCCAAACTCCTTTCCGTCCTCACTTGGCTGGTCCGCCTGTCTCAGGATCTAAAAACATTAAAGGGAGAGGGGTGAGAATAAATCTCAGCAAGCTATTATGAATGCAGCAATATGCCAGGTAAGATGCAAGACATAACAAGGTACATCTCACATATTGGTAAAACAGTAAACACCTTCCGTTACCTTTGTTACCTTTCCCGTCTGAATCATAAGTCGTATCACTGTGGGCATAATACTCCACTATTTCTGTGAATGCATATCCACCAGAACCAATATCATATAACCGAGACAGTTATGATTATAACTCATCTTCTGTGAACTGCTTAGGCATATTCACATCTTATAAAACCCGTTTTCCAGGGAACCATATAAGATAGTAGCAACTCTGTAAGGCTTTTGGCTCAATACAGATGCTATAACCCCAGTCTGTGGCCACAGAGGGGGAGAGGTCACAGGTATGATGAACCTTCAATCACTTATAGAACAAATCAATAATTGATTGAATTCCATGATACCCCCCAATCACATAAAATATAAACACGTTCAAGCACATAATAGATACTTGAAATATAATCCACAAAAGGGATAAGCAATGTAGCCACATGGTAAAATATACTCATGTTCAACCAATATCATAGTGTAACATTTATGTAATACACTAAGCATAGCACCATCAATGAATATGTATTCAAGTAGGGTAACAGTATAATCAATAAATCCACAAATGGGATAACAATACAACCATATGATAATCATATCCACACTTGGGATAACCATGCAACCATATAATGAATATATCCACACTTGGAATAACAAGTTAACACATAGCACATAAATCTACACTTGGATAATAATGAAACAATGTGATAAATACACATTCCCAAGTTAGCACAATAGTGTAACATATAGCTTCTACACTATCCAAACCAATCACCAAGTATATGGGGCAAGTAAGGCCACTATGTATCATAAACCATTCCTACATAGTCATTATACAACCTCGAATAAACTTAATAAAGGTTCAAGATCTATTTCCCAAGTTTGAACTACTTTGGTGAAGTTACAAATCAAGCTTATCACCCACTTTCTGGACAATTTTTAAACTACTTCCACAAATCCATTTTGACCAAATAAGACGTCATTGTGTAGCCAAAGTATTCTACTTTCATCTAGGTTAAAGAGATTTCATTTTGGTTCTATTTTGATTAGGTTTGAACAGCTCTAAAGTTGGTACAGTGTACCCAGGCCAGGACACGACTCGTGCCCCAGGGCACGACTCGTGCCAATTTTCCTCAATCTACTCAGAACGATTTGGCCTCCTAGGTACGACTCGTGGGCACGATTTGGCCAAGGGCATGACTCGTGCTCCAGTGCACGACTCGTGCTCATTTGCACCACTAGTGCAAATTTGCACCACTAGTGCTCATTTGCACCACTAGTGCAAATTTGCACCACTAGTGCTCCCGTGCACTAGTCGTGCCAATGCCCAGAATGGTTGCTGATGTTTCCATCAGCTGCAACCTAAAACCACAAAACCCCATTTTTGCTTCATCTAGCTGCACCAAACAAACCAAAACCAGTTTATATACCATATTGAACACATATCAATACTCAATCCCTGCTTTAAAACCCTCTATCATCTTTAATCCCAAAGTTGATCAACTATTTCATTACTCTTTTCATGTTCATCAACATTATGCTTTCCTAATCATTCCCAAAGCCAAGAAACAACACAATCAAGTCCCAAAACTAGTTCATAGCACATTTACATATCATTTAAATTCATATGCTCAACATTGAAGGGAAATCATAATAACTTACTTTAGGATTTTTGGATGAAAAGATGATCTTCTTAGCTTGATTGATTCCTCTAGTTGTCCCAACCTCAAAAGTACTCTTGGATTTGAAAATGGATAAGAAATGGCTTGCTATATGCCTTGGAAGGTGAGGCTTTCAATGGAGGTTTTCCATGGAAAATGATAAGGAAGAAGGAGAGAATGACGAGGAAGGAAAGAAGGAGGATGGTAGAGTGAGGGGGAAAGTATGGGAGGTATGGGGAGGTTTGACTATTGGGAAAGAAGGATGAGGAAATTAAGGGGAAGCATGGTCCCCCCCATGCCCCTAATAATGTAAGGCTTTCACCAATTTAAAATAAAGCCCCCAAATGTTTAAATAAAGAACTTCAATATTTTACTTCTTTCCTCTACACAAGTAACCTAGCTACTCACATTTTATTTATTTTCAATTACCATATCCCAACAAAATAATTTAAATTATTTCCATATTTAACCTAAGGATTTTAAAACTATCCTTCCACCATCTCATCCTAACATAAGAATTTAAATACATAAAATAAACACATATAGTTAACATTAATATTAAAAGCATAACATATTATACTAAAATTTGTGCCTAGGGTTAGGGTCGTTACACCGATGATGAAGATGGGGAAGAAGACAACGCCGAGGAAACTAGTGAAGAAGAAATTAAATTTTGTAGTGATAGTGATCAAGATTGTAGTGAATGAATCAATTTAGTTTTAATTCAGATAATGTTTTGTATATAATGTTTACATTTTATATCATTTATCACTGTAATATTATATCTATCTCATGATTTTCAATTTTACTTGGTTACTCTTACATGCTATGTAATATTACATCTATCTCATGATTTGGACAATAAATGCTTTCTACTATTTAAATGCAAACATAGTGTATATTGGCTGCAAACATCTTACTCCATAATTTGCTTGGACATGTAGTCATTATTTTGAATGCTTCCTACTATTTAAATTTTGTTCTACTTGATAATATTTTCTGTCTACATATATAATATACTAGTTTAGATATGTCGGGTCGAGGTGGCAATCGTTCAAAGAGAGGAAAGGTTGCAGGTTTTGTCCATCGTCTTGTTTCACCAAGGACGGGAGGGAGGGGCTCTACTTCTGATTCTGGACGTAGTGATGATGATTTGAGCAGTCCAGGTATTGATAGCTCTAGTGTTCCTATTAGTGAACCATTCGGGCGGGTTAATTTGGACGCAATTATTAATGAGGAAGGAAAAATGGAAATATATATCTCTCCCAGTGGCCAGTAAGTATTATTTAATTGTAAATGTCATATATATAATGTTTACATTTTATTATTGTCTTTTTATTTGTATATATATTGATATATTATTTTTCAATTAATATCTTAATAGGTTTATACAAGGTGGTTGTCAAGACACTGCTCGATGGTTTGGGGATTTATTCAGTGGGTATAATTTTGAAGAATTTTATCCCACCCCAAAGTCAATATCAAAAGATGTGTACGATATTTGATATTGCCAGTTTCGGATAAAATTACTTAATTCTCTTTCCTTTGTAAAGTTTGTAGACTAGTCCCCTGTTTATTTAACTAGCACATATATTCTTGCCCCGAATTCTCCGACCTACAAATAGAGAAGGCTTTCAAGCAACTAATTGCTAAGCGGTACGCTGGCAAAGTGTATGATATGAAAAAAAAAGTGGCTAAGGGATGGTTTACCTCCAGCTAATTTCACGAATAGTGCGTGGGAGCAGTGGGAAGCCTATTGGAATAGTGAAAAATTTCAAAAAAAATCAGAAATTGCAAAAAATAATAGGAACTCACAAGAGGGGCGGGGGAGTGTGCACACTGGAGGATCGATTAACTTCATCGAGACTTGGTCCCGAATGGTAAACTTACTTAATTTATTATCCGTTTGTAAATTAAGCAATACTCTATTTGATTCATATATTGTTATTATTTGATGAAATTTTGAAGTTTTAATTTTTTTATATGTTAAGCGAAAGAAACACGGAGATGATGAGGCTGATGCTGCTGCTGTGTTTATGGCTACACATATTGCGGAGGCTCCTGATGGCTCAGGTTGCCACAATGGGTTAATCCTTATTATCAGACCCTTTATGTAAGTGTTTCTAGTATTTTCTATTAGTAAATTATAAATTATTTAGTTAAAGAAATATTATTTTCTACCATAGTGTATAATGTTTTTTTTTTCAGGAAGAGTATGATAGGCGGGCTCGTGATGAGGCTATTGAAGAAGGAAGTATGGCGCCTGAGAGCACCGAGCGGCCCGCCTTTCGTGAAAATCTTTGGGCGGCCATTGTCCTCCGAGACAAGCAACCAAAGGGAAACCGCTTGCCTGGATTCGGAGGACATGGTGCTGGGTATTTTAACATGCCATTCCGCAGCCCTACTACGCAATACTTTTCATCTTCTTCCTCCGGCAGTCAGCATGTGGATCAAGAGGCGTTTGATGATCGGGTCCAGAGAGAGGTCCAGAGGCAAGTGGAGCAGATCCAGAGCCAGGTCCACGCCCAGGTGGAGGCCCAGGTGCAGACCCAGGTGCAAAGCATATTGGAGCAACAGCTTGAGCAGCGCATGCAACAATACTTGGCTACCATGAATTTGCAACCACAGCAACGTAATAGCGGTAATGCTTCTGATGAGTCAGTCGGTCAATACCTTAGGCGAACTGGCGGTGGTAGCGGTAGCGGTAGCGGCAGCGCTCGTGGTCGTGGTAGTTAAACATTCATTTTATTTGACATGTAATCAAACAAACATATTTTGTTTCCCTTTTCCTTTTCCTTTCCCTTCCCTTTTCCCCAAGCGAAACAATTTCCCTTTCCCCTTTCCCCTTTCCCCTTTCCCGTTTCGCTTTAGGTTGTTGGATACAGTTTTCCTTTATTTGATGTTCAAACAAAACATTTTCCCTTTCCCCTTTTCCCCTTCCCCTTTTCCCTTTCCCTTTCCCATTACCCCTTTCATGTTTCGCTTGATTTGGATGGTTGTTTCAAGCGAAACAGGTTGTTTGTGTTTCTTTTATGTTGGGATTTGTTTAAAACAGGTTTGACAGATTTACAGGTGGTTTAATAATAAAATAGATTTTTTTTAAAAAAATCTGGACAAATTACCGACGGATATTTCCGTCGGTAAATAATTAAAAATAAAAAAATAAAACTCATTACCGACGGACATTTTCGCCGGTAATGTTTTAGATTTCCGACGGATATATCCGCCGGTAAAACTTAAATGGGTTTTATTATTTTATTATTTTAATATTTACCGACGGAAATGTCCATCGGAAACCTCCGGTGATGGCTCCGGCAGACCGGCCGGCGTACGTCCTTGTCGACGGACAGTTTCCGGCGGAATTTTCTGTTTACCGACAGACTATCCGCCGGTAATACCGACGGAAATGGTCCGTCGGTATTACCAACCAATTATTTCCGACGGAATCCGACGGACGATTTCCGTCGGTAATGTCCATTTACCGACGGATCTGGGAAATTACCGACGAAAATTTTCGTCGGTAAAAGGCCTGTTTCTAGTAGTGTTGGTGTAACAAAGCGGGCCAGAGGCTAATATGCTATATGAACAATCTGCAGTAACATCATGGGCAACTTCATTCAGAAAAGTCACTTATCCAGCCAAGCCATTATATTCCTTTTTGGACAATGTCAAGATATTGTTCTTACCCAATATCTTTATGATTCCAAATCCAAACACAAATTCAGTCTCTTCTTGCATGCTTAACTTTTTATCTCTTTCATTTCTGGTTCATTACCGACACAAAATCGTCGTAGCAATCCAGTTGTAGCCGCCTCAAACATGCTCTCGTTAATTACATTTCATAACGAAAGAAGCTTCATTCCGTTAAGGCAAGTATGCAGTTAGTAAATCTGTCAAACTGAAAGATATATAGAAGGTATATAGTATAAAGTTTACGCACATGTCGATCTCTTTTCATTCCAGATAGAGGAGGTGGTCAAAAAGGCGAAACAAAGAATTTTTGAAGAATAAAGATGACAGATCCGCTAGCACAGCACCCTGTGTGGCAAGGAGGGATATCATACGAATAAAAACACTTTTGATTTACATCCGAGAACTTGAAGATCATCTTCAGAAGTACGGAAAGTAATCAAGAATATGACTATGCAACATGCAGCTTCTTGTTAAGTCAACGTGATTCTCAATCGTGCAAGTTGACCACGTGCCCATTATCTGCAACAGCAATCACTGCTTTATCCGATAAACGCTTACATTATCCTTGAGGATCTTGATGGTGCACGGCAACAGTTTTTCTTGAGATAGTTTCTTTGAGGGTAAGTAACAAAAAGTCGAAAAATTGGATCTTGAGATGATCTTAATTAAGTATCTTGCTCACATTCAACTTCCCATTTGGCTGTACCTTATCGCTACGTAAGCTTTTCTCTCTCTCTATAACGTAGGGAAGACTTAAGGATAAAATCGATTACCGTTGAATTGCATCTCTCTCTCTCTCTCTCTCTCTCTCTCTCTCTCCGTGTGTATGTGTCTATATAAAGAGCCGTCTAGGCAAATGAAAACCACACCTCTAATTACCCAATATTCTTAGATTCCTATTCCTGCAATATGGCTGCCATTTCGTATCCCGGGATAAACAATCCACAAGCCCAAAACTATAACAAACATGGAGCCGTAGTTGAAGAAATCCAGGGGCTTATAAGAGTTTACAAAGATGGACGTATTGATCGACCTCCTCTTATACCTAGTGTCTTCTGTGGTACTGCACCATCAGAGCTCGGGATTGTCACAAAAGATGTGATGATCGACAAGTTTCTGTGGGCCCGTTTTTATGTGCCTAACAGGCCATTAAAGCTGCCACTTTTAGTTTACTTTCATGGAGGTGGATTTTGTGTTGGCTCGGCTTCTTGGAAATGTTATCATGAATTCTTGGCCAATCTTGCTTATGAAGCTGGTTGCGTGATCATGTCTGTAAATTACCGTTTAGCCCCTGAAAATCGTCTCCCAGCTGCATATGAAGATGGTGTTAATGCCATTATGTGGCTAAAACAGCAGGCTGTAAATGGTTCTAATGACCAAAAATGGTGGTCAAGCCAATGCAACTTCTCAAGCCTGTTTCTTGCTGGTGATAGTGCTGGTGCTAATATAGCCTATCAGGTTGCAGCCCGACTAGTGTCGAAGGGTAATTTAGGAAAAATATCTCTCAAGGGCATTATCGTAATCCAACCTTTTTTCGGTGGAGAGGCACGTACAGAATCGGAAAAGCAGCCTCCTAACTCTGCTCTAAGCCTATCGGCTTCTGACACCTATTGGCGATTATCATTACCTGTGGGGTCGAACCGAGACCACCCATGGTGCAACCCTCTAGCCAAGGGTGCACCCAAGTTGAGTGGCTTGAAGCTTCCCCCAACCATGGTTTGCATTGCTGACATGGATATATTGAAAGATAGAAACTTGGATTTTTGTGGTGCCATGATTAGTGCTGGAAAACAAGTGGAAAAGGTCATCTACAGAGGAGTAGGACATGCTTTTCAAGTTCTGCATAATTATCCTTTGTCGCAGACTCGAACCCGTGAAATGATGTCTCATATTAAAGCTTTCATGAACCAGTAAATGGGAAATGAACTTACTTTGTTTACTCCCTCCTTTCCAAAATGATCTTCCATTTTTTTTTGCCGGTTAGTATAAAGTAACTTTAATTTTATGTTGATTTTATTATACAAATGCAAATCTAAAACTTGTTACTAAGATTCCTTCGACAATACTATCAATAACAAGTTTTAGATTTTCATTTGGATAATTAAATCAATTTAAAATTATTGCTCAAAGTTCCTTCGTAATAATGACAAAAAAGTGGAAATATCATTTTGGACAACGGAAGTATATGCTTAGACTTTTGTAATTACTTTGTGGAATAATTACAAGTACATGGAATGGAATGTTCTACACCCTCATTTACAACAAAGGTAATGTAATATGATTTGACAATATAATGTAAGGTACTTTTGAGTCTCGTTACAAATAAGGTAACTCATTTGGATGATGTTTATTTTTATTAACGGAGTGAATCAACTCGTCAAATAAAATAACAATCGTCAAAGAAGTAACGCCCCTTTCGTCGTTATCTTCATCTTCATTTCATTTTTATTTTCACATCCAATCTACACTTCAACATATCAGAATCCCTCCCTCGGTCCATGTTACAAGCAATTCTTTGCCACGATCTCAAATAGAGGTAATATAATTTTTAGGGTTCTTCAGTTTATCGAAAATGGGTCAACGGAAAAGCGGGAGACCTCCCTCCACCTTCCTGGTCCAACAGTGTCAAGATGGCTCTTGCAGCTCTTCACAAACCATCTTCGGGTCCGCTTTCGAATTTTTAATGAAGAGAAAAGAAAGTGAGGGGAGGGAAAATGAGAGAAAAGAAAGGGAGGGAAGTGAATTTAAATTCCTTCCGATGTGCTTCTGAGTTAGGAAGGAAATGAAAGGAAAAATAAAATTTTCTCTCCTTCCTCATGCTTTCGAGTTTTGGAATGAAATGAGAGGAAATAAAAAAAAAAATGACTTCTATACCCCCATTTATAAAAAAACCTAGTTGAAGAGCATTGCACCCCCTTCATTTCTGTAGCCAATTAACAGTTTCAAGAGTGAAATATCATCCTCCTCCTTGTGTAAGAGGACTCAAAGCTCATACCATCCTACTTTATCTAATTTATATATCCAAACATAGTGACAACAAGAAAGAATTAGAGATGAGGGGGCAGTTCTATTTGCCAAATTCTTCATAATAGGATATAGGAAATTGTTCAATTGCCAATTTCTCTTGGGGTACCTCAGCTTGTTTCCATGATGTCTTTTTCTACATGGTTCATAGAATGATGAATTCCACTTTCATTTGGAAGATAGCTTTTGCTATCAATCACGTCTACCAGCTGGATCTATTGTTTTGACTTGTTCATCCACGTTGACTTGTGTCGTTAACCTGTGTCCCTTCCACCTTAAGTACTTAATCATTTTGGGTAATGATGAGATTATAAAAAATATTTGAGGGTAAAAGTGAAATAATAATAAAAAATTTAAGCTTTCAATTTCTTTCCTTTCAATTCCTCTCAATTTTAGGAGGAAATTTTTTGGGGGGGGGGGGGGAAATCCTAAAAAATTTTCTTCCCTTTCTTTCTACTTTTACCTTAAAAAATCTCGGAAGCAAGCTAACAAATGATTTTTTTTTTAAATTTCCTTCCCTTTCTTTTCCTTTCTTTCCATTTTTAAACTCGAAAGCATGACATCAGTTTTCTCTCCACCACAGAGCCGTTCTGAAGAGCCAAATTAAGCCCAAAATCGGGAATTCACCATCGCAATCGAAGATAATGACTCCGGTGGTGGTGACGGCGTCTGCCGTAGATGAGGGAAGGAGAAGCCCCATGTTTCAACCGACACTTGTTGGTGTGACATCGACGGTGATGGATGAGTACGATCTTGCTAGGCCAAATGATTACGAGGAGTAAAGGAGGGAACAGAAGAGGAAAGCGGCAGAGGCGGAGATGAAGAGGGAATTGGATAGGAGGAGGAAGAAGGAGAGGAGGGAGAGAGAGAATGCTGAATCCATTGATGGCTAAGAAGACAGATAGACGAGCATGGGTTATTGCGGGGGCTAAGGAAGAATACTACAAAATCCATTAAATAGACTCACAAATGTTAAATATATTTATCAGGTGTTAGTATTTTTCTTAAAATGTCAAACCATAATATGTTCAATTAATTGTAAAAAATCGTATAATACGTTACCCCAATGTGTCATTTACCCATTATTTTGTTTGTAAAATATAGAAATGGATGTTTCTTGAATGTCATTTCCACAGGTTACATGCTTGTATTATGGAGAGAGAGAGAGAGAGAGATATGCTTATCTCTTCGAACTTTTAATCTTTTATCATGGTGGTCCGTAGTTGATTCTGCATGTGGAGAATTAAAAAACAGTGGATTCTACTTTTGAAGCCTGCATTGACCATGCATACTATTTATAGTCTATGGATTCCAAACGTTAATCTTACTATAAATGACTACTCCCTCCGTTCCATTATCTTACTCATTTACAGTTGAGAACGAAAAATAAATAAAGAATGAATATACTCCCTCTGTCCCACTTCAATTGATACTTATTTTCTTTTTGGTACGACCCACTTCAATTGATACTTTCCAAAATGAAAAGGAATCTTCACTATTTACCCCACTCATTCTCTCTCCTATTTTACTTTTTCACTCACAACATTCTCTCTCCTAACTATTCCTCCCACTCATTCTCTCTCCTATTTAATTTTTCATACTCACAACATTTAACTTTTTCTCTTTCTTACATCACTTTTCCTTAATTCCCACACCCAAAAAGTTGGTCTCTATTGAAGTGGGACGGAGGGAGTATATAATATCATTAAAATAAGAGTTATGAGTGGATAGGAGAGAGAAAGTGGGATAGAGAATAGTAAGTGAATAGTTGTTATGAGTATGACAAGTGGGTCCCATGAATAAAGAAGTATTAAAAAATTTCCTTTTTAGAAAAATGAAACTTTAAAGTGAAACGTCCAAAATAACAAAATGGGTAAAAAATTTATGAAACGGAGGGAGTATAAATAAATGACTATAAATGGGAAGAATTTTATCATAACAAAAGCATCAAATAACAAGCAAATGCGATAATTGTCTCAATATTATAACCGGCATTTTTTCACACTATAACCTTCATTTTTTAACACTATCATCGACTCTATTTAATACTATAACTGACAATTCTTAACACTGTACAATCAGCAATTTTTAACATTACAACTGACAATCTTAATAATATCGCTAGTCCTCTTTTAGTAGATGTTAAAAGTGCTGATTTGAATGTTTACAAGTGCCGGTTTGAATGTTTATAAGTGTCATTTGAATATCTGATAATTTATAATATTAGAACAAACACTTTATAATATTAAAACTGACATTTACGGGAAATATGTTTTTTTTTATTTCTTAGTATAAAACACTTTTTTCATAAGATCGACTCTCAACTACAACTATATAGAGTTTGAAATTTTAATTAAAGTTTGTTGTTATTGGAAGGTACATATAAATGGCTAAAAATGTAAATTAAAAAAAAAAAAAAAAAAAAAAAAAAAAAAAAAACAAACAAACAAACAAACAAACTAGGACTAATTTGTGGAGTATGAGTTAACGCATGTTCTGATAAACATCTTTGGTAAAAAAGAGGGTCTCTGAGGTAATAAGACCAAACTAGGAGGGCTAGAGTTGAAAAAACCCGTCGTCCTAGATCGACCTTGCTTCAGTTCATTCTGCAGTTTCAGCAGAGTAGACTGGAAACTTGAACTCTCCCTGTAATGGCGAAAACCTACGTGAGAGATAACGTACCTTTATCAAGATTCGGCGTATTGGTAGCCCAATTGGAATCTATAGTTGCCTCCGCAGCTCATAAACCTCCCGATCCTCTCCTTTGCTTCGACCTCCTCTCCGATCTCATTTCCGCCATTGATGAAGAACCCAAGGTAATCTCCCTGTCTGTTTCAAGCTCATAATTTTTCTTTTATTTGATTTTGATTTCATCTTTTTTGTTACCCACTTGAATTCCCTCACACCCTTTAATTCCACAAATATTTCACATTGGTTTTTGTTTCTTTTCCTACCGGGTTTCTGTTGATTAATGCCAAATTTTGTTACGTCATAGCTAAATCAACAATATGTTGGTAAGAGGGGATTTTGTAATTGATTAGGGGATTTTCCAAAATTTCAGGAGTCTATACTACTTTGGCAAAGGAAATGTGAGGACACGCTTTACTCTTTGCTTGTTCTTGGTGCAAGACGGCCTGTGCGCCATTTGGCATCGGTTGCAATGGCTCGTATTATATCAAAAGGGGATACTATCTCCATTTACTCGAGAGCAAGCACACTGCAAGGGTTTCTCTCTGATGGGAAGAAGAACGAGCCTTTACGGATTGCCGGTAGGTCAATCACATTGGAATTCTGAAGAGAATCACTGCACTAGTTAGTTATTTTGCATTGCAGGTAGTTTTGCAATGAGCTCTTTTTCTTCAAAGATTTTTCATGATTTGGTTCAGGATGATAGGATTTGACATGTAGTATGTATTCATGGGAATCGTAATACGAACTTCAACTCATTGAGGATAAGCTTGCTGACAGACAGACACAAAGACATATATGCAGACTTGCTAGCATTGAGCCTTGAGTGCGCAAAAAATTAGTTTAGAATTCTCTTGTATTGGAATAATCTATCTTGGTACTGGAATGAGACTATGAGTCACTAAATAAATTAGTAACTTTCCACAACAAAGAAGCTTACCTTACCTTATGACAACCAGGCATTTTTTAGATTCTCCCAAACATTATGTACACGTGTGTAGTTTTTCTTTAACAGATTTGTTAGTTGGATCACACATGTAAAGTAAAGCTCTCAATTAACTTGCAGTTGGGGATCATAATGAATGTGGAGATAGCTTGTGGTAGATCTGTATGCTGAGGCTTGATGATCTTAATCCAATTAATATCTGAGACGCCTGAAATGTTTGGCTGTCAGGTCACTTGTGATTGTACCTGCATATTGTGTTGCCATTTATGTCATTTTGAATTATGACTGTTGATTATGACTATTGGTCACCGGTTTTGCTCCTTGGGAAATATACTAGATTATAATACCTGCAGGTCCTGCACAAGCTATCTGCACCTACTCAGCAATCTCGAAATTTGCTATTTGCACTTGCACACCATCTTTAATACTTAAGCTTTGAGAATTTTCTCTCAGTTCATCTTTGTATATTAAAGTTCTACGAGGTACTGATCTTTTCTGAATACAAGAGCTTTTTCCAAGGGGAATGACTCGTGTGTTACGTGAAGCAGTATTCCTATTTGAATTCTAGTGTGTTGTGGAAACTAAAAGAAGGGATACTGAATTTTCCTTTGGTGCTTGTTAGAATAATTGATACACGCTTCTTACAAGTGGATAGTCAGTAGAAAAATTCTCCCCACAGCTTCCCGTAGAATTTAGATCCCTCTTAATTTACTAATTGATCTATGGTGTCACTTGCATGCAAGTTCACTTCGGACAAACTTGCTTATTCATCTTGTTCTCTGGGTGTTACCAAGTTTTATTGGATTATAGTTTTTGTTTTGTCTGCTTTCTCATTTGTATATCCACAACTTGATTCTAAGATGGCTAATATTTATTTTGAAAAAAATTATAGGTGCTGCACAATGCTTGGGAGAGTTGTATCGCTACTTTGGGAGAAGAATTACTTCTGGTGTAAATGAAACAACTACTATTGTGACAAAATTGATGAAATTTAGCGAGGTAGCCGTAGCAGAATACATTCTTTCTCATTTTCCCTTTCTATTTGTGTTAGTGTTGGTTGTTATTTGCACTACTTACCACTTACTTGAAGGTTGTCATTTATCTGCTGTGATATTTGCATGGTTTTTCGTATCTTGATTTTGTCCATTTGTTGCATCAATGCTTATTTTCCTTCTCTTTCCCCGTCCTTACATTGTTCAACCGCATTTACTGCAGGATTTTGTTAGGCAAGAAGCTTTACAGATGCTTCGGAATGCTTTGGAGGGTTCCGGTGGTAATGCTTCTTTTTCTGCATATGCCGAGGCGTTCCGTATAATAATGAGGTTGGGTATAGGGGACAAGTCTTTTATCGTTAGAATAGCTGCTGCAAGATGTCTGAAGGCATTTGCAAATATTGGAGGCCCAGGTTTAGGAGTTGGAGAGCTTGAGAATTCTGCCTCTTACTGTGTCAAGGTACTTTTCTTTTGCCTTATTTTGTTTTGAATTGAGCAGAATCATTGCTTTGAGTTGATTACTGCATTTTATAGGCTCTTGAAGATCCTGTATCTTCTGTTCGGGATGCTTTTGCGGAAGCTTTGGGGGCAGTGCTTGCCCTTGGTATGAATCCTCAAGCACAGGTAACCATCTGGCGGTGCTTGATATAGGCTGGTTTTTGTTGTTTCTCACAGTTCATTATTGTTATCAGGTTCAACCAAGGGGGAAAGGCCAGTTTAATCCGAAAAAGCTTGAAGGGGGTTTGCAAAGACATTTATCACTGCCCTTCATGAAAGGTGTACATCCATCATGTTGGGACATCCTTAAAATCTCATTATTTAGGAGAGAATTTGCCCAAGATAGTACAAGAGATATACATGAGGGCAGATTCTAAAGAAAATGATAACAAATTGTGACTAAATAGTGCAAAGAAGCAAGAGGAATAGTAGAGACTAATAAACTCATAAATAAAGGGAATAGCTATGCTTCTTAACGTGCAACTGCAAAGGACTGAGATATAATAGTAACTTAATGTATTATGCATATTTACCACCCCCTGCTGACACACACCCAAAAAAGGAAACAAAAAGAAAGATAATAAGAGAAAAGAAACAAGAGAGGAAGGCAAAACAAAATATTGAATTCGTTTCTGCCCTAGATGCTAATGACAAACTCCTCTTTTCAAGCATATTGAGCACAGCTTTACTCTGTACACTTCTGGTTTTATTTCCTCAGCATGGATAGAACCTTACAGTTATATCCTGGTGATAGCTAAATCTACTATACCAGTTGGTCTATTGCTGGTGAATACTGAGTGTTTGGTGTATATGCATTTGTTTGTAATAAAATGAATCTACTTGATTTTTGGTCACATTTCCTCGAATTTTTGCTTGCATATGCTATCCAGAAAAACAATTTTTACTTTTGTTGACCCTTAAGGCATGTTGTCCTGTTTTCTGTTTTCATTTACAAAAGTCTCCAAATTCTTTTTCAGGGCTTATCATGTGCGCAGCTTTCTCTTTACCCGTTATCGTGTATTCTAACTGTTACTATTTCTTTTTTTTCTTTTCAGCCAGCGGACCACGGTCAAAGGACTTGCGGATTGGTTTAACATTATCCTGGGTGTTCTTTTTACAGGTAGCTTACATGCAATGTTAGTTCTTGGGTTAAAGCCTGAATGGTTAATTTTTCCCACTAGGTTCAACCAAATTGTTTATTTTCTTAATATAGATCTCTCCCCTTTTAACTAATTCTTGCATTTTGGTTTGGATTTCATAGTTTTAGATCAATGGTTGGCATGCAAAATTGATAATCTTTGTTGCATTGGTCACTTGCTTCAGATTGCCATGGTTGAATTAGTCTCTCTGTTCAAATTGCATGATGTTTACCTAATGGAAATATCACTGCATGAAAAGAGCTGCCAATTAAGCAATTGCAATTTTTGTTATAGTTTGTTATATTATTACTTGTCGATTTTTTTTTTTATAGCTCAGAACTTAATTCTCCAAGCAATTTAAGAACTACCATGGTATTTTTGCTCTAGTTCTGCAAGGTCTTTGGTTTGAGCTTCCTTAATTCATGTCATCATTGTCAAATATGCTGCGTGCTTCTCAATAGTACTTCTTTTAACTTAATCTTACATTAACCTTTCAGGCCATACGTCTAAAGTATATGCATCCGGATAGCGAGCTTCAAACATTCGTTGTGCAGATTATGGACATGCTTCGTGTGGATTCTTCTGTTGATGCTCAAGCATTGGTATTTCCCAATCAAATTGTATCGTCAACTTTTTTTTTAGTTATCTTTCATGTGATGATGATGATGCATACAAATTCATGTTAGCCGACCCCAAATCATTTTGGGACTAAGGATCTGTTGTTGTTATCTATCATGTGATGATAAGATGATGCATTTAATGATAAAGTAAGGAGATAGGAAATAAAATCCAATGGCCTGGTGTGTGTTACTAAAATTGTTTTCATCCTTGTCTCATATTCTTATGAGTGAATAAAGGCACATCTAGGAGACTCGAATGTATGGTTATCGCTAGTATCATTTGTAACTTTGTATTCCCATCTAAGTTCTTAGGATAGAGCTCGGGCGAAGGAGATTTTCTTTGTGAATGTTGTCATAAACAAGTTGTGTGCATTATGATGTTGGGAGATTTTTTACGCACACGTTTTCAGTTGCATCCATATGATTCTTGCAAATTTCTCTTTTAAATGTGCATGCCTTTGCTTCTAGTTACTCTATAAACTTCTATAACTACAGATTCAAAAATGTTCGAAGCAGTATAGCTAGGGTGAGGCATAGTGTGGCAACCTGATGCATCATGTATTTAAAGCATATAAGTGAACTCAGAGAAATTTGAGATTCTGAAGTCTTAAATTTAGTGCTCTGTTTGGAAATAGTTTGCTATATTCTTCCATCAAGAGCTGGAAAGCTCCTACAATACATTGTTTGTATTGGTTCTCCAATGCACAATCATTCTACTTACTATGCATGGTTGCTTATTTGAAGGCATGCGTTTATTATATCCTACGGGTTGGCGTTACTGATCAGATGACTGAACCTACTCAAAGGGGCTTCTTAGTTCATTTGGCAAAACAGGTTTGGGAAAATTATTTCTTCTTGGTCACATGGTTTTGAAGATGGAATTATTACCATCTTTGCTTCAATCCTCGTATACTCGATCATTTTGAATGAGTTGCAAGAGTTCTCTGGTGCAGCTTCAATCTCCGGACGCTAATCCTTCAATGCAAATTGCTGCTTTACGAACACTATCTTATGCTCTAAAAGTATTAGGAGAGGTGAGGAAGTTTTTTGTTAGTCTCTTTACTTCACAGATTGCTGATTGTATAATTGTATCTTAACAGTGTTTTCTTAACTGGTTCATTTACAGGTCCCTCTGGAATTTAAAGAAGTTATTGATAACACCGTTGTTGCTGCATTATCCAATCCATCCCCACTCGTACGCATTTGGTTTCATTTAGTTCCTTGAATAATTTCATATAATCAAACATTGTTTTGGATAGAATTTCCAGCTGAGTTCTATAATTGCTAACTTCTGTTGAGCTATGTCATGAAATGAAGACTTTTGATGGAGTTATGATCTCTGCAAAGGAGAGTCAACTCTGGTTAATTTTTTTTTAATGCATGCATGGTTTTCTGTTAAAAATGCGCCATTTAAGTTATAGACTCTCTGTAATCAGTAATCCTTCTTAGGCGATCAACTATTCAGAGACTGAAATCATATTATTTCTGTTACAATTTGGGAGGAAAATATACTGGTTAGTCAATTATAAGAATGTAAATCTAGATGCAATACAAAAAGGTTGAATCAATTCTTTCAATAGACTGTGATTAGTGCATGGTATGCCAATTGATGATTTCGGCTATAACCCAAGGAGGCTGACCCAAACTCCAATGTTCCTCTAGGAATTAAACCGTTGAGCATCGCTCCTGGGCGTAGGCTTGGGGGACCATGCTATGCTAACTGGCCAAGTGACTCAAGTCGGACATAGTTATGAGGGATGAGGTGGCATAGATATCGAGTCCCAAGTCATACCATGGCAATTATTTCGGGGTAAAGGTGTGTTTAAACAAATAAAAATGTGTCTCTCTAACAGCTTAAGATTTTAGCAAGCGGTAGTGTATCACTTATGAAAGATGTATTATACTGTAAAAATGAGTCATTTCGTTGCTCTCATGTTAAATATAATAGGTCATGCCACAGGTTACTTGGGTTTGTGGGCTTACGATTGTGGAAAAGTTAGTGACATGGGGTTGAAAGTGCTAAGAAAGTGTTGGTTTACCTAATATAGTTAAATAACCTTTCTTTTGTTGATAAAAGAAGATAATATAGTGAAATAGATTCTACCAAAAAAACAAATAATAATATAGTGAAATAGAAACCTATTTTTTTGGTGACATTGATAATTTTTTGGCAAAGGAGATGTCATCATTTAAGTTATCCGTTTTAGTTTTGTGGCATTAAAATCTGCTGTCGAAATTTCACTCGAATGCTTTATGTTAACAAAATGCTGACAGAAGGCAGATTTGCAGGTACGGGTTGAATCAGCTTTGACATTGCGTGCAGTGGGTGAAGTTGATACTACCTGTGTTGGTGGCTTGATTAACTATGGCGTGACCACACTTGGGGCATTAAGAGAAAATGTTCAATTCGAGAAGGTGTTGTTTGACAAACATTCAACCTCTTTCATGCTATGTGATTTTCTAGTCCTTCCTGTATCTTTTATTTGTATGTTTAATTTTAACTCTTATAATCGTGTTTACTACTATAGATATGGTATTTGAGTGCTTTGTGCAAGTTATGTTTTATTTGACTCCATGTTGTGTCCTGGCCAAGTGAAAATTGTGCACCTGTCTCTTATAGTTTAATTGAGCTCAAATGTCTTAACTTCTTGGCATTCTAATCTTTCTTTGTCTTTCATGCCCATATTATTCCATATGGTCCATTTCAATTTTATGGTTTTGGCACCCGGTTTTTATAAGCAACTTAAAGTTTCTAAACGAGCCAAAAAGAAAAGGCCTTCTCGTTTTTTTTTTCCACAATTGTTATTTGCTCACTCAAATGATCTTATTTTGCAATGTACTTATTTGATTGGTTAGATTTTTGTAATGAGTTCACATTTGGACAGAAATGTTAAATCTTAACAAGTGGCTATTATTAGCTGACTGGGTTACAGCATGGTATTAATTGAGGTAGAGCAGCACTTTTTTTTAAGTAGATACTGGAATTAAAATTTCAATAAGTGCATCAGTTTTTAAATGTACTAATTAATCTCTCGTTACTGGAACAACTCCACATTCACATATTTCTTAATAGTAAAAACGAAAAGAAAGAAAAAGAAAGGATCACCTTCGATTACCACAATCACCACAACCACGCCGGGCCCAAAAATTAGTACAATAAGATTTGAGAATCTTTCTTCTTTGTCCTCATCCCATGCTATAAACTTCATAAATCTTCTACCAAGCAGATCTACACTGGAATATATGCAGAAGTTGCATATCGTCTTCTCTGATATAGCTTGAGATTGCAGCAAACTGTTGATATCTCAATTGATCTTTTGTCTCTTCACTGTAACACATAGTTATCTTCCCAAATAATGTAGTGTGCATATAGCAAAATTTACTAATCCTCATTTTTCACAATGGTGCCGTGAGTTGGAATCGTATGCATTTATTCCATTACTTCATGCTATTATCTTCTAATGTGTCCTTATATTATGATTAGTAAGAATTATATCTTGTTGAAGAGGTAAGCAGAGCTGTCTCTGTTTGCTTGAAATGACAGATTCTAAAATGTTGCTCGAAAGAATATTTTGTTTTGTTTCCTGATCTTTAATATTTGTTTATTGACTGGTTTTTGAAAATGGTGTTCAGGGAAGCGGATTAATATATGAGCTTGATTCCTTACATGGACAAGCTACGGTTTTGGCGGCACTAGTGTCTATCTCCCCAAAGTTACCTCTTGGTTATCCAGCCAGGTGTTGTTCTAGTCTGTCTTGTGGATTTTCACCCTCATGAGCCTGAATTAGTATGTTTACCAAGAAGATTGTGATATCGATCTTTGTGATTACCATTGATGTGAGATTATCTATTTAAGGTGCATTAATGTGCCTATTGCATCATTATATCCAACTGTTCCCCTATTCTCTACTTGCACTCTCAGTTACTGGAAACGGCTATGCCAGAACTGACGCAAGGTATGGTTTGTCTACACATATTATACTACATCTATAAGACAGAACCATTGTGTAATGACATTGATTTCGATTTCTGGTTCAGGGCGGGGTGGAAACTCTTTAAATATAAATTCCCTTACACTGTACATCATTTTATCATTTTCTGATGCCCTTTCTGTTTGTGGGTGATAATGCCTAGAACTAATTTGAAATCCAACCATTTCCTACAAAGATTTATCATGAAATTTTCTCTGGCGTGTAGCCGTGTAGTGTCAATTGCTTGCTGTTTGGGGGTGCCCTTATAGTTCTGTCTACCTACTTCTTTGCTGTTGGTTTGACTGGTAAAGACATATTCAGGTTATATGAGTAGAAGTTAAAGAAACAACAACAAGGAAAAAGAATGTGTCTACCAGCATAAACTGCTCCCCATTTCGTTCTTTTGACTCTACTTCATGGTCTTGCCTTGCTTCAGTAGATTTTGATATGATCTGTATTTGTTGGGGGATTAAATGGCTAATTGATAGGATTTATGTATCATATGAGAGCTTCTGTTTGTTCGATTATGTGCAAATACTTCAAGCAATATTACCATTTTGTTCTCTGTATTTATTTTCTCATTGTACTGAATGACATGAATGTTTGATACATTGATGCTTATTAGCAGTTCTGATTCTCATATTTCATTGTTACTATGCTCAGATTGTCGAGGTCCGTACTTGAGGTTTCTTAAAAGATGCTTATTAGCAGTTCTGATTCTCATATTTCATTGTTACTATGCTCAGATTGCCCAGGTCCGTACTTGAGGTTTCTAAGAAGATGCTTATAGAATCTAGTCGGAATCCTGTGGCAGCCATGGTTGAAAAAGAGGCTGGATGGCTACTTTTATCATCATTATTGGCTTCGATGCCGAAGGAGGTAAGACTCTTTATAATGTTCCTCAGTATCTTTTTTATCTGTAACACCTGAATGCCTGGTTCGCTATGCGTGCACGACAAACTGGCCCACTAAGCACTTGGTCAACTGGGCCCACAACAGGCCCATCCAAAAATCCATGGATCATATTGGTGCCTAGTGGTAGCTTGTGGCCACTTATAAGTCTTGCTCAATCCCCACATCTTTTCTATGTGGGATTGGGCTATCACAATATTGATCCTTAAGGTGCTGCTTTTGATGGATGCAGGAGATGGAAGACCAGGTTTTTGATATTCTTTCTTTATGGGCCACCGTGTTCAGTAGAAGTCCAGATTATCAAGTTAATTTAAACGAGGATCTACCTGCTAGAATAAGGTTAGCCGCTTTATCAGCTGAATTCATTAACTATAGGATCCAGCTTTACCTGGCATATTCTTGGTCCATCATTAGGATTCACAACAACGTCTTCTCCTCCTCCCATCCCACCACCAAATAGAAAAAAGGAAGAAGAATTCACTGGCGCTCCCACCAGAATATCTTTGAAACATATTAGCTATAGTTGCCATCTTCTCAAGTGTAACTTAGAATTACAGTTGACCTGATTTTGTTGCAGAATAATGAAAATATGACTTATGCACCTTTTCATTTTATCTTACCAATTTTTATATTTGGTATTTCACTCAAGTCCACAGAAGAACACGTAGAAAAAAGTTTCTTGAACTTATTAATAGGTTGTGAATTAAATGCTTTCTTCGTCCTTTGTTTTCAGATGTGGGCTAAAATTTGGTTCCATAATCTGAGATTCGCCAAATAAGTTTAACGAATTTAGTCTTGTCTTGTTGTTTCTTTAAATCCTTTGCAAGAGCTTCATGTTTATCTTAATGCAAAAGTTATAGTTATATATATATATATATATATATATATATATATATATATATATATATATATATATATATGTATATTGTATTTTAATTATTATTTTATGTATATTCATCCCTTCATGTAAGCATGACAACAAATTGTTTTCATCGGAGTAGATGTGACATTGCATATATCTTCATTTTTTTTTCTACATTTGACTTCTAGCTTCATGAATCATGAGTTATTTTACTGAGTGTGAGTAGAAGCTGGAGTTGGCTTATTGAGATATGGATATCATGAAATTATGCCGGTTTTGTACTTCCAGTGTGCAATATTCCTATTGGACTTGGGATAAATTTGAATGTTTCTGGGTTTATTAAGTTATTTTTTTTCCGACAAGTACAAATAATTGAATATCTTATGCTTCCAACCCAGTGTTTGGTCTGCTGCTGTTGATGCGCTTACTGCATTTGTAAGATGCTTTGTTTCTCCTCATGCCGGGAACAAAGGTATATTGCTTCAGCCAGTGCTATTATATCTTAACCGGTAAGATCATTTGAACTGTGATTGTAAAGTGATGGACACACTACTTTCAAGATCATATATTGGTTCCGCTAATTGTTTGCTCCTGCTAATGCTGCAAATGAAATGCATTATGGAAATCAGGGCCTTATCCTATATCTCTTTCTTGGCGACCAAAGAACCCAGTGTGAAACCTGCTACAGACATATTCACCACCAGAATATTGAGTGCTTATGAGTCCCTTTCTGATCCAAGAGCATATAAGAGTGACCACCCCCAGATCATTCAGATCTGTACTACTCCCTTTAGGTACGTATGACCTATTTTATGTTTCCTTTCTAGCGATGCGATTTTTTATTTTCCTTCATGCAAAATGAGTTTATTTATTATACTGAATCTCCTTAGATGATTGATTCTTGTTATTCATTTCTCTGTGCATGATGGGAAAGCAGAGATGCCTCCAGGTGCGAGGAAAGCTCCTGCTTAAGGATACTTCTAGACAAAAGAGATGCTTGGTTGGGTCCTTGGATTCCTGGAAGGTGCCCCCTTTTCCTTCCTGAAACTAAGCATTTATTTCTTGAATGATTATTTTCATTAAATAGTACTCACTCCGTCCCGGAATAAATGTCATGCTTTCCATTTTAGTTTATCTAAAAATAAATGTCACATTTCTAAAAATAGGATATAAAGTTTGGTGATCTCCCTGAACTGCCCTTTCTTAAGAAAAGCTAAGGCTAAGCTACAAGATTTAGCGAGATTACAACATGCAATTACCCCATGATTTCTTGAATCAAGTTTACCTAAGATGAAATGAGTAATAGTTAATTTTAAATGTGTGTATAAAAGCTGCCTAAACCAAATCTAAGATGAAATGAGTTATAGCGAGATTACAACATGGAATTACTCCCTAAACTACGCTTTCTACATGTATACTCCCTCCGTCCCACGTGAGTGGAGACTTATTTCCTTTTTCGTCCGTCCCACGTGAGTGGAGACGGCCCAAAATGGCAAAGTTTTTACACTATTCCTCCCACTCATTCTCTCTTCAACTTTACTTTTATACTCACAACACCAACCAACTTACTATTCCTCCCACTCATTCTCTCTCCTATTTTATTTTTCATACTCACAAACACCTCCTCCCACAAATTCTCTCTCATACTTTTCTTTAATTCTTGTGCCCAATTTTTTGGTCTCCACTCACGTGGGACGGAGGGAGTACATTGTAAAGATTAAGGAAATTTATGAAACATAACAAAAAGTGTACAATTGTTAACTTGTCAACTGTGATATATATTTCGGGGCGGAGGGAGTAGTACAAACCATGATTTTATTTTGACCAAGATTTGCAATGCTGTGCATAAATGCATAATTTTTCTCGTGATTTCATATTCCTTGCATAAGCTCTAATTTGTTTGCTGTTAATCACAACTGCATAGGGATTGGTTTGAAGATGAGCTTCGCGCATTTCAAGGTGGAAAGGATGGTCTTTTGCCATGTGTATGGGAAAGTGAGGCTCCTAGTTTTCCGCAGGTAAAAGGGTGATATTCAGCATATTTAATTTATTAGATGATTGCAGTTTTTTGTCTTGTCTTTCTCAAGCTCCTAGATAAACCATACTATTGTAATACTGTGCGGTGGCATACTGGCACTTTATTCTCTATATGAGCATGCAATGCTATTTTCTCCACTTGCATTCTGCATTATGATTAACTATTGTAATACTGTGCAGTGGCATACTGTCACTTTATTTTTATTTCTCATCTTTATTTTCAAACAAGTGATGGGACTGTTTATTCAGCTGTGTGTCAAGCAGAGTTCTTAAGTTTATATAAATTATGCCCGGCTTTCTATGCTCATTGCTAATATATGGATTTGATCATGAAGCCGGAGACTAGCAGCAAGATGTTGGTAAATCAGATGCTTCTTTCCTTTGGAACAATGTTTACTTCTCAGGTGCGGATGTTAGAATTTACATGATGGCTTTGGCATTTGTTTTCTGTCTCTCTTCTTTGCTCCACATTTCAATAGGATGTTTGAATTTCACTCCATCTGAAATGTATACCAGGATAGTGGTGGGATGTTGTCACTTCTTGCAATGATTGAGCAGTGTCTGAAGTCTGGAAAGAAACAGCCTTGGCGTGCAGCCAGTGTTACAAACATATGTGTAGGGTTACTTGCTGGCTTGAAGGTATGGTTGTTCTCTTTGCATCTCCTGCTAAAGGTGGTCTAAAAGTGGACGTTTTTGCATATATTTCTTACATTAATATTGTTGTATACTTCTCCGTAGGCTTTGCTACGAGTACGTTCCCAACCTTTAGAAATGGCAATTTTGAGTGCAGTACAGACGATCTTTCAGGTTACTATGCTACTGCTATGTTCCGACTGTTATTTAAATGATGGCTCAAGATATTCATCTCCAGTTGCTTCAGCTGTTAGAGATTTGCCTCTTCACTTTGACAGGGTATTCTGGCTGAAGGTGACATCTCTGAGGCTCAACGCAGAGCATCATCAGAAGGGCTTGGGTTATTGGCTCGACTTGGAAATGATATGTTCACAGCCAGATTGGTCAGTTCAATAATTAACTTTTCATGCAACACCATTAGTCATCTCCGTTTATACATTACTTTACACGGACAAATGATATCATATGGTTTAAAAAACATCCGATTATTCTGTCTTATTTAATATTGGATGTTTTTATTTTCTTACTTTGATAATGCTTGTTCTTAAAAAGGCAAGATGGCTTCTTGGTGATGTTACTGGCGGAACAGATCACCAGTATGCTGGTTCAATTGCCCTCGCGCTTGGCTGTATCCATCGCAGGTAAAACTTTTAGCTGCTCTTTACTACTTGTATTAGGCTTGAACTGTCAGTTTTCACGAGTATTCCTGGCTTTGATTCTTCAAAGAAGCAACAATATCCAAGATGAAAAGCCAAATGTGGTTAGTGAATTGTTCAATGACGGTACCTAGAGTGTCAAAGAGGTGGGAACCAAGGCTGTTTAAGGGATAGTATGAAGGGTGATTCCTGTTGGAGTTTATCTTGGATATTGGGACACTGCAATTTTTAGAATGACTGCCTCCTATTTATTATTAGTTAGTTGAGAAGCTCCTGCATCTGGTGTCCTAGTTATGGATGGCCATGATATTTCGTTAACGACCATTGAGAAAATGTGTCACCTGCACCCGGGGTTTGTGAGTGCAAGTTCTGTTCTATCCTTGGATAAGGAAAGAGTATTATTATTACTTTTCATGCAACGCCTTTAGTCATATCTGCTTATTTTGGGACTGCACGCAGAACACATACTGAAAACAACTAGAGTTTAAGTTTCCCTGAAGTGGTCTTAGGGGGCAAGACTAAATCTGGCAAGAACTGCCATGAAGAATATTCCTATCAAGAAATGTATACAATGGGCTATTTCTTCGAGAAGAAAAAGCATCCTAACTTTTCATAAATGAAAGCACAAAGTCGAGAAATGGTTCCTGGATTTACAGCAGCAAGCTTAGCATAGGGAAAAAATGAATTTCATGCCAAAAGTTCCAAAATTGGAACCATGGGAATGGGGTTGTTTCCTGGAACCAAAACATCACGTGGAAAAGCAAGTTTCAATGTCAACTAACCAACTATTTGAAAGTTTGTCCATTTTCTTTCCTTCTTTGCTTTCCTTAATAAGCATAAAGGAGCAGAATCTCAGAACCTTAATTTTCTTTGGTCATTCTCGCTGAATATCAAGAACCTGTTTAACTGAACTTGGAGCATCACAAGGTATACCAAATAAAAGATCTCGATCTAGCTCACATTGTATAACAGTGATCCACAGACTGCCTGCTCTCTTGCATGCTCAACCCTAATATACAATGATCTGCCTAATTTTCTAGAGCATCACTTTTCAAAAGGGAACCTTTAGCTGCTGTTCCAGTGAATAAATCTGCTTTAAGATGATCCATTTTTCCAGATTCCTTCCAGTGCAAAATTTGTGGCTAAACTCCCTTTCAATCGGCTATAATGCAATGGCACCAAGAAAATTTCTAGTCTCATTCACGGCCATGGAATCCTGCCTCCATTAATCTCATTGCCCATTATTTCTTTTCAATCATCCTTTCTAAACTAAATCTTAACCGTGACAAGTCTTCTGAAATGTGATCTCGGCAGAACTTGTCATTAGAATTCAGATGACGATCTAAGTATCCTTACGGGTGTGAGATGACAATCTTAATAATTAGGGTAAAAAGCAGAAAAAAGCCCTGTGGTTTTTCCTTTGTCCGGATGACCCCCCTTTGGTTCTATATTCGGCACATAAATCACCGTGCTTTATACAATGTTGCAAACATCAATTTTTATCATCCAAAGTAGCAGTTTATGTGTTACACACTTGATTTTGGAGCGTGAAACTGTACTTCAATCAACAAATATTTATAATATGACAAGCGTGAACCACATAATGGAGAAATGACAAGGGATTTTATGCAACATTTTAGATTTTTGCAACATATTTAAAGCACAAGGGGTTTATGTGCTTAATATAAAAACAGAGGGGGTTATCTGCACAATGGAGAATACAGGGGGGGTTTATGCTATTTGCTCTAATAATTAGCATTTGGTAACGGTTCTAATGAAGACATTTTCTCTCTAAGTTCATTCCTTGTCTTTCTGAGAGATTTCACTTTCCCTATATTGCTTGCAGCGCAGGAGGAATGGCATTATCAAGTTTAGTACCTGCTACAGTGATCTCTCTGACATCACTAGCTAAGAGTTCAATAGCTAGTTTGCAGATCTGGTCTTTGCATGGACTTCTTTTAACTATTGAAGCTGCAGGCTTGTCCTATGTATCACACGTGCAGGTATATTTTGACAACTTTTATTGTATATTAGATGGAACCATATTAATTAGGGGAGAAAGGTGAGAGATGGGTTAGAGTTGCATCTTAAAGGCGAAAGGCAGGGGTGGAAAAGGGAAAAAAGATGCCAATGAAAGAAAATTAGTCAAGAAGTATACTCCCTCCGTCCCGGAATGATCTTCCTACTTTTTTTTTAGTTTTTTACTTTGAATGAACTTGAACAATAATTTTAGGTTAATTTTATTATCCTAATGAAAATCTAAAACTTGCTATTGACACACCATTATAAATACTATGAATAACAATTTTTAGATCTTCATTAGGATAAATAAATTGGCCTTAAATTATTGCTCAAAATTCATTCAAAGTAACAACAAAAAAAGTAGGAAGATCATTCCGGGATGGAGGGATATGTTGTAACAATTTTTTAAATCCTGGTATGATTGACGGTCATACATGAAATTAAGTTCACCACAACAAAATTTATTATCAAGAAGCTTTTAAATCAATGAATGTGAACCAAACTGACTATAATAAAAGAAAAGGATTCTACTTTTAGCCCCAAATCTATTTTTTTAAAGGTCCCGTATTGGTTGGACGGAGGAAGATATTTTTTTTTTTTAGCAAATAGACACAGACATCTTCAAGTTAGATATTTTTTGCTCTTTTCTTTTCCTCTTTTGATGATACAATTGCACTCTAGTCTATGTTACAAGAACAAGGATACAAGTCTCGAGCATGAGCATCTGTGAAAGTGCAGGTGTTGTTTAGCCAACAATGCAGGATTTGACACTGTATTTCTATTCAGCTGCATCCATGCCTGCTTCTGTGTTTCACACTGACCAGCATGGGTACTTGCATGTAAAAGCATGTCCATGTTACAGATTTGTAAGTTAACTTGACAAGTTAAGGACATACAGATGTTAGGATCTTGCATAGTCCAAATTGCATCTGTTTAAGTGGTCTCAACCAAATAATGTTATCCTCATCTAGATAGTCATACGTGTCATTTCAAAGTTCCTTGAAGTAGTCTGTTACAATTTCCAAAAATTTAATGAATGTGTAAATTTCTGCTGCATATACTTCTAGTTTGTTCTATATATATCACACAAATAATGCAGCATTGCGAAGTTATGCCTCTACGCTTGAACTTTTCTGTTACTTGATTGCCAAAGTTACCTTCTACACTTGAACTTTCTGTTGCTTGATTGTCATAGTTACTTTCTGTTCGTTTTCACTTTCTTCAGGCCACACTTGGCCTTGCTATGGATATATTGTTGTCTGAGGAGAATGGTTGGGTAGAACTTCAGCAGGGAGTGGGTCGTCTGATTAATGCAATAGTTGCTGTTCTTGGTCCTGAACTTGCCCCTGGAAGCATATTCTTTTCTCGTTGCAAGGTTTGTTATATATAAAATTTCGTCTCAGTGGAACTACTATATGCTATACTTTTCCTTCTGCTGTAAACGATTATTTCTATTTCAGCGAGATATTAATTGATTTTCTGAGTTTAAAAGATACTGTACTGAGTTGTATTTGGATTCAGTCTGTCATTGCAGAGATTAGCTCCCAGCAAGAAACCGCAACACTTCTAGAGTAAGATGGCCCATTACTAATGCTACTATTGGTCTAGTTAAATTTTAATTATAGCTATTAATTATCCTTCTTGCTAAACTTGACAGGAGTGTTCGATTCACCCAGCAACTTGTTCTTTTTGCTCCCCAAGCTGTTAGTGTACATTCTCATGTGAAAACCCTCCTCCCAACTCTATCCTCTAGACAGGTAGTTATTGCTGTGGATTAAGTTCAAAGTTTTTTTTAAATGTCATTTGACTCTAAAAAAGTTTCTCTCCGTTGCAACAGCCAACTTTGAGACATCTTGCGGTATCCACTCTACGACATCTCATTGAGAAGGACCCGGTTAGTGATAAAACATCAATATCTATGCTATTGTATCCCTCATCATCCTTCTTATTTCTTAGATTATCCAATCAAGCGAGTTGGTTATCATTGAATTTCTGGATTCTTTAATACTCACCCTTCCCAAAATAAACATTCTAATTATCTTTTTGGGATCCCAAAATAAACGTCCTAATTCCATATATAGCATTATTTTTACCATGTTATTCCAATTATACCCCCACAGCCTTTTCATTAAAGTATTAAAGTATACTTGAAAAATTAACTCACCAAGTTTTCATGCATGCAAATGATATCATTTATTGCAGAGATCTCTCTCTCTCTCTCTCTCTCTCTCTCTCTCTCTCTCTCTCTCTCTCACTTGTTCACACATCCTTTCTTTTTATTATCAAATGGATGGGCAATTTTGGAAGAAACAAGTTATCTTGATTAGAATGCCCAAACGATTTAGGACTTTTATTTTAGGACAGAGGGAGTATTATTTTTCTCTGTGCTTGCATTTTCAACTGAGTTGCCTCTACTTCCGAATTCATGTATGCTTTGAACAGATTCATTTGCTGATTGTTCTATTTACAGGCTTCAATAATCGATGAACAAATAGAAGAAACACTGTTCCATATGCTCGATGAGGAAACTGATACTGAGTATGTATACCCTAGTTCTTTCCCGTCATTATTATAGTCTCATGATTTGTTGCCGGCCTCATTTGCAGATGGTTCATGTTCTCATGTGTATCTATCTTTTGCTCAGTTTTTCTTCAGATAATGATTGTGATATTGCCGCCTGCACTCTAGATACCCCCTTAATTACTCCATGAGAGACACACACATTGATAACCTTCTAGTCAATTAATTTTGTGCTCGGTCTCATTACCATTTGTTGTCATTTATACACAGTCTTTTTTTTAGTAAGTTGATGTTGTTGCAACGTGTGCCAAGTGTTACGCTTATAAAGAGACCAAGTGAATTATATTATCTTGAAGGGCACTTAAGCTTTCCAAATAAATGGTGGAAATGAGAATCTATTGATAACCTGATAATAAATCAAATGACGTAGAAAAGGCCGTCAATCAACAAACTCTGGAATGTTCCAAAGACCATACCCGTATAGCTTAACTAGAGAGAAGTGAGAAGGGCGAGACCGCGAGAGATTCCAGAAGATTGAGTATCATTGTTATCTCCATCGTTAAGATGACTGATAAAATGGATTCCAGGATAACGCTACTTACCCATCCTCTGATAAGATTCTGATATAAGAGCTAAATGTAGAGATGAGAGACGGAATCAATGTGGAGAGGATACTTTAAGTTTAAGAGAGCTAGTCCCTATCCATATGTCCTCCCAAAAAGGTATCCGGGTGCCAATCCCACCCAAAACCTAGTTAACTGGAAATAAAATTAAGTACTCAATACACAAGTTCTAATGAGGATAATGCGACCTCAAGATAGAAAATCACCCTTTTCCGTTCATCAAAACAGCTAAACGCCCTCTTCACCACCGGGTCCGAAAAGGTAATTGCCTTAAGAATACCTTTGAGAGGAGCATCCAAGTAAAAAAGAGGCTAAGAAAGAACTGTGTACATAAAATGTATCTGAAAGAGAGATGTCATACATTCACGCTTGGAGAGAGAAAGGGGATGGCCCCTAACACAACAAGAAAGATAATAGGCACATACGATCAATTATCAAAGCTTCAGCATCGCATGAAGTACTTTAGATTGAGAACAATAGTTAATATGAATACTATACATATTTTAGTGTAACAATTAATTACATACACTTTTGAAAAGGGTAAAACAAAAGCCAATAAAGATTGAAGAACAGATAACTATGCCAACCATACAAGATGACGAAAACAAAATAGAAAAGGAAGAAAACAGAAAGAACAAGAACGTTAGAAGTCCGCCTCAATTCATCCTTTTTTATATGTGTTTCTCACCTCTCTTTGACGAGTCCATACGACATTTCATGTTAGCCGACCCCAAATCATTTTGGGGCAAGGGCTTTGTAGTTTTTTTTATTTTTGTGTGTGAAGAGAAATTTAAATTGTTGAATGCATGAAACGTTTAGTTGTTTGTGGTTGTCAACCTATCACAGGTTAAATTTTTTGAAAAACTAAGTTTGACCAAGTTGGGGAAAAGATTTAAAAAAAAATGAAGTTTGAAAACATGGGTATATAAGTCTAGTAGCTTTAAGTTTTGGCATTTTATAGAGCCCTTTCTTTTTTGATATTAATATAATTTTCTTTCATATGCTTAAGATGTCCAAGGAAAAATTCACACGCTTGTAATTTAGATGCTAGCTTGCTGAGTAACGATGGCTGTTTTCTTTCTTGCTTTTCTGATTATGGGATTCTTAGAGTCAACTCTATCTGTTACAATTTCGTGTGTAGAAGATAATAATTGGAATTTGCAAGAATGATTGTGCATATCTATACTGGAAGTAATGAACATATTGTAGCACGGAATAGTTGAGTCAATTGATGACATAGGAGATTGTAGGAAGGCCATCTTATATGACATATTTTCCACACTTGCGAATAAAGTTTTAATATGATGTTTAGGAATATGTACCTGAAAAATTCCTTCTGTTCTTGTAGGATCGGGAGTTTGGTGCGCACGACTATAATGCGGTTGCTCTATGCATCATGCCCTTCATTTCCGTCTCACTGGCTATCAATATGCCGCAATCTGGTAACTGAAATCACCTATATATACATGTTTCCAGAATTCCAATTCTTTGCGTTGAAGTTCATGCTATTACTAATAACAGCTTAGAAGGGCAGTATATACGTGGATGTAAAGTTATTATCATAATGAAAATTCACGTCCTTTATATGCCCACCTTTCTCCTGTTTGCCTCAACATTTAAAACCCTATATAACTACTCCATCCTTCCCAAAAAGACTTACCCATTTCAAATTTTCATAAGTTAAATTTTTTTATGGTTGGTGCTTTACTTGCTTGTACTTTCTTGAAATTGCGCTATTACTATTGCTTTTTTTAGAAATGGTTCAATCATTTTGGGACAAACCAAAAAGAAAGTGGGCAGTTTTTTGATGACGGAGGGAGTATATTTTATTGGCTATGTATGCCTTATGTTTGCTGAGAGTATCATTTTTGACATCTTCAAATTATGCGGTAATTGATGTAAATCTTCACAACTACAAGCACTGATTCTTATCAAGGCTGTCATAATTTTCCTTCATGAATGATAATCTTCATACAAATGTATTTTGTTAGAAGATTATATCATATGCCCTTAAAATCGGAATTCATAACATCCTCTCCGGCAGCTTTTCTTTTTTCAACCAAGGGAGGTTGGGATGGGTGGGGTGGCTTTAGAATCAGCATCCTGATATAAGGCTAATTTAGGGGGATGTAATTAATAATACCATTGAGTTTCCTATGGGGAACTGTTCTAGAACTATTACATAAATTTGACCTCAGCAACACAATTATTTCTGTAATTTTTTTTTTTTGGGCTGCTGCGTTGGGGGTTTCATTCAGTTTCTTGGTCATTCTTTCAATGACTCTTTGATGCGCTTGCTTGCAGCTTAGAAGGATTAAGTCGTAGTTCTCTTTCCTTTTCTCAAGTTATTCTACTCATTAGAAACTTTGACACTTTCATTAGAATATTTGCAGCTAATAGCTTTTATCGACTTTCATTGTCCTAGACTTTGCCTTGTACAAAATATATGAGATCTAGGCCGAGGCAAGTGCCATGATTTGTGTAATTAAAGAAATGCTTGGATTATGATCCTGCGAGTGGAATGAACTTTATATAATTTTGTCCAGGTCCTTGCAATATCAACAGGAAGGGATGCAAGAACCAATGACAACTTGGATTATGATCCTACAACTGGTTTGGATGGTGATACGATTCGTGGAGAAGACGATGAGAACATGGTTTCTAGCTCTAAAGGCGTGCCTGGTGTCTATCCTACCAGGGATAAACACCTCAGATATCGAACCAGAGTTTTTGCTGCCGAGTATGTTTTAAATAAGAGATCTTAAATTTAACTTCTTTTTAGAAAATTATGCTTTTGTGTCTAGCTTCCTTTTCATGTAATAATCCTTTCTTCCCTTGCATGTGCATGAAAATTGATATTTATGTTAGATGTCACTTGGTCTTCATTTTTGTTGTTGGATATTTCTATTCAAAAGGAAAAGAAAAAACTGGAATAAATTCAAAGACACTATGATTTTTCCTAATCCTATGATTTATTGATCACTTTGTTTCAGTTATACAAATTATTGGGGAAATGTAGGAGCGACGAGAACTATGAGAAGTATAAGGAAGCTAGAAGAGATGCTAAGAAAGCAGTAAGAGACGCAAGAGCAAAGGTGAATCAAAAACTTTATGATAAGTTGGATACAAAAGAAGAGGAAAAGGACATCTACAGAATCGCTCGTATGAGGGATAAGAGGACACGAGATATTGGGACGGTTAAATATGTGAAAGATGTAGATCAAAGAGTTCTAGTCGGGAATAAAGAGATAAAAGATAGATGGAGTTCGTACTTTGATATCTTGTTCAATGGCGGTCAAGAGCAGGATATTGGAGATTTAAATATCTCTTCGAGTATGGTTAATCGAGATTTTATGCGGAGAATTCAAAAGAGTGAAGTGGAAATGGCAATGAAAAAGATGAGATTGAAGAAGGCTGTAGGACCGGATGGTATACCAATTGAGGTTTGGAGATGTTTTCGGGAGAGGGAATAGATTGGTTAACAACGCTATTTAACAAGATATGGAGAATTAACACAATGCCATTGGAGTGGCGGAAGAGTACTGATCCCTTTCAGATAAGAACAAAGGTGATGTCCAAGATTGTGCCAACTATGGGGATCAAACTAATGAGCCATACTATGAAACTTTGGGAAAGAGTGATTGCACAAAGGCCGAGAAAAATTGTGGATATTTCGGATAACCAATTTGGGTTTATGCCTAAAGATCGACTATGGAGGCAATATATCTTATGAGGACAAATCATGGAGAAATATCAGATCAAAAGAAAGATTTGCATACGGTTTTCATTGATTTGGAAAAGGCGTATGATAAAGTGCCAAGAGAGGTACTTTGGTGGGCATTAACAAAGAAGGGCGTTTCAAAGAAATATATTGATATTATCAAGGACATGTATAATGGAGTTAGTACTTCGTGTATGCACTCAGTGTTGGGAAGACTCAAGAGTTCCCTATAAAGATTGGAGTGCATCAAGGTTCCGCACTTAGCCCCTTTCTTCTTGTTTGATAATGGACGACCGACGAGGTCAATCCAAGATGATATACCAAGTGTATGTTGTTCGGCAGATGATATTGTCATTGATGAGACAAGAGAGGGTTGAAAGTAAATCGAGTTGTGGAGACACACTTTGGAATCTCGAGGTTTTCGACTAAGTAGAAACAAGACTGAATATTTGGAGTGTAAGTTTAGCAGAGTTGGAAGTACGGAGGCAGGGGCGGTCACATTTGATGGAAATATTGTCCAAGCTTCTGAGTTTTTTCGCTATCTTGGATCCATTATCCAAAAGGATGGAGAATTAGATGGTGATGTGACTCATAGGATTAAAGCAGGTTGGTTGAAGTGGAAGAGTGCCACAGGGTTTCTATGTGATCGCGGCATGTCCAATAGATTAAAGGGAAAATTCTACCGCACGGCAATTAGGTCGGCATTGCTTTACGGCACCGAATGTTGGGCCGTGAAACAGTGTCATGTGCATAAGATGAATGTGGCGGAGATGCGTATGCTTCGATGGATGTGCGGTCATACAAGAAAGAATCGATTTGGGAATGAGGGCGATCAGAGGTAAAGTAGGAGTTGCGCCCGTTGAGGATAAAATGAGGAAAATCGTCCGAGGTGGTTTTGGACATGTGAGAAGGAGACCGAGTGATGCACCGGTTAGGAGGCCAAATGGAGAAATGATAAAATGGTGAGGGGTAGGGGAAGACCCAAACAAACTTGGATTAGAGTGATTGAAAATGATATGAGTTTACTTGGAGTGGATGAAAGTATGGTGTTGAAGAGGCCGGAGTAGAGGGCAAAAATCCATATGGGGGGCTGATTTATTTATTTATTTATTATTATTATTTATTTTTTTTTTTTTTTACTATATAGATACATATATATATATTTTATTATTATTATTATTATTATTATTATTATTATTATTATTATTATTATTATTACTATTATTTTTTATTTTATTTTTTTTAATTTATTATTTTTTTTCCAACAACCTTTTCACACGATGACATATGAGGATTCATGTTAGCCGATCCCAAATTATTTTGGGACTAAGGCTTTGTTGTTGTTGTTGTTGTTGTTGTTTGTTTCAGTTATACGTAGCATTATATTTTGTTAACGGATTTGTTGCTTGCTTGGTAAAATCATTTGCGTGCAAAATACAGTGTATCCTAAGTGCCTACTGCCTACAACGATGAGCCACAGCAACCAATAACTAAATTTTCTATGGACTAGGCAGTTTTATCTTGTTATAGCTTATGCTCCTATAGGATACATATATGTGCATAGACAAAGTCATCTTTAACTCTTGTCATGGATGTGTTTGGTAAGTGTCATCGTTCCACACTACGTAAGCTGTGGTGCTAGAACAGTGGCGGACCCATGATTTTTTTCGAAGGGGGGCAAAATTATTTTTATTAGTGAAAGGGGGAAAAAATCTAGTTTATTTTTTTCTTCACACAAAGGGGGCAAGTTTTAATAAATTGCACTAATTAAAATATTTACTCTATTAAAAAGCAAAAAAAATTAATCAAAGGGGGCAAGTGCCCCCTCTGCCTTCCATGTAGGTCCGCCCCTGTGCTAGAATACCATTCATGGGAATGTGTAATACTCCATATGCTTTAATGGAGATATAGAAGCAGCTGCGATATATAGATTTTTATCCGTTGGAGATTCAGCTAGAGTCCTTTGTCAAACTTCTTTTTAAAGTGCGGTAATAGGCTTTCCAGTTCATATCTTGTTTTTATCCTTGGGAATTACTCGTATAGTTTTAAAATTGGCACTGAATCACTAGTGTCATTGCATCAGTGTCAATGTTAAAGAAAGAAATTACTATAAATTACTCTGAGTGGATATCATCTATAGTGTCATTGTGTTAGTGAATTGTTCAAAATCAACAAATGGTAATAGAATCATTTTGTTGATTTTTTATTTTTATTTTCTATTGGAAGCTTTATTGTTCAGAATCACTAGTGTCATTGCATCAGTGCGTCAATATGCAGTTATAATGGTTTATTCATCCCATGTCCTTACACGTGAACTGGGTTCATCCATACCGGCTTATTTCATTCTTTCATTTATATTAGGCACATTAATAGTATCTATCATGTCTTCGCTCATTCGATTGATTTAATTAAGTTGCGTAAGCTCATAGGCGATCCATGAATATTTTGCTTGGAGATACGATGGCAATTATGAAGAGAGCTAATCAGCAATAGAATATCAGAGTAGTCAATATAAAGGACTACATGAAGTAACAAAAGACTTGAACACAATACTTTCGAAGCCTTAAAGTTTCAAACAAAATTAAATTCATTGAATGTGGGTAGATATTTATCTGCATCTTTCTAAGTGCCTGAACTTAGCCTCATCTTTAGCAAATGCAATGGTAATAGTCTCCTGTTCCCTTTGACATTATGCATGGGTTCTAAGTCTACTGATTGAACCGAGTTCCTTAATCGAGATATGTTGACAAAGTATTTTGTCTAATTAGGTGCTTGAGTTATGTGCTGAGGCTGTTGGACAGAACCCTGCTCATTTTGATTTATCGGTGGCAAGAAGCCAACCAGCTAATGAACTGATCTCTGGTGATTGGCTAGTCCTTCAGGTGCAAGAGTTAATATCGCTAGCTTATCAGGTGATGGACGTGAAGAATTGAATCATTTGAAAACTTAATTGTTTTTACTGTGCTCAAGTCACGACTTTGCTGGAAACGCTGACCATCTCCTAAATCACTTGCAGATAAGCACAATTCAGTTTGAGAACATGCGGCCTATTGGTGTTGGCCTTTTAAGCACTATTCTGGACAAGGTACATTCACGTGAAGTATATGAAGCGGTGCAAGTCTTTTCTAACCTGTTCATGAATTATGATAGAGACCCCCTGTGGGTTTTTTTTTCTCTTTTTTTTGTTCTAATGGTTTTTTAAATTTACCAAAATTTTTAAAATTATCTTTTTGAATTTTCCTTATGGTTTAATTTCATTTTCAACCATTGTACTTTACTCCAACTTTCACTTCAACCACTATACTTTGTTTTTAGCACGAAAACCACAAAAGTTTCGGAAAACTATCACTTTAGCCACAAATTCGTGTCTAATCCGTAGCTAATTCGTGCCTTTATTCGCGAATTTGTGGCTAAAATGATAGTTTTCCAAAACTTTTGTGGTTTTCGTGCTAAAAACAAAGTATAGTGGTTGAAGTGAAAGTCGAGGTAAAGTACAGTGGTTGAAAATGAAATTAAACCTTGTTAATAATCTTGACTAGTTCATTTTCAGTGTTAGTGTTGTACTGGTGATTGGGGTTAAAATCGGACACAACTCTTAACATTCTGTCTAATTAACTACTGGTTAAGGTAAAAAGTAATCCATATCAGCAATCCAGTCGTTAATCAGAAGCTATGTTACAAGTTTAGTCTGGTTTGAACCTCAATCACTAGTAAAGAGCTTTCCAGTATTTTTAAGAAGTGCTGTTTCTATTTCTAGTGCCGGTTGGTTTATTTCTTCCCAACGTCGGTTTCACTTGGAAAGTAACGCAAAACTTCATGAGTGAAATTTTGACCTTTTTGGTTCTTGCGAGTTTCAGTTTGGAAAAGTGCCAGACCCTGAGCTTCCAGGACACTTATTAATGGAACAATATCAGGTGAGCGTTGTGACTCTTTCAATTGATCCATCAGCCAGTGCTGGTCTTAGTTTCCCTGAAGCTGCCATCCTACTTTTGATATAAGATGACTCTAATTCTCATAGTCCCTGTACAAGCCTAATTAAACTTACTCTCTTGGGAACTTAGGCTCAATTGGTTTCTGCTGTTCGCACGGCATTAGACACATCAGCAGGCCCTATTCTTTTGGAAGCTGGCCTGCAGCTGGCTACTAAGGTTTGGACTATTATTATACTTATATTCCATTTGTTTAATCACATCAATTCTTGAAAACATAATGATGGAGATATACAGATATTGACCAGTGGAATGATCAGTGGGGACCAAGTCGCAGTTAAACGTATATTTGGATTAATTTTGCACCCCCTGGACGAGTTCAAAGACATTTTCTACCCATCATTTGCTGAATGGGTTTCTTGCAAGGTACATTTGCTTCTAATGTAGTTGATTTTTGTAAGTAGTTCAGTTGCTTGAAAGTTTATGCTCACTTAAGGAAGATGTTTGTTGGATTTACTATAAATCTATGCTTAGATATTTACTTCTATTATTTTTTCTAGATCAAAGTAAGGCTTTTAACTGCCCATGCGTCTCTCAAATGTTACACATTTGCGTTCTTGAGGAGAAAGCACAGCGAGATTCCAGATGAGTATCTAACACTTTTGCCGTTATTTTCAAAAAGTTCAAGTACACTGGGAAAGTACTGGCTTTCAATCTTAAAAGACTACAGTTATGTTTGCCTTCGCTCCCATCCCAAGATGAATGTAAGCTTAGTTGCTTTTACCTTCTTTTTCTTATTTTTTTTTTGTATATTTTTATTTTTTAAAATCCATGCGAACTGAAAATATGGTATGTATGGAAGTATCAAGTGTTTCTATCACTGTCTTCATAAATCTATATTCACTACATGCAGTGGAAACCATTCCTTGATGGGATTCAGTCATCACTGGTTTCAGAAAAGTTGCAATCCTGTTTAGAAGAATCCTGGCCAATAATCTTGCAAGCAGTTACCTTGGATGCTGTCCCTGTGGACTGTGATGCACAAGTCTCATCCAGTAAACCAGAAAATACATCAAAGAGTGCCCTTTGTTCTGGGTACAATATGGTAGAGTTGGATTCACAAGATTATCAGTTTCTGTGGGGTTTCGCATTACTTGTTTTATTCCAGGGGCGAGATCTAACTGTTACCAAAAATATTATTCCATTAAATTCTGTTAAATCCAATTTTGGCGGTGACTCCCCAACTGACAACAGACATCTTATAGCTGTGAAGTTTTATCAGATTGTTTTACCAGTGTTACAGTTCCTCTCGACCGAAAGGTTCTTCAGCAAGGGTTTACTTACAATGGATATTTGTAGAGAACTTCTTCAGGTGATAGTCTATCTATGCACTTCCTTGTTGTAGCTTCAAAAAATTTATCCTTAGCATTATCATTGTTACTGGATTGTTGCTATACGAATGACACGAGTATTTCAAGTTTCTGAATTCATAAAAGGCATTGATGAAGAGCAGCTGGATGATCACAACTGTAGTACTCAAATTCTCAGTATCTATTTGTTAGTAATGTTTCTATTGAAGTGGAAAACAGTAATTCTTAGGCTATCTTTAATCTTGAGAGAACCTATGCAATTGTTGAACCCTTGAGCTCGGGAGCTATGCAAGTAAATTAGTGTATACTCCCTCCGTCCCACCTCAATAAGGACCAAATTTTTGGGCGGGTGATTAAGGAAAAGTAAAGTAGGGGAGAGAATGAGTAGGATGAATAGTAAGTGGATTGGTGTTGTGAGTGTGTAAAAGTAAAGTAGGAGAGAGAATGAGTGGGAGGAATAGTGTAAAAACTTGCCATTTTGGGCAGTCTTCATTGAGGTGGGACGGACGAAAAAGGAAATTAGTCCTCATTTAGGTGGGAAGGAGGGAGTATATTAAATTGATATCATCAATCCTTTCTTTTGCTAGTATGGGCATGTCTAGTTTTGACTCAACTATCAAAGCCTCGTAGGTATATCATGAACAGCCATATCCGGCAAAGAGTTGAAGGTCTGTGTTTGTCCACAGCTGATTTTATGCCATCTACATTATCTATTTGTTACTTCCCCTGTCCCAAAATAAATGTCTATTTTTCATTTAACCGACATTTTGAAAATGTTAAAATTTAATGGTAAATAGTATAAATATTCTTGTTATCCCTTTCTAAACTTCTAGTTTTGCAAGTATATAATGAAATGTGGAAAAAAAAATGGAAATAAACATTTAAAGACAAGGTTATTTAGAAAATAAACATCATTTTGGGACAATTTTTTTTTAAAATTTGAAATTCATTTTGGGACGGAGGGAGCACGTGATAGGCTATGGGGCACACTAGACATGGATGGACCCAATTTCATTACATGCATGACCTGTCGGTACGGTTGTTTATCAAACACTAATTCATTAGACACTCAGTACCATTCCATACATCTTGTGAAACTCTTTAATTCTTTGGGGAGAAATAAGTGTAAATAATGCAGCACACTTTCTCCCATAGAAGATACTCATGACATTGATGCTCACTTAGACACTTGCTATAAACCTAGATAAATACAACACTCCTACTAGTAAGTTTCCGTCCCTAGTTTCAGTTTTCGTGATTGTGCTAATAATCTGCTTCCTCTTGGAAACATTTTGTGATTATTGAATTCAACTAATGTGTGGGTGTAGGTTTTCTCGTACTCTATTTCCTTGGAGGATACATGGGACAGTCTTGCAATCTCTGTTCTCTCACAGGTAAACTTTCATGTTCAATGCTGCTAAACAACTATTTATGATTTCAAATTATTCATGCCACTACACTGATGTGATGTAAAGGATACTATCCGAGGCAGGTGTGAAAAAAATTTGTTTTATAGTAGCTAATTTTGGATAGGTACTGTATGTCTGTATCTACTCTGTGGAATTAGGGATGTCTAGTTTCTTTCAAGCAGTTTGAACTCTTTGAAGCAATGTCCAGGGTTACTCTCTTTAGAAGATACGCTGATACAGCTGTTTGTTTCATATGATTTGATTCATGTCATGAGACTAATAAAGTAGGGGAGACAAGTAATTCTGGTAATGCAATCTTCGACTTCGAAAGGGTGGATTCGATTTTATAAGACATTTCTCTTCTGTCCCAAAACAGAAACCGGCATTTTCTGATGTTCCAAAAAGAGAGTCCCCTTTTCTTTTTCTAAGAAACTACTTGTAACATAATCTTTGGCATCTAAAGGTGATTTCATGTTGCAGCAGAGGGGGTATTGGTCCCTCCGCCGAAATAAGAGTCCCTTATTTCATTTTGGGATGTCCCAGAAAGAGATTTACCTTTACTTATTGAGAGTCCTCTTAAACTAGTTATCTTGTTTGTGGGATGGGATAGTACACTATATCTCTTAATATTCAGACATAAACCTGACTTTAGTTTTCTTGAAGTTATATATGACCTGTCATATATAACTTCACATAGAGCTATTCATTTTCCAGATGGAAATTTTGTTGTTTCAGCAGTTAATTTTCTCTCTTCTTTGTTCCTTAAACAGATTATACAAAACTGCCCGAAAGAATTTTTTGAAACAGAAAATTTCATGCATCAGTCATCAGAACTTTGTTTGTCCTTCCTCTTCAAGTCTTTGCGAAGGTAACACTATCTGAATATCAGAGTTTACTGTATTGCACATCTGTTGGCTGAAATACATTTGTATGCAGTATTTGATGAAAGGGTTATCGTTGATTTTTGTGCAGCACTGACCTAACTTCTCCATCTTATGCAAGCTGGGAAGATATGATACCCATGTTGCTTACTGCAGCAAGGACACTTTTAGAACACTTTGAACCAGAGGTGGATAAAACAAATTTACATTGTTTTATTTTTGTTCTGTTGTAAAAGATGTTTGAATTTACTCCTTTCTCTCATGAGGTTATGGTACTTACGCTTGCTTCAGAAGAAATTTACAGTTTGACACTTTTTGTCTGCATTTCTTACAGAAACAATCACAATTGGCATTAGCATTTTCCTTGGTTGGTTTGAAGTGCGTTGGAGAAGCATCAAACGAGTTACGCTTCACTAAAGCCAAGGAATTTGTCCAGTCTATCACTCTCTTATTGAGGAAACACAGCGATGGTGAGTGTTCTGCAAATTTGGTATGGTATTGGTCATTCGAATTGTTTGCAGTACTTTATCTATATACCCTGCAGTTTTTCCTATTAGAGTACATTTCTTTTCATCAGTACAAATTGAAATACATCTATATGTACATTCAACTTAATTCCAAAGTTAGTAAAGAATGTATACAAAGCTCAACTCATATCTGTCTATCCCAGTCATGTGAATATTGTGTTATAGAGTTCTTTTGTTTTCATAAGTTATTGCAATTTGTAATGGGAACATCTATGTTCATGTGAAGGTTCCATAAGTAATTACGTATTTTCGTGAACTTTGCCAGAAAGTGTTCCTGCTTGAATTTGATACTGATATATAGAATATATGTAATGACAAGCTATTGACTTGAAGGGGGGGGGGGACAAAGGGTACTAACTTACTAAGAAATACACCACCCTCAACTAAACTGCAGAAAAAGTCGTTGTATACTTGGTTAAACAGGTTGTTGATGGAACATTTTATTGCAGATAAATCCAAACTTGGTGGAGATGGTATTCGCAACTTGAGTACAATAGTTGGAGCTTGTTTACATGTGTGTGGCAGTCAAATGGAAGACTGCATCAGAACCATTCATTCAATGGAGAACAAAATGTCCAACACTTATAAACTGTTGAAGCTCGCATTCTCTCTTGAACAAATATTTTCATTCTCTAAACTGGCTTATGAAATTGCAAACGTTGATGAGAACCAAGAAAATAAGCCCATGTTATTTACTTTGGTTAGTCATGGCATTCAGTCTATCCAGGCTGTTCTTAACGATCAGAACATACAGGTAAAGCATTTACAGTCATACTGTTTTTTTTTTTTTTGCATTATCAAGTACTCCCTCCGTCCCACTATCCTTGCTACTTTTGGTCAACTTGATTACACTTTGACCAATAATTTAAATAAAAAAATAATGATCCTAATAACAATCCAAAAATTGTTATTGAAAGCATATCAATCGTGATACAATAACATTTTTTAAATTTTCATTAGGATCGTTATTTTTTATTTAAATTATCGGTCAAAGTGTAATCAAGTTGACCAAAAGTAGCAAGAATAGTGGGACGGAGGGAGTATTAAATATAACCAATCTGATAAAGCATTCACTGGTGAAGGTCCAATTGATTGGGTTGCAAGTGCTAAAAAGCATGATACAGAAAGGAACTGCTGCAGAAAACAATTCATTCTCAATATTCTTCACCGGGGAGCTTCTTAAAGATGTATTCAGGATAATCCAACAATCGTTGAAGGTATTAGTTCTTCTAGAAATCTGTTAATTTCTTAAGCTTCAGTTTTTTTCGTTACTCTGTAGGATCTGACCTTGCTATTCATAACAGACTCCCGTAAATAGGGAATCAGTGGCTGTTGCCGGAGAATGTTTGAGAATCTTAATGCTTCTGCATACTGTGTCAAAAACCGCAGAATGTCAGAAAGGTCTAATGAATCTGCTTCTGGAAGCAGTCCTCGTGGTTTTTTCAACATCAGAAGATGGTCCTTCGCAGGTACTAAAACTTCTCTAGATTGAACTAACCTGAACATACATCTGTGTTCCAAAATTTCACCTTTTGTATTCAAAGTTGACCTCTTTGTGATTATGCATGTTGATAACAGCAAGTAAATGAATTGAGAAGCACAACCTTAAAGTTCGTTTCTCAACTTGTCCAAATTCCTTCCTCAGCAATTCATTTCAAGGATGTCTTGTTGGAGATGCCTTTGACGCAAAGGCAGCAACTTCAGGTGTTTTTCTTTCTGAACTAAATTTAGAATATCAGAAATCACATTATTTTTCCAAGACTCTTTGGAGATATCAATTATATATGATACATACTTCAGCTTGAATTTTTAAAAGAGGATTTCCCTTTTGTTCTTTAAGTTTCCTGTTCTGTCTTCTTATTGCATCTGTTTCTAATTCAATGACAGAAATTTTAGCACTCCCCTCACCCCCCCCCCCACCAAAAAAATATATACAAAAAATAATTGCAATATTGTTTTTTCATCATGTCCTCAACAGACATCCAATTTGTAGTGCATGATTGCTAAGGATTCTTCATGGTGATCTGTAAGCCCTACAAGTGTGCAACTAAGTATCTGGAAAGTTTCCTAATTAATTCTTAGTCGAAAAATGGTTATTAGGATAATTATATTTTCTTATAAGCTGTAAATATGATCGATGAATAAATGATATGAACGTCATTAGTATTTTTATCTGTGCAAGAATATTTTGGTCTTTCATAAAATTTAACAATGAAGGTAAGCTGTTAGCTTATAGTATTACTTGAATAACATGTAGCTATTATTTGTTTTAAGCTGCCTGATCACAAGCTTCTAGTCATAAAGTTACAGCATGTGGTAGATCATTTCTCCTAGTGCGTGTCTTTTCATGTAAAAGTGTGATGGAAGAAGACAGAAGTAAATGGGATTACTTTTTGGGGTATTTATTACTTAAAAAAGTGATATGCTCTGTCAGTAAATGCTCGTCGAGGAAACTTCAATCTGATGACCAATTCTTACACTTTCAGGGTATTATCCGTGCCTCTGTGTCACAAGATCAAAGCTCTGCTCAAACAAAATCCGTAACAGCTCCTTTGGTGATCAAGGTGCCAGTACAAACAGAGGAAAATAAGCGCCAAACTTCTCCATCAACACCTCCAAAAGAAAGGGACAACACTAACAAGGAAGTCGAAGGAGACGAAGAGGAGGAAGATGATTGGGGAGAGGAAGATGATGATTGGGACACTTTTCAATCTTTTCCTGCTTCAGCAAATGAAGTTTCTGAGAGTTCAAGGGTAGAAAGTACGTCAGAGGAACCTAACTCAGTTGAAGTACTCCAGAAGGACACTGTTTCCCCCTCTGTGAGCAAGGACGAAGATGGCACCGGGTGTAATAAAGAAGACAATGAGGCCGTGATAATGAATGTGGAAGGTGCCAGAAGCCCAATCAATGAAACTTCCGAAGATAATGACAATTATAGAGAAAAAAGTGAGGAACACCAAAAGATCAATGGAGAAAGTGGGACCCATAAAAACGATGAGGAAGTGTCCTATCCCAAACTTGTAGAAATTACAAGAAAATCCGAGCCGTTAAATGGTGAGCCTGAGGAAGTGGAGGTCCTGGAGGATACACCAATGAATCAGGAACATTCCCAATCTGTAAATGATTATCAAGCTGGTGATGAGGACCCAATGGATTTACTGGTGTTTGATACAAAGCAGGAGACGAATACAAGATCCTTGAATGATGTTCAGCTGAGTGGCGAGGAACAGGTTTCTCCAGAACCAATTCAAATAAATGTAATGGGGACTGATGAGCATAGTGAGAAGTCCCCCGCTGTAATGAGTGATGTTCAAATCTCCCCAGATTCTGACGAGTCAGAACACAAAGAGGAGGGTCAGGCTAAAGAAACTAGAGAACAAGATGCTGTAAATGATCAAGATAAAGAATTGATAACGGTTAGTGAAACAAGCAGCCACTCTAAAGCGGTTGACCTTGATACAGGGTCAACAGAAATCCCACATGATAGCTCGAATCTTGAAGATCCAGTTCACAATGATTAGTATCGGTACTTCTGCATTTTTTTGATTTTTCTTGAGCAGAGTGTAATGTTCTTGCGATGAGTTACATAAAAGTCAGGGACGGTGTTCTATCATTCACACAGTTTCAAAACTTGGTGTACGTTAATTATACGAGTATTTGCCAACTACTATACAGCTTAAATGTATAGCCTTGAATTTGGTTCTCGACGACTCAGCCAGTATGTATATTTCATTTTGTTCACGAGTTTGATTAAGAAACTTTGCTCCTTCTTCATCTCAGATTTAGGCCCTTGTTCTGTTCATGGGCTGGATGGAAACATTGATTGCTCTCTCTCTCTCTTTCTCTCTCTCTCTCTCTCTTTCTCTCTCTATATATATATATATATATATATATATATATATATATATATATATATATATATATATATATATACACACACACACACACATATATAGTAGAACATGGATACAAAATTGAAACCTTGTGCTCCATCTTTCAATTACGAAAGCCTTATTACATTGACTTAATGCATGTAAGCTGTGGTACAATCCACTTTGACTCGTTTTTACAGTTTACACACTTTTGTATTGCCGTATTTATGTTAATGCACTTCCCAATGATACGTAAACAAGGGATTTCTGGTTCTTTATAGTGAAGATATAGCGTAGATAGTTGTAATCCATTATGTATCATTGGGGAAGGAAGGAGAATATTTATCAGGTTATCGGAACCTTGTATCGTATGCATGAAGCAAAGAAGCTTGCAGTAGTAGTGATTACTCCCGGCGAAGGACGAAGGCGAAGGTCCGAGCTCGAGGTTATATCACCATCTACCTTCATACTCCTTGCCAGAAATAAGGCAACCATTTTCTCTTGCTCAAATGAGTGTTCCATTTGTCTCCTTTTCCATCTCCAACCTACAGCAAACATAAATCTTGTTAACCATTTACCATTCCTTCTTTAAAAAAAAAAAAAAAAAAAAAAAAAAAAAAAAGAGAGAGAGAGAAAGAGAGATAGAGAGAGAGAGATAGTACAATTTTAAGTTCCATGCATCTCCACCGGGGTCTTCTTTGACATCTCCCACATTGTTTTCACAACTCTCTATTTGGAGGTGATTCATGTTTGGCATAAATATAATGAGATATAGAAGTTTGATATTCGGAGGTGATTCATGCTTCAATTTATAGAAGTTGATAATGATATATTGGGAACAATAATTTAAATAAATAATAATAATTCTAATAAAATTTAAATATTGTTATTGTCTGGGCGGATCTAGCTTTTTTTTTTTTTTTTTTTTGAGCCCACCTCAATTTTTTTTCCTAAGTCACCCACTATATATATGTAATTTTTTTTATATGTGAAGTTATTTTTCACTGTTATTATTATTTACAATATTTTTTAAATAACAAGCTCAGGCGATTTCAAAATTCTGGATTCGCGTCTGATTATTGTATCACGATTAATAATATTTTCGTTAACAAATTTTAAATTCTTGTTAGAATTATTATTTTTTATTTAAATTATTAATCAAAATTATATAAATTTGAACACTATAATAATCGTTTGAGATTTGAGATGAGAAGGAGGAATATAAAATATGATCAATTTTTCCTATCACTTAAAATTCAGTTTGTTTGTACTAATTAATGAGAATTGGATGGGACGTTTATATGTAAGGCCCAAGCCCAACAACCTAGTACAAGTATGGTCGACCAACTACGGCCCACTTCACGTGAAGCTCATGGTGTCTGACGTGGACCTATTTTGGATTTAATTAATAAAGTTGGGCTGTAGTCTTTTCCTTTTCCATGAGACAGTGACGTCACTTCTTCCCTCCCATGAAAATCAATTGGCGCCAAAACTCCATCCTTTTTGTGGGGTTGGCGCCATTATTATGTTATTTTCTCCAAATACCTCAAAAAAAATAAATATACTCCCTTCATTCCATTTTTTTATAGATTTTTGAATTTTACACGAGAATTAAGGAGAAAATATTATATTGAAAGTGTTGTGAGTGTGAAAATAAAATAGGAGAGAGAATGAGTGGAGAGAATCTATATATATATAAAAGGAGGATTGCCAAACTCCCGCCCAAATCAGGGGCAATTTAGTAATTTCACGCGATGGCAAATTCGCAATTATCAACGCTGAGAGACACGTGGCACGATGTCATTGGGCGCGTGCGTCACACGCGCCGACAGAGGCGCATGTATGCGTACCGTTTTTTCCTTTTTTTTTTTTAAATGTCGCGACACGTGTCGCACTATGATTGGCCAGTTTATTTTCGGAATTTTTTTTTCATCCCCTTTTTTTGACCTCAATTATTTTATAAAAAAAAAATAAAAAAATATTTTTACACCAAAATTCATAATTTTTTTTCCTCTTTAATTAGAGACTAATTTCATTTAATTTGGACACAAAAAAAACACTCTTTTTTAAATATAAATTTCTTTATTTTTCTTTTTAATTTTTTAATATCTTTTTTTTTAACTAATTAAGTGTGAAGTATATTTTTTAATTATAAATGATGATAATAATAATCATAATTTTACTTTTTAAATATAAATTATTATTTGTAATGTTAGTTCCTTCGTTTCAAAATTTGACATTAATTTTTTAAACATATTAAGTAATATTGTATAAAATATTCCTTGGGACGAATATATTAATTTATTTTTTTACCCGAAGTAGCATTATTTTGTAAAAATTAATGTTTATAATGCTCGTGTCTTCGTGTCAGAAAATAAATATTAATTTTTGAGATAAGTCAATTCATTGAGGCAAAGGAAGGAATTTTTTTTTATATATAGAAAGTAGTATTAATTATGGGATGAAAGTAATATTCATTTTTTAATTGAAGGAAATTTTTTTTCTTAAAAAATGTAGAATTTTTTTATATGTCCAAAAAAAATGAACATTGCTTCTTTCGTCTCAATAAACATTTTAAAAATAATACTACTTTATTCGTCTAAAAAATTAATGTAATATTTTGAGACGAAGACACTAACATTACAAACATTAATTGCAGAGGCGAATGAAGTAGTATTATTTTTTAAAATATTCATTGGGTTGAAGGAAATAATGCTCATTTTTTTTTTGAAAAAAAAATGTAGTATTATTTTTGGGTTAATCATTTTGATTCGAAAGTAATATTCATTTTTGAAATATTATAATATTAGTGCCTTCGTTTCAAAATATGACATTACTTTTTTAAACAACTTAAGTAATATTTTATAAAATATTCATTGGGATGAAGATGGTATTTTATTTTTATAGCCGAAGTAGTAATATTTTGCAAAAATTAATCTTTATAATGTTTGTGTCTTCGTGTGTCAAAAAATAATCATTATTTTTTTAGACAAGTAAATTTCTTGAGGCAAAGGAAGCAATTTTCTTTTGATATAGAAAGTAGTATTCATTATGGGACGAACGTAATATTCATTTTTGAATTGAAGTAATTTTTTTCCTTACAAAATAGAATTTTTTTATATGTCCAAGAAAAATTAACATTGCTTCCTTTGGCTCAATGAACATTTACAAAAATAATACTACGTTATTCGCCTAAAAAAATAATGTCATATTTTGAGACGAATGCACTAACATTACAAACATTAATTGCAGAGGCTAATGAAGTAGTATTAGTTTTTAAAATATTAATTGGGATGAAGGGAATAATGATCATTTTTTTGGATAAAAAATGTTGTATTATCTTTGGGTTATTCATTTTGAATCGAAAGTATATTCTTTTTTGAAATGTTGTAATGTTAGTGCCTTTGTTTCAAAATATGACATTAATTTTTTAAACAAATTAAGTAATATTTTATAAAATATTCATTGGGACGAAAATAGTATTTTTTTTTCTATAGCCGAAGTAGTAGTATTTTGTAAAAATTAATTTTTATAATGTTAGTATCTTCGTCTCAGAAAATAAATATTAATTTTTTAGACAAGTACATTCCTTGAGGCAAAGGAATCAATTTTTATTTTTTTATTTTTGATATAGAAAGTAGTATTAATTATGGGATGAAATAAATATTCATTTTTGAATAGAAGGACAATTTTTTTTCTTAAAAGTGCTGTAGAAATAATGAAAAACATATGATTATGAATTTTCATTGAGTTTCTTTTTTTACAAAACATTTTATATTAAGTTCTTCTCGCTCATTTTTTTTTTTTTAAGAAACAATTCCTATGGATCTCTTTTACAAAATGATGAGTTATTAATAAAGAACTTTAGATTAATGATAAAAAAAATTGTGGAAGTCATTTGATATAACATTTTTTAATTTAAAGAGTAGTTGAAGTATATTAGTGAAAGTAAAAATCTTATTAAAAATCTTATTATTGGCTACAAATATAATTATTAGAAATATTTATGTTTTAATTTGTATTTTATCAAAATTTGATGTATTATTAATCTTGGTTTCATTTAAGAAACAATTCCTATAGATCTCTTTTACAAAATGATGGGTTATTAATAAAGAACTTTAGATTAATGATAAAAAAATTGTGAAAGTCATTTGATATAACATTTTTTAATTAAAAGACGGAATATTATATTTTCCGTCTCAAGTCAACTTTAAAAAATGTCATTATACAAAAAAATTATTTTCTTCATTTCGAAAATGAATATTACTTTCAACTCAAAATAAATCACCAAAAAATAATACTCCTTTTTTTTCCAAAAATTTCATTATTATGTGCTTTAACTAGAAGAGAAAATTATATTTTCCGTCTCAAGTAACTAAAATTTTTGAAGTAGCGACATCAAATTACTTTTTTTGACCCAATTCTAGGAAAACAGTGTTAGTATGTGCTTTAACTTGATAATGCCCTATTTAAAGAATTTTGTAAGTAAAAAACGGGTTGATAAAATTTTTGAATCCATCTTAAACCCGCAATGATCCGCGTCTAATGAAAAGAGTTTGGAAATGTTTTCTTTTAAATCAGGTGGGATTGGGGTGGATTTGAGAGTAGCTCGAACCGTCCCATTTAACCCGAACCTGCATAGTATTCATCATTTTTAGAATAAATTTTAAATATTGATAATATTTGTATATTATTATATACTTATTTGTTTATAGTTTATTGTATTTTCTTATTTTTCTATGTCATATTATTAATCTCTACATTTATACGGAAATAAAGGGAAAAAATATTATTTTATAATAGAAATATTAATAATTTTTTCTTCAACTTTTGTCATATTTTAAACGTTAAAAAATTGTTTAGGATATTAAAGAGATGAATGGTTTTATTATAAAGTGTAAAAAGTTGGGTACAAAGTAATTAATGAATAGTTGTTGTGAGTATGACATATAAGACCATTGAATATAAAAATATTAAAAACATTTCATTGTACTTTTTTAAACTTAAAATGGGCCACCTTTTATTAAAAGAAAAGGAAGTTTAAAATGGGACTAAGGGAGCATTTATTCATTTGATAGTGAAATAATTTTTCGTAATGTTAAAGTTAATAAATTTTGAGATAAAAAAAACATGATTATATAACAATAACATAAAAGAAATATGTAAAAATCAAACGGGAATGTAGAAGTTGAGTACGGTTCAAGAACAAAATAACTTCTCAAAAATAAAAATTGATGATACTTGAAAATTTCATTTCATGTAATTTGTTTGTTTGGAGTATCACTAGAGTCAAGAGTTCCGAATTGCAGTTGAAGAGAAAGATGTGGAGACTTATAACTAGATTGATTACGCTTTCCCAATCGTTGGCGAAACTAAGTGATACTGTGGGCAAATTACGCACATATCACGTTCAATACACAATAAATATGTTTTACATAAAAAATATGCGTTCAATTCCATACTGACCACTCTGATGTTTGTACTGACAATATAGTATGCAAGAAAATTTTTCACAATATATAAAAATAACTTGATTTTATGTTTGTTTTATTTTAATTTTCTTCTTTTGAGTATTAATAACGGTCCGTGCATCGCACGGGAGTTAAACTAATACTCCTTCCGTCCCACCTCAAGGTTGAACCTTGAGGTGGACACGCTTTTTAAGAAATTTAATTAAAGTAGGTAGAAATTTGAAGAGAGAGAATGTAAAAGTTAAATGTGTGGTAGGGAATAGGAGAGAGAATGTAAAAGTTAAAAATCTATAGTATAAATCAAGGCTGCCTTTTCAACAGTGCTTTGAACAGTTCCAAGGCTGGAAATTCCCATTTTGCCCTCACTTTTTAATTCCTTTCCCATTTTGCCCTTAAAAAAAAAAAAAAATTACAAATTCAAAAATCATCTTCCCGTCCTCAGTTTCCCCCCTGAAATTTGAATTTCAGTCAAAAAATCCACACCCTCTGGCCTCTTCTCTCATTTATATACCCCAAAACTTTACACAGACAAAAGCTTTTTACAGTTCAAATTTCAAATTTCAAATTCAATCATCTACAAAAAAGCATTCAAACTTCAAACTTCAAAATTCAAAAGGTAATTTACTTATTTCTCATTTGTAAATGTTCATACACATCTTCTCTGTTTATTTTCTCTGTTTATTTTCTCTGTTTCATATTTACTTCCCACCCCCAATTCTTCAAACCCCATTCACAAAACTTCAACAAGTGAACTAATGCAAAAAGACAAGCACCAAGAAAAGTTCTACAGCACAAAAATGTATGTTCTTTAATTAAAAAACTCCAAAAGATGAAGAACTCAACTGTCAAGCTTGAGAGTCAAGACCACAAAAATCTATCATAAAGACAAGCTTGCAAGATCATTCATAGAGGCTTCACATAACTGCTAAGAGTTGAACCAGAAGCTAATCAAAAGATTCAAAACAACCTTTGTAGTGTTCCAAAGAACCCAAACTAACTAATTTATGTTCTTTAATTAAAAATTAAAAAAAAAAAATATATATTACAGAACCAACAACGACGAATTGAGGGAACCAACAACGACGAATTGAGGGAAATTAGATCAACCTTCAATCCAAAACAACAACAGAACCAACAACGACAACTGGTTGCACCGGAGGGAAATTACCTTGAATCCGGATTGAAGGCGAGTGCGGCCTGATTTGAGGGTGAATTGCGGACGGTTTGGAGGCGGATCCGGGCAGAATTGCGGACGGTTTGCGTGATTTAGGGCTTCGTCTCCAAAAATTGATTGCTCCGAAGGTCCATTGATTTAGGGCTTCGTCTCCAAAAATTGATTGCTCCAAAAATTTATTGCTCCGATGGTTGTGGGAGGGATGGGGTAGCCACGTTTTAACGGGGAGGGAAGGGAAGGGGTCGCGATTGTGGGAGGGGTGGGGTAGCCACGGTGGTGAAGGGAAGGGGAGGCGGTGGCGGTGGCGGAGGTCCCGATTTGGTGGGTAGTTCTTCCTGCTCCTGTGTGAGTGAGAGAGAGAATTAGAGATAGAGATAGAGTAGAGAGAGAGTCAGTGAGAGAGAATTAGATGGGGTGGAATTTGGGTGAAGGTTTGGCCGGAGTCGGGGAAGCTTGAGGGACGACGACAATGGAGAATTGTTCTCTGCGTATAGAGAGAGAGAGGAGAGAGAGAGGGGTTCCGGATAGAGAGCGAAAGAGAGAGAGAGGAGTGAGAAGAATAAATGTGTGATTTGGCTATTTTGAGAAATAAATTTGTGTTTCAATATTGAATTTGGTCCCTCCTTTCCAAATGACAGAATTGGCTATTTTGAACATTTATTTAAATATTGTGTTTAATTTTATAGGTTTAAAAAAAATGAACAGTCAGGGAACATTGAACATTTATGGATATGGTGATTCGGCTTTAACTGAAACAGTAAGTTAATATTTTACTATTACTATTTTATATGTGATATGTGATTTTCATTTTATATGTGATTTTTATTTTATATGTGATATGTGATATGTGATTGTGATAATAATGTGATTTTTAGATTGACATTTTGAGAAGAAACAATGTCTCAATTGTCATGCGAGAACCGTTTGAACACGATGAAATGATAAGGGTAAACATTTGATGTTAAATTAATTTTTTTTAATTTTTTTTTGTATTTACATTAATTAACGAATATATATAGATTTTTTGACTAATATTTATAATTCATTATTAGGACCAAAATCGACTAACAAATCTACCAAACAATTTGCATTGCCCCATTTGGTATTTAATTTATTTCAGTTTAAATATTTATTATTGTTTATTTATAATTTAAATGCATGTAATTTACTTTAATTTATTATAATTTATTATAATTCTGTCAATAATTATTTTGTCTTTCCTTTGCCTTAATGTTTTTGAAGCTGTGCCTACAATTTTTTTCCACTTAAACGAAGTACCTCCTCCAAATAAACATATAATAATTTTATTAAACACTAGCACATGCCCGTGACCAAGGCCACGTAATTTTTTTTTAAAATTTTTTTTTTTAATTTTTTTTTAAATTAATTTTTTTAAGGGCAAAATGGAAAAGGGACAAAATAATGAGGGCAAAATGGGAATTTCGACTGTTGAAACTGTAGCAAGAACGGTAGCAAACACAGGCCTCATTTATACTATAGATATAAATAATATAAATATAATAAATAATGTGATTTTTAGGTTAACGAATCAAGTTTAACTCGCAAACGACGTATGTTGAGGGAAAAGATGGCGAAGAACACAATTGTGCCACCGTCGACTCATCTTATAGGATCAAAAAGATTGAGATCATTTACGTCAGGCGAAACTTTCCCCCACGAACCCCGAGCTTGAGGTGCGTGCGCCATTTGAAAGAACTCCCCTGACTGAGAATGATGCGGTAACAGCAACCATTATTCATGAAGATATTGATTTAAATATCATTCCTCTCCGTCGAAACCTTGAAGATGAATTTTTCTCAACGATTCCTACCTCTCTGTTGTTGTTCTACCCAACGGGTAAATTTTCAACTTAGCTCGCATAACTAGAGATATATATACTCTATTATACTTTAGAAATTGATTTAAATAGTATTTTTAAAATCTTTTGTAGAATGACAACTAATCCAAATGATGTCACCAACCTCTCAATAACTGGAAATACAGTTCGTCACTTTCTCGGTGAAATGGATGTTGAGTGTCCTCATTGTGGGGCATTACATTGGATGGATGAAAAACTCGCAAAATCATCTAAAACACGTCCTCTTTTTGGGACATGTTGTCTGAGTGGAAAGGTTAGACTTCCTGAACTCAAAACGCCACCTCCAGCAATTAAATCTTTGTATGACGGAAATGATGCTCAATCAAAGTCATTTTAGAAATACATTCGACAGTATAATGCGTCTCATGCTTTTACGAGTCTGGGTGCTCAACTTGATGAAAGGGTTGTCAATGGGAGAGGTCCTCCAAGTTTTGTCATACACGGTGAATTGCGTCATCGAACTGGATCTCTCATGCATCCACCAGAAAAAGAACCAGTTTACGCGCAATTGTACATTTATGATCCGGATACCGCTTTGCAATATCGGTGTCGTAATAATCCACATTTGAGAGAAGACGTGATGAAGATTATCCAGGACACTTTGCTGGAGCACAACCCATTCCCGGCAAAGTACCGTCAAGCTCATGAAATTTTATGTCAACCTGGAGTAGGTGATGCAAACATTCCAGTTCGACTACATTACAGCTCTGCACAGGATCGTCGTAGATACAACTTACCTACAAAGCGAGATGAGATTGCAGTTATTTTACCCGGTGATGGGAATGATGATCCGAGTGGTATGAGGGACATACTCTTACATTTACGAGGGCAAAATGGATTAATGCGAATTAATGAGTGTCACCCTGCATACTTACCTTTGCATTATGTGTTGTTCTTCCCATTTGGCGAGCCTCAAATTTTGGGAACCCGGTTTGAAAAGATGGAATGTCGATGCCAATTGTCCATCTACATCTCGCATTACCCAGATGGATTACTATAGCTACCGTCTTTTTCAGCGTAAGGGTGAATTTTCAACGATATTGAGGGGTGGAAGGTTAAACCAGGAATTTGTGGTGGACGCGTTTGCTGCAATTGAGCAAAATCGGTTGACCTACATGATATTGAATCAGAGTAAGCTTCGAAGTGAACTTTATAAGGACCTTACTGAAGTGATTGTACGAGAAGGCACAGATCCAAACCAAGTGGGTCGACCAATGATTTTGCCATCTTCTTTCTTGGGTAGTCCGAGATATATGTTTGAAATTTTTCAAGATTCAATGGCAATCACACGATACCACCACCACCCGGATATCTTCCTTACCATGACTGCTAATCCCAGTGGCCGTAAATTACTAAAGCGTTGCTCCCAAATCAATCGACAAGCGATCGTCTGATTTAGTTGCGCGTGTTTTCGAGTTGAACCGTAAAGCTTTAATGAAAGAAATTGAGAAGAATGGGGTTTTTGGTACTAAAGTTGCTCATGTTTTCACGATCGAATTTCAAAAGCGGACTTCCACATATGCATTTACTTTTATTTCTTGCCGCGAGAGACAAAATCGGGACATGTACACAAGTTGATAAGATTGTGTGTGCTGAAATTCCAGACGAGAGAGATGATCCGTGTTACATGAAACAATCTTGAGTTGTATGATACATGGACCGTGTGGATCTTCGTGTTTGGAAAAAAATGTGCACTTGCACTAAAAGATATCCGAGAGGCTTATGCGGGTCAACGACCATGGCGGATGATGGATATCCAACATATCGTCGAAGGAATACTGGTCGAACTTATACGGTCGGGGACAAGAAGTTGATAACCGGCATGTTGTGCCATACAATCCACATCTTTCGAGAATGTTCAATTGCCACATAAATGTTGAAGTTTGTGCAGCTTGGTTTGTGTTAAGTATATCAATAAGTACATTTACAAAGGACATGATTGCACTACAATGATTATTGGAGGAGTTAATGAGATCAGCAGTACCTTAATGGAAGGTATATTAGCCCCACGAAGCTTCTTTGGCGCATCTTTGGAAACACAATGCATGGTGAACATCCACCGAGTCATGCGGTTAGGCTGTTCATTTACCAGGATTGCATCACGTGAATTTTAATCCGGAAGATACGGTGAAGATATATCTGCAGAAGCGCAATCAAGCATCGACTCTACAGCCTTTTTTGCATATTACACGGCAAATCCGAATGCACCCAAATTTTCATATCATGAGTTTCCTCAATTTTTCGTTTTCAACAAGAAGGAGTGGAAACCGAGACAAATTGGATTCTCTATTGGTAGAATGTACTTTGCTTCCCAGTGGAGAGAGATTTTACTTGCGGTTGCTACTCACCCATGTCGAAAGGTCCATCTTCATTTGAGCTTGCGCTTTGTCGGTGGTGTTTTGTATCCCACTTTTAAATTAGCATGTGTTGCTTATGGATTAGTAGAAGATGATGAAGAGTGGGTACAATGCCTTCAAGAAGCATACATTATGCGGGCGGGTACCGGCTTCGAAGATTGTTTAGTACAATTCTTAGCCAATGTTCTCAGTTAAACCCATATGATTTGTGGAAACAATTTTGTCTTCATATTTGTGATGACCTTGCTCATAAGATACGTACACAATTTGGTATTCCAGGACCCCGACATTTCGGTTGTAGAAGATTATGGGTTGTATCTTCTTAATCGGCTACTTCAAGAAACGGGGAAAAAGTTTGGTGACTTCCCACCGATGCCCTTGCCTACAAGAAATTGGAGTGAGTTCACAGGTAATAAGTTGATGTGGGAACACGCGTCAGTTAAACATCAAAGCGCAAGAACATGATGTCGATACTAGGGTGGGTTCTCTAAATGATGCTCGGCGGGTTGCTTACTCTTCAATTCTTTCTTCTGTTCTTGAAGATCGTGGAACAACTTTCTTTTTGAATGGTGGTCTTTGGGACGGGAAAAACTTTCCTGTACAACACGGTAACACTTAAATGTCGTTCTCTAGACCACATTGTTATAAGCTGTTGCATCATACGGTATTGCATCCTTCTTGTTAATTGGTGGTAGAGCTGCGCGCTCGACTTTACGTATCCCGATTGATGTTCATGGAAATTCAACATGTGGCTTTACTAAGCAATCTATACATCTTTGAGTTGTTCAAAAAAGCTAAACTCATAATATGGGATGAAGTGCCAATGCAACATCGATACTGTGTTGAAGCCGTCGATCGCACCCTTCGTGACATTCGGGATAGTAATGACAAACCATTTGGAGGCATCACCGTTGTTTTGGGCGGAGATTTTCGACAAGTCCTACTGTAGTTCCAAGGGGTGTTCGAACACGAGATAGTTGGGGCAACATTGAGACGTTCACCTCTATGGTGCGCCATTAATATCCTAACGTTAAATGTTAACATGCGTCTGGACAACACAAATAATTCACGGGTGGATTTTACGAACTTTACGATGAAGGTATTTTTAATTACTTTAACATTTTCAACATTTGTGTTTCAATCTTTTAACATATATGTGTTTTAAAATGGTTAATTTTTTTCATGATTAAAAATTCAGATTGGGAGCAGTCCTGAAGAAGTTATATTAATACCGTCAACAATAAGGATTTGTGAAAATCCCGTTGAGTTATTAGATAGCATTTACCCACAACTTGGGGTAGCAGGCGTGGCGAACCCATCATTCCTTACTGAACGCACAATTTTATCGGCAAGAAATGACGATGTTAGTTCTATTAATGAAAGGGCACTTCACATATTTCCTGGTGAAACAGTTTCTTATTTGGCTGCTGATAAAATGTGCCACGATGATGAATCCAGCCGGAACATTACAAATCGATATCCAAATGAGTATCTCAATTCACTAAATCCTCCGGGCTTACCACCTTTTAAACTTGATGTAAAAGTTGGTCATCCCATTATGTTATTGAGAAATCTTGCTCCGAATGATGGTCTTTGTAATGGCACACGATTAGTGATCGTCGAGATGTTCGCCACACGTTCTTGAAGCTCAAATTTTGGCCGGGATAAGATTTGGAAAATTAGTTTTTATCCCAAGAATATCACTAACTCCTTCATCCAGGAGAATTGCCTTTCAACATGACGAGGCGACAATTTCTGTTCGTCCGGCATTCGCGATGACCATTAACAAATCACAAAGGGCGATCGGTGAAATTTGTGGGTATTGATTTGCGCAATCCTGTTTTTAGTCATGGACAACGTACGTTGCTCTTTCTAGATGCACATCTCCGAACGTATTAATGTTCTTCTCTCTGAAAGTAACATAAATTCTACAACAAACATTGTCTACCCAGAAGTTTTATTATAGTATAACTATGAAAAGGTAATTATAACATTATAACATAACCTAAACAATTTTTTAAATGATACGCTTTTTTATCATCATTCTCAAATATTTGAATCATATATTTGTAGTCATGGGATGAGTGCGTGAAAGAATATAGACGCTTGCCTGAACCTACGACAAGGGCTTGGAATGGGCATAATAAGGTAATTTTTTTAATTATTATATTGTTAATTTAATATAAAAATATATTGATTTCATTTTTTATTTATTTCGGGTGCTTTTACGTAAACGTGCACAGTCGATGTCTGTTTCGATTGAGACAACATCTTTACTTCAAGTGGTTAAAAATCTATATGTTAATTAGATGTTAATTTATGTCTTTATCTTTTTGTAAACAAGGACATAATGTTTATGTTCATAAAAATCTATATGTTAATTAAATGTTAATTTATGTCTTATCTTTTTGTAAACAAAGGGCATAATGTTTATGTTTATACATCACTATAATTTGTAACTATAAATGTTTAAGTTAATTAAAAAAAAAAAGACCCGTGTCCTCGGACACGGGCATATGTACTAGTATTTAATAGGAGAGAGAATGAGTGGGAGAATGTGTGGTAGGGAATAGGAGAGAGAATGGTGTTTTTGTAAATATATGGAGATGATAAGGGTATAAATATATGAAAAACTTTCCATTTAAGGAAGTTAAACCTTGAGGTGGGACGGCCCAAAAAGGAAAGGTTAAACCTTGAGGTGGGACGGAGGGAGTAGTAAATTATAATGGTGATGTGAGTATTAAAATAATGTAGGAAAGAATGAGTGGAGAAAATAGTAAAGATTCCTTTTCATTTTAGAAAACTAGAGTATATTATTGTGGGACGCCCAAAAATGAAAAATTTATATATTATTGTGGGACGAAGGGAGTATATATTAACTCAAACCTTAAGTAAAACTTCTTGTAATTGAGGACTTTTATATTGAAATTACTATGATGAAAGTTTTAACGCTTTTTTGTCCATTTTCTCAGTACCAAAATATTTGTAGTTTTAATATTTTTTAAAAGTCAATAGATATATATTAAATGACCAAATTATCATTTAAATATTTCAGTACCTTGGAAGTTAAACGTTTTTACAAGAGTTGGTATTATAAAAAATGCGTTTTTTTTTTAAGTTTAAGGAAAAATTATTTTTACACTGACACTTAATAATACATGCACTGGCACTCTTCACACTGACACTTTTTTATATTAATACTGACACTTTTTTTTTACCCTACACTGACACTCTTTATACTGACACTTAATATACATGCACTGACACTCTTTACACTGATACTTTGTTACACTAACACTGACACTTTGATAGACTAACACTGACAATTTTTTACACTGACACTTAATATACATGCATTGACACTCTTTACACTGACACTTTGCTATACTAACACTGACACTTTTTTACACTGGCACTTTGTTACACTAACACTGATATTTTGTTACACTAACATTTACATTAGCGGGGGAAACAAAACACATTTTTTTTTCTAAGCTTAGAAAAAAGGCATTTTTTTTTTAAGATTTTGACTTTATACAATGACAACTACTCCCTCCGTCCCACCGAAAGGTTCCCACTTTTTATATTGTATGCAAATTAAGAAAATTGGTGGGATGAAAAAATGTTGCGAGTATAATTTAAAAATAGGAGAGAGAATGAGTGAAGGAAATAGTAAATTTGAAAAGTGTTGTAACTGTAATAGTGAATTAGGACAGAAAATGAGTGGAAGAAATAGTAAAAATTATTTGCCAAAAATAAAAAGTGAAAACTTTTAACGAAATATTCAAAATGGCAAAATGGAAAGCTTCTAAACGAAGGGAGTATATAATTATTAATAAAGACAGTTTAGACAAAGTGTATCAACTTGGAAATTTTGAGATCATAGATCTTTTTTGAAAACTGCAAGTATTTTAAGTATTTTGAAACGGAGAGAGAGTAATATTTACGAAAGAGTTTAGCTCGCAAATTCAGGTCCAACCCATGAAGCCCAATTGCCTCATAAATCAGTCTCATTTCACGCCGTACTAATACAGACTATTAAAGTTTCAGTTCACGGGCCAACGAGCCCAGAAACTTAACCTCGGGCCTGAAGATTCTATGAAAGGCCCATTTGATAAGAACTCTCCCTCTCTTTAAACTGGTCCGGCGACGGTGGTGGTTGTGTTTTTCGACACCAACAACCGGCGGCAAATGGAGAAGAAGGCGAAGTTACTGATTCTCTATGCGTCTCAAACGGGGAACGCATTGGATGCGGCGGAGCGATTAGGCCGCGAAGCCGAAAGACGTGGCTGCCCCGTCTCCATCCTTTCTCTCGACCAGTTTGACCCCGTTAGTCACTTTTCCCTATATGCTTCGCTTTTTGAATTTTAGTTTGAAGAACGAAATTGACATTAATTTATCTTTAATTGCTCTACTAGTTGCTGGAGTAGTTTATTTGACCTTGCATAATTAACAAATTCATTCTATTGAGACAAAAGATTATTTGAGTTTCATTAAAAATAAAAAAATTAAATTGCTTTCTATTCAAAAGTAAATCTTTAAGAGTTGGTGATCATTCATATTGGGTAGCTAATAATTGTGATGAATATGTTGGTGTTCTCCTTAAGAGTTGGTGATCATTCATATTCGGTCTTCTGTACTATCAAGATTTCCTCATTTTGTCTTACTTTATACCATTTGAATCTAATTTGTATTATATGGTTTAAGTTGTACCGTTTGTATCTCTGTATTTTGCTGGTGTCCATGTCCCTCGTGTTTGATATTGCCAACTCACAATGAGTCTCAATCGGTCACCCCACCTTGAAAGGCATTATTTTCACATCCTACTGAACTTTCATGTACTTCGACAGAGTTACAGTATAGGGATGTTGGTGGTGAAGTAAGCAGAGTGTATGGTGAACCTTTGCTTGCTGTTACTTTGTGAAATTTTGTTAGAAATATATCACATTAATTTTTTAATGTAGGTGAACTTCTTTGATCTTCTGTTACATTGCTGAAATCAAAGAGTTTAAGACAGCTAAATAGTTGTATATATTATGTTTATCGGACTCCTTCACATGATTCCTCATTCCATCTTTTCTTTACGACATCTTTCTTATTTTTCACTCTTCGTGCTGAGGATGCCTCTCAAATGTATATTACTTGTGGATTATGTCAGAGCACTTTATCTTCTGAAGAAACTGTGATTTTTGTTGTCTCGACAACTGGCCAAGGAGATGCACCAGATTCCATGAAGGTTGGTTCATTAATTTGTCGAGTATCTTAGGTTTTAGCTGCTGGATTTTCTCATTTTGATTATTATAACAACCTTTAGGCATTTTGGACATATCTTTTGCAAAGAAGTCTAAGCCGTCATTGGCTGGAAGGAGTGCATTTTGCTGTCTTTGGATTGGGTGATTCTGGATACCAAAAATATAATGTGAGTAGTTTCTACGGTTCAGTTTCATTAGTTTATTTTGAGCCGGACAAAGTTATGTCACTATTGATCAATTTCTATTTAATCATAAATTTGGACCACATACACATTTTTTCCGTTCTATCGGTATGAGAACTTAGTTAAGATACATACTTTCTTTGTGGGCCGTGTAAATTAGTAAATTACTGGTCATACGATAACTTAGTTAAGACACGTATATGTAAATCAAATATGTTGCATGAATAAGATTTTTGGTAGCTGTGGGCTGTATAAAAAGATTTAGCACTATACTCTTTGTGTTTTCTTGACTGCAGTTTGTTGCGAAAAAGCTTGACAAAAGACTTTCAGATCTTGGTGGAATGGCAATTATTGAAAGAGGTTTGGGAGATGATCAGCATCCTTCGGGGTATGATTGTATTTTAATCTAGTTATAAGGAAAAAAAATAGTTTGTTATGGGCCTTCTGGCTATATGATTGAAGAGTGATGAAAAGATTGACTTCACAATATTACACAGTTTACACTTTTTTGTCCACTTTTTTAAGTGGTTCTGTTTACTTATTTTTGTTTCATTTGACACTGAATGAACGACTGGTTTCGATTGTCCCCTTCATTGATGGCCATTAGTAGATTTGGATGGAAAAATGCCTATATCACTTCTATGCTCTTACAGAAATATTTGGATGACGATATTGATGTTACTCTTATGCCTTTCATTAACAGTATTAAATAAGTCACATACTCATTATCTATGTGAATATAATGCACCCAATCTTATGAGCAATCATATTATTGCTGGACAGATCACAAAAAGAAGCTTGTCTGTGAATGAGTCATCAGCTTGAATAGTGCATAAGACAGCATTTGGTGCATGCTAAGCAATGCCATTTGAACAATTAAAGAATACACTGATGCTAGAACTGAGGGGAAGGAGTTTATCACTGCCATCCATGTTTGACTATGTTTTTCCGTGTGTGAATTTTATTTGGGTTCAAATGTTGTCACCGAAAATGGGAATATTTGGAGCTTTTCACTCTCATAAACAATGATTGAATGTTTTGAACATGTATTGCATTTTTTCTCGATACGTTTAAGCTTCTCTTCCTATCCTAACTAGTAGCTTATGGCTTAGATATGCATGAAATGCCACTGCCCATGTATCTGCAAATCTATTTGTCTATTTTAGTTAGGCTTAGGTGGAGAATCTATTGTTCTTAGAAGCTACTTACGAACAGAAAAATGAAGGTATGTTAAATCTTCACATGCAGGTATGAAGGGGCTCTAGACCCATGGATGTCCTTTTTGTGGAGTATGTTGTATCAAAAAGATCCCAATTTTTTTCCGAAAGGACCAGATTTCGTAACTTCAGATGCGAACCTGATTGATCAACCCAAAATACAAATTACGTATCATGCCCCTGATGGATTGTGCTTACAATCTTCACCCGAAATCGGTAATTAGCCTCTTTAGTCTCAGTTATCAACTTGGTAAAAAGTGTTGCATATTATTTAGCATTTCCCTAACTCTGTGTGCGCATGTGCATCAGTGTGTGTGTGTGTACGTGCATGTGTGCCCGAGTACATGCGATTGTATATCTATGGAACAATGTTGGCAAGGAAAGTCCTCAAATGGATCTGTACCCTCGGGACAGGATTCACCATGAGGGTTGGGCATGAGGTTCCCTGTTCCTCTTTTGGAGTCAAATTAAATTTCATTTTCTCTCTTTTGCTTCCTTTTAAGAATTTTAATTACTTTCGAACATTGTCTTTTTGCTCCTCGTAATGGACATTTCTTCCATATATGTACCCCAAGCCTCACCTTTCTCTTCAAGTTTCTTTAGGGATTCCATTTTTAAGGACACCCTTTGAAGAAGCTTGTTAAATATTTCTTATATATATATATTAAAGAAAGAAAGAAGGAAGGAAAAAAAAAAAAAAGATAAAAGATAAGGTCAATACAACCGTGTTGAAACTGGGTTTTGTCCCTAAACGGAAGTGTGTTTCAATATAAGCACTCTTATCCAATGGTTTGAAATCAGATCACATTACTTTCCTCGATTAAAATTGCGGCATTTATACAATAAATACTTTGCTTCAGTGCGTTATTTTAAATGTCTTCTTAGCTTTCACAATTATTTTTTATTATTTTACCATGCTTCACTTTTTCATTGTTTTCTCATCTCTCCTTTAACAAGTCCATACGTCGATTCATGCTAGCCAACCCCAAATCATTTTGGGACTAAAGCTTTGTTGTTGTTGTGGAGCGATTTGGGGCGAACAAACGGGCCTAAGTTGGGAACAAGCAGCATAACATTATTCTTATGTTTTGGGTTAAAGTTGCATATTTGCTAATTTGTGCGTGAGTGTGATGAAGTGATTTTGGTTCTGTCGTTCATCATAATTTTGCTGGTTATGTTTTGTTGTGTTTATTATATGCCATTGTGAAACCTAAATAATGGCAGGAAATGAACAAGTTCTTCTTTGTACTGGCCTAAATTATATACTCCCTCCATCCCATTACAAAAGGCACAAAATGGGTTGTGCACAAAAATTAAGGAAAATGTATACTGGAGTAAGTGTTGTGAGTATGAAAAGTGAGGTAGGTGAGAGAAAGTGGGGTAGGGAATAGTGAGTGGATAGATGATGTGAGTATGACAAGTGGGTCCCATGAATAAACAAGTATTAAAAACTTTCATTTTTGGGCTTGTGCCTTTTGTAATGGGACACCAAAATGGGGCTTTTGTGCCTTTTGTAATGGGACAGAAGGAGTATGTGTTAGCTGACAATAACATTCATGTTGCAGCAGATTTGAAGTCTCTAGAGATGGATATAGAGAAAACTCGCTTGATGTCTTCTGCCAAATTTTCGGATGGCAGGCATAGGCCAGACTGCTTTTTAAAATTGGTAATGATTTTATTTTTCAGTATGTTCATTCTGGAAGCACTTCTTGGATTGAAAACGGTTTTGTAGACATTGCCATCAGTGAATCTTCTGTTGTCCACAGTTGCTTTTCAAAAGCATTAGTTATTCGTAAGTGATAAATGCCAACCTATCTAGTAGGTGCCTCCTGTAGATGACCCATGTCATTGTCCTTTGTCTATTACATTGTAGTCGCATCAGGCTGTTACCAAAACAATTCCATGCTTAAAAGGGTACGAGTTTTCTGTCTGTTTTTTGGGAAAAATCTCATAAAAGTTTCTTGAAACAGTAGCAATTTTCTGTTAATTTTCTCAGGACTAGATGTGCCTGTCGATCCTTATGTGTTCTTCACTTTGTTTGCTTTTTTTGATGCTGGAGATGGGGATTTTTTCTGCTAAGTAGCTTATGTTTCTTATTGCCATCTTGAATAATTGTCAGCTTATCTCCTTCTGATTGTGAAAGGATGTTGTTGGTGGAGTTGTAGCTCTTCATGCTTCATGTTTAGCTTTTTACTTCACATGATGTCCTGTATATATATATAACCTTGGACCATCTATGATGCTGTATGAGGCCTGGGAATGAATCTTAAGTAGCAGATCTGAGTATTCAAAACATCATTCTGTGTTGGTTTTATTTGACTTTTGCAACGGTATAAAACATTATTGTATTGATAAAATTACTTCTGAAACATACTCCCTCCGTCCCACGTAAATGCAAACCAACTTTTTGGGTGTGGAAATTAAGGAAAAGTGATGTAAGAAAGAGAAAAAGTTAAATGTTGTGAGTATGAAAAATTAAATAGGAGAGAGAATGAGTGGGAGGAATAGTGAGGAGAGAGAATGTTGTGAGTGTAAAAGTGAAGTAGGAGAGAGAATGAGTGGGTGGAATAGTGAATATTTATTTCTATTTTGGGAAGTTTGCATTTACGTGGGACGGACCAAAATAGAAATAAGTTTGCATTTACGTGGGACGGAGGGAGTAGTTATTAATGATATTTAAGATTCTAGAATCTTCCATACGTCTAACAAGTGTTTGAAGTACCTTGCATAACATACTCTGTTGCTAATTTCATTTTTTTCTCCCAAAAGAGTTTCTCAAGTTATGTGGACCTTGTAGTCTAAATCCTTGCTCATATTTACACGGTTAATCTCACGATCAACGTTTTGCTGAGCTTAATTTAATACTTGTTTGACACCTGGGCAGGGTCTGTAGCTCTGAGCTTTTGGTGTACCAGATTTATGTATTTCATTAAAATAGGCCTGAAACCACGGGCGGAATACCTGGTTGCCTTTATGTCAATATTATCTCCTGCTTTCCCTCGCAAAAATTCAAAACATCACACAAAGTCCTAAAGCTATCTGATATCAGTTTCTCTTTATTTACTCATGATTTTGTAATTTCCCCAGGTAAAGAAGTATCCCCTGAGCAAACCTGATTGTGGTAAGGATGTGCTTCATTTTGAATTTGAAGCTCTTTCATCAGTAAGTAGTAGAGAAATACCCATCTCTATATGGTTCATTACTATGACAAAACTAATGAAGCATCCATCCAACTATGTTAAATTATAACTGTACAAGTCCAACCTCTTTTACTCGTCTTTGGAGTTGATCTGTTTCCTTTTTACTTTTTTTCAGTCTATCGAGTATGAAGTTGGTGATGTTCTTGAGATTCTCCCTGCTCAAAACCCTTCCGCAATTGATGCTTTTATAGAGCGCTGCAATTTGGATCCTGAGTCCTACATCATTGTACGTAATTTCCTATCACTCAGAATTGCTTATTCCCAACTCTGCGGAATGGACTCTGTTTAATGTTCGTACTCCCCTCTAATCTGGCATGTGGGAATTTTTTGCTCATTTTCATAGTTATCATTTAGTACTTTTAGTGTGTAGAATCAGAAATTGTAAATAGATCTCTTTGAGAATGAGAGTGGTGTGCATAATCAACGTCAGTGTTTTTTCAGGTTCAGCCTAGAGATCAAGAGGATTATCCCCCGAAGGTTCCTGTTAATTTAAAAAAGTTTGTTGAGTTGACTATGGATGTGACATCAGCTTCGCCCAGGCGGTATTTCTTTGAGGTATAACGTCTTCCGAGTAAGTTACTTTTTTCTTCTCTGAAACATGTAAATTAACCTCATTGCTTTTTGGCACCTGAACTGTTCATGCTTTCCCTTGTTTTGCGTTTCCATTTTTGTGCATCAAGCAGCAGAAAGGCGATTGCTCCTCTAAATTATTGTTCTTGACATTAATGCAGAAAGTTGTTCACAAAGTTTTATTCACTTCAAGTCTTCAATAGACAAATAGATTCTTCGTATTGCTTGGATATCCCTGATCTTGTACAGATTTGATATGAGGTTTAGAATGGTGTTTTCCTGGAATGTGGGATCTGATTGGTGATTAAGTTTGTTGTCCTTGCATTCAACAGAGTGTCCGGAATCCAAGTATGCAGATTTTTCCTTTTTCACTTGCTAAGTAGGAGAAACTTTCTCATGATTCGGTGCGCTTCGATTTTTCTTGAGAGGATGGTATCTCTACTTATATATACAATTCTAAGGTCTTAAAGTTGTCAATTCATCGGGAAAAAATAGTTATCAGAGAGAAGTCCCAACAAAGGAGATCATACTACTTACCCTTCAATTGTACTTCCCCTTCAATTGTATCCCACACACGTGGAGAGCTAAAAGACTGATACCAGGGTGCATCAGAAAACAAATGGGATGCAAACTTGGGCAGTGATGAAATAGGGAACATTAATAAAAGCATGATCACTTCATCCTTAGAGCTTTCGTACCCACGCCTTAGGAAAGTTGAGAACTCATCTAAAAGTTTAAAGTGTCAAAGAACAGCACTATAATGTACATTAACAATAATGTGCTCCCTCCTCAAATTTACAGTCCATTTTTTAAGTTCTTGCAAAAGTTAAGGAAAATGACTTTTAGTCCACTATAGTACTCCCGCCGTCCCAAATGAGTACCAGTTTTCATTTTCTTGAAAGAAATTACAGAGCTTGACTTTCAAGCTCCTCTATAAAGCATCTACGCAAATACCCTTAATGACTAGACTGTGGTACTGTACCATTACAAGGGTAACTTAGGACATGTTAATTGACAAACGTGAAAATTGAGTAAAATAAAGAATTGACACTCAGTCAAGGACAATTTCCTATTTTTATTAAATTTGTTTATTCTTTGTAAAAAAATGAACACTTATTTTGGGATGGAGTACTGCGCATACATTACTGCCCTTGGTGTCCACCCTATCATAGTTATTAAAAGCGCGCCTAGGCTCGCGCCTAGGCGCGCCTAGGCCCAGGGCGCAGCTTTAGAGCCTGGGGTGCGCCTAGGCTTCGGGCACAACAATTGACCGACAATTACATCTAATTAAACCTAATACGCGACTAATACACTTCCTCTCCTACGGCTCTCTCACGTACACGCACACGCAACATAAGTCCATAACTCTATATAAGAGTAGCGATTAGCCTGATCACTCTGGCGACCTCCGGCGAGTATTATTAGCTCTGACAGGTTCGTCACTCGGGCGCGCGCCCGCCTTGCGCCTTGCGACTAGGCTCCAGGCACACCTTTTGCGCCTTGGTGCGCCTTGAGCCTTTAATAACTATGCACCCTATAGAATTGTAGATGCACATTGTTACATGATTGGTAGTAAATATGAGTTGGTAACTCCATCGATAAAGGGACATCATTTGGGACTACTATTAACCTCCAGTCTTGGGATTGATATTTGATACAAGATCAAGTGAGGCCACAATGTTAATTTGATGCATTGCCATGAGGGAATACTTTATGAAAATTATTGTGTTGCTCAGTTTCTTACTTTTCCTATTTGAGTTGCTGCACTCACATCTTCTCAATGGAGCACTTACACTTTTGTGGATGGGGCGTACTCTGATTTACATTTTTGTAGGTCATGAGTTATTTCGCCAGTGCTCCACATGAAAAGGAAAGACTTCAGTATTTCTCCTCGCCCGAAGGAAGAGATGATCTATACCAATACAATCAAAAGGAAAGAAGGACTGTCTTGGAGGTGATAGGAACATTCTTTTTTTCTTTGATGCTTAAAATTTATAATACTCACTCAGTCCCATTTATATTGGCCACGTTAGAATTTTTGGTCAACACAAGTGAATTTTGACCAAACATTAATATCATCCTAATGAAATTCTTAAAAATGTTATCAATAAATCACTAACTAATTTAATAGTAACAATTTTTAAAATTTCATTAGGATGATTAGATTGATATTAATATTTGGTCTAGGTTCACTTGTGTTGACTGAAAAATTCAAACGTGGCCAATATAAATGGGATGGAGGGGGTATGTTTTTAGTGCATAGTGTATGGTGTACCATTAAAGCAAGCTTGATTCATGCCTTAACCCTAACCATTTGATTTGTTCTGCAGGTGTTAGAAGATTTCCCGTCAGTTCAAATGCCATTTGAGTGGTTGGTGCAGCTGATACCTCCCTTAAAAACAAGGGCCTTCTCCATTGCTTCATCTCCCGCAGTTCATCATAATCAAGTACACTTGGCAGTAAGCATAGTTTCATGGACAACCCCTTTTAAAAGGAAGCGCACTGGTCTCTGCTCCACATGGCTAGCATCACTTGATTCTCTGCAAAGTATGGGTTGATCTCATAGATTATAACTTGTACTCCCTCCGTCCCAAAATGAATGTCTATTTAAAAAAAATGTCCGTTTCTTGAGGAAGTAACTAAATCATCCATAATCGAACAAGAACTTTTAATTCACACTTAGACCATGATGCAATATGGTGAGATCATTATGGGTTTTTATGTACTAATGCTGCTAAAAATGCTTAAATCCCAACTTTCTTAAATATCCCTCAAAATTAAATTGGATTTTCGTTTTGGGACGGAGAGGATTATATCCTTTCTTTTTAATGCAATGTGATATATAACGATTCTCTTTCAACAGGAGTCTGCATACCAGCCTGGTTTCACAAAGGCTTACTACCTTCCCCAAAGCCATCACTTCCGCTCATTCTGATTGGTCCAGGAACCGGCTGTGCACCCTTTCGTGGATTTGTGGAACAAAGAGCCTTAGAAAGCAAAACTTGTACAACTGCTCCAATTCTTTTCTTCTTTGGCTGCCGAAACAAGGAAAATGACTTTTTATACAAAGACTTTTGGCTTTTGCATTCACAAAATGGTGGGGTACTTTCAGAAGAAAAGGGTGGAGGATTTTTTGTTGCCTTTTCCCGAGACCAGCCACAGAAAGTTTATGTGCAACATAAGATGAAAGAAGAGAGTGGGAGGATTTGGAGTTTACTTAGTCAAGGGGCTGCTGTCTATGTTGCAGGCTCTTCAAACAATATGCCTGCAGATGTGTTGTCGACCTTTGAGGAAATTGTAGCAAAAGAAGGCGGAGTGCCAAAGGAAGCTGCCATAAGGTGGCTAAGGGCATTGGAAAAGGGTGGCAAGTATCATGTTGAAGCCTGGTCTTGAGTTTACTGAAACATGTCCTATTGGCACTTTCTGAACTAGAATGCTGTCAGCAATATTCTTGCATTGGTAGCTAAAATTAGTCAATTATTAAGAAAAAAAAAAAAAATTCTTTTTGTATTAATTATTTTGATTTAATACTGTATTTGTTATGTATTCTTAGTGAAGGTGATTAGATGATAAGATTTGATTGCAATGAAAATGATATATGAAAGAAAGAGAATGTTATAGTGTACCAATACCTATGGCTTGGCTTCAAGAACTCTTTAAAAGAGTAATTTTGCAGTCTTTTTTTGAATATATAATCCAATTGGATAGATATCCAGAGACCAGGTATGACCTAGTAAAGAATTGTGTTGGAAAGACAGATGAATACTCACTCCGTTCCACTCGAAAAAAATACAAAAATCAGTATTGCACGGAAATTTAAAAAATGTATAGTGGAGTAACTGTTGTGAGTATAAAAAGTGATGTAGGAGAAAGAAAGTGAGGTAGGAAATAACAATTAAATAGTTATTGCGAGTATGACAAATGTAAGTGTGTATTTGAATAGAAAAGTATTAAAAAAATCCATTTTAGAAGTGTGTCTTTTTAAACCCAAAATGAAATTGTGTACCTTTTCGTGTGGAACGGAGGAAGTAAGCAATAAAAGATCATGTTGCTCTTCCCTTTTTATTCTGTCTATGTGGAAAAAAATGTCTCAAAATGATTATCTATTTTAAAATTTGATATTTTTACAAACTTGACATGTAAGAAATTTTAGTAACAAATATACTTGAGCATTCTTTTTATCCGCTGTATGGACTTATAGGTAGTATTGCACTGGTTAGAACATGGTGGTATCCCATGTTTGGTAATGGCTAATTTCATAAATTTCCTAAAAATAATTTTCCTAAAAATAGACGGTTATTTTGCTGATAATTTTGGTGCAACTAGCAATTGCTGATAATTTTGGTACAACGAGCATCTTTTGTTGATTCGCTGCAGTGTATGATGCGAGATGTGATCAAGACGATAAGTTCGTGAATCATGTGACCATTATTAATCAAGTAGTTGTTGAGGACACCCGACCATGTTTGTGTCTTACCTAAATAATAGATCCTTTCATCTCATTATTCCTCTAGCAAATAGAGTAATGTAACCAAATTAATGTGGGCCCAGAATAACTTTGTCAATTTTTTGATTTTTTTTCACAAACTTTGAGTGTCGCAAATGTTATTTGTAGTAAGTAGACATTATCCCTAAAAAACTGTACATTTCACACACAACACACACACTACACTGCTCATAGTAAAGATAAAGAGGATGTTGTTGTCATCATCGTCGTTGGGAGCTCAACTGAGCCTCAATTGCTCTCCCAAATTACCATTTGTCTGTAGAAATTCATTTCAAAATTCAATCTTTCTGAATTTAAAACCTTCCCCTTTCCCTTTCTCCGTGCTTTCTGGCCTCATAATCAGTCGACATACAAGACAACGCATATCCGCCACCGCTCCATCCACCATAACCGCCGCCGACGAACGCTCTACAGCTGAATCCGAGGTCCTGACACATTCTCTCTCTCTCTCTCTTTATATATATATATATATATATATATATATATATATATATATATATATATATATATATATATGATTTTGCTTAATATTCGATCTTTCCGAACTCAATTGTTTGTACTCCCTCTGTCCCAAATTGAATGCCATTTTGAAGCTTTTCCAAAAAAAATTTAAAAAAAAATTGTTCTAAATTATTACTTTTATATAGTTCATTATATTTTTGCAAAACTAAAATTTTGAAAGTGAATAGCAAAAATATGTTTATGATTTGTTTAGATTTAAAATCGACATTTTGAAATATCCTAAATTCAAAATGGTCATTCGTTTTGGAACAGATGAATGGAGTAAGAATGTGAGGAAATCCTCTCTATTGAATATTGAGCATGGAATATTGATGAAATTTATTTATTTTTCTATTGGATAATTAATAATTTAAATGTAATATTTGAATGGATGTAGAAATTGAGAGTGGTGGTGAAGCTAATGGAGAAACCAAGAATAGTGTTGAAGTTCATATGGGTGGATAGAAGTTTAGGCCTTGGATTGGAGCAAGTGATTCCAGGAGGCCATGGCACCATCCCTTTAGGTCCTTACTATTTTTGGCCAAAGAAAGATGCTTGGGATAACCTCAACATCATGCTCCAAACTAAGCCCTGGATTTCTCATAAACAGGCCGCCATCCTCCTTAATCAGGCCACCGATATCATCAACTTGAGAAGTGATATTTCGTAAGCTTCTCTCCTCTGCTGCAAGATTTTGTGGGAGAGCAATGTTGGGGCACAAAGTCTTGGCCACAAACACGGTTGTCAACAATTGGTTGGATGTTGAATCGATGATTAGTGGGTCCTACAAACACAACATCCAAACAGTTATTGACAAACACTGTTTGTGAGCAAGATTTTGTGATTTTTTTTTTGTGACTTTAGTATTACTCTTTTGTGGAATATGTCAATCTTAGAGATTGTGTTCCTTGCCTGCTGGATAAATCGTAAGTGCCCCTGTTGTTGTTGTAGCCGACTTGTTCATGACTCGAGATATGATTTGTTCACAGACTCGCGTTAATAAAGTTACCTTGAAATCACATCATGTAGATTTTAAGATAACCCAAGCATTGAGACGGAAAAAAGGTATAATGAACTCCCCAGAATTTCAATTATACTCGTGCTACACAATTTCGTAGTCCAAACTATGGAAAACACAAGGTCATCAACTACTGTGGGGGGATGAAATGAAACTTTACTATCTTGGCATGGAACAGCGTAAAGACGCGTTAAAAGGTGCGAAATAAATTAAGTTAAAAATAAAAAGGGTGGAAATGCAAAATATAGGAGGAAAAATAGAGAAACTAAAATAACCAACTCTGTGCAGTGAGTCCGTCTTCTTCATTCATCAAACTCGTGCATGTGATCCAAGAGATAGTTAGCAGCCAGCTCCTCGTTCTTGTTACATGCAAAAAATACTTCCAATACTAAAGCTCGATCGAAACCCATTGCTTCAAGCTGCCAAATAAGAACACAAACATCAAGTGGCATTCCAGGGTGTACAGAAATACAGAATAATCAGCAAACATCACGTGTCAACGTATTAAACAATCGTAAGTATTGAATGTTAAAAGAATTCAAGTGAAACTGCTCGTCAGGAAATAATCATAGAAGAGCTCATCCGCTCATCAGAAATACCAAGTAGGAGTACAAGTCCCCCCAACCACAAATGACGAAGGTTCTAAGTAATACCACATGGTATTTTCTTATATGCCTAGTGGCGGATCCACATTATAAGTATTGGGTGCTACGTGTTAGTGCACCCAATACTTCAAGTTGTTGTGGTATAGTGGTACGTGCTAGTGCACCCAATACTTCAAGTTGTTGTGGTATAGTGGTAGTGGTAATATGCCAATGACATATCTACAGTTCATGTGAAACTCATCATCAATTTCATGCTTTTTAACTACTGAAAAACTAGGATTATGAAGCAAAATATACTCCCTCAGCTCCTGAAATAAGTCCAATACTCTTTTCTTTGGGTTTATTACAAAAAACTCACTCAAAAATATGGTATTTACAAAAAAAAAACATGTAAGATGGGAAATTACAAAAAAAAAATACTTTTTTTTACAAAAAAACTTTTTTTTTTTTGGAAAAAAAAAATTGGATTTTTTTTATCAGTTTTGGTCAACAACTGATAATAAAAGTTATCATTTGTCAAAGAGTAATTTGTGCTTCAAACAACTGATAATTTCAGTTATCAGTTGTTTAAACAGCTGATAACTGAAATTATCAGTTTTGGTCAACAACTGATAATTTCAGTTATCAGTTTTGGTCAACAACTGATAAAAAAATTCCAAAAAAAAAAAGAAGTTTTTTTGTAATTTCGAACTTATGTGTTTTTTTTTTTTTTGTAATTTTCATCTTTCTAAAGTAGTTTTTTTGTAAATGCCTCGTAGTCTTTTAAGATGTTTCTAAAAAAGTGTTCACTTCAAAAGGATGAATAAATACCAAGCTACTTTCACAAATTTGTCTTTGATAGCAAAACTTAAAAATAAGATCCACAAATCACATCAGCTTTAGGGTAAAGCCCAAATACAGACAATACATAGATGATTACAACAGTCAATCAGCTAATGAAGTACATCTTTTATTTGCACATTGGAACTCGGCCAAAAAAATGGAAGTTTGGATGCTTACCCGTTCAATCGCTTCCCGCTCTTCAGGTGTCACAGTCACAGCCTGTGGCATTGCTTCAGCCAACTGTCCCAGAGGATTCCTGATCGCGCGGAAAATTTACCCAACTTCAGAAAGAAAAAAAAAAAACAAGAGAAAAGAAACAATATGGATGGTGCAAAGTCGATACTCACCCTTCCCCTCCCTCAACAGATTCGTTTATCAATCGTAGAAAATCTGCCTGGTGGTCTTGAATGAGCCGCATCAAGTTTGGATTTTGTTTCCCTAACTCCTGAAGCATGGGCTTCACATACAATTCAATATTATGTGTCAGAAAAGAAGAATGAAAATCCTTCAACATGGTGCTACGACACATGAGACATAAGTAGATGCATACCTGTAAGATTTGGGGATTTGCTTGCACCATAGCTCGGAAGGCTTGGAACTAAAATAAAAGGATAATAAAATCAGAAGTCACAGCCATTATCAATAAAAGAAAAGCTAAAGAGTCGGGGTAATTTGCATACCTGTTGACTATTGCGCAGGAAATCCAAGGTACCAGCACTTGCATTTGAACCAGCACTTGGGATTCCCTATTTCAAGAATATAGCTTGTTACAAATCTCTCACAAAAAAAAATATATATATATAATATATATATAAAAATAAAATAAAATATTAAACATTACCTGTGGAAAAAGATCAAGGGGATTTGCATTAGGACCACTTGATGGGACTGCGACTTGTGGAGCTGGGACTAGAGGGTTTATGGGTTGTGTGCCAGCAGGAGGAGCTTGTGCAGGGGGAGGAACCTCAGCTTGCTCCGGAATACCCTGCATAAATTTGTTTCTCAGAGCTTAACAAATGGATGAAGAGAATTCGGAAAACTACGATGGCAAAGTTCACAAGGAGCAAAAAGTAAATGAGAGAGCCAAAAAAAAAGGGACAATAGGACTTGGTAGTAACTATAGGCTACATGTGCAGCATATCATAATGGAAAATATTAAGGATCACACACTAAACAATTAATGCACGGGCACTGCCTTATAGAACGGGATGAAAGTCAGGATAAAATTCTTGAGGTCCATGCGATTACATTATTTAGATTTCCTGAACTATTTGACAAAAAAACAGGATAACATTTTAATTGCGCATCAATGCAAGGAGACTGATAGACAACCAAATAATAAACAAGAGGGCAAGTGCAACAAGAGGGCAAGTGCAACAAGAGGGCAAGTGCAACGGACAACCCGTTACCCAACCAAATATGTATATGTGTGTGTGTTTTAGTGTGTGGTTTGTATGCAAGTAGGATTTCTTTTTTAAGCAAAAAGTAACTAACGGGTCCAATAATTAAAAGGTAGTAAATAGAGCATTTAGTTTACAATAACTAAATAAAAACAGTTTCAAACTCCTGGCTTTTGCACCCTCATAAGTGATTCATGTTTAAGACAAAAATTACATTGAGGAAGTAGCAACAGAGAGGCTTAAAAGTGGAAATGTAACTCACTGAGTATAGGTATTCTACAGCTCTCTCAGGGTTGTTAAATGCGGCACGAAGTGCTCGAATAACCGTATCGCGATCCCAGCTTCCTCCACCCATATCAAGAATTTGTTGAACAGTACCCTCCAAGTTACTTCCAGCAACAAGATTAGATGCCGCTTGATCATATACATCAGAATCCCCACTGCTTCATAATAGGTAGAATAAAGATAACAAGAGCAGATTCCAGAATGAATTGTCTAAGAAACTCAAGTACGGTATTCTTGAAACAAAAGGCAATATATGGTAGAGGTACTCACGAAGCAAGAGTAGGAGCATGAGTAGGGGTAACAGTTGATTGCGGAGGTGATTGTGAACTGCATAATTGCATTGAATACATTATAACCTACTAACATTCTATAATTCTATGCTACATTCAAATGAAGGCTCGAGGAAAAAATCAGAACATGTAAACATAAAACTCACGGAGCCGCGGTTGATGTAGGAGATTGAGATACAGCGGAAGGCTGTGTTGAAGGAGGCAGAGAAACAACAGGTTGGGCCTACACAGTTTTAGAGACTCCATCAGCACTTCAAATGAAAAAAAAAATGTGATTCAGTCAACAAATCGTCCAGAACTCCACATCACCAAGGTACACCCTTCTTTCCCAATATAAAGTAGATATATATATGATAGATGTCACAGCCAATGGGCCAAAAACATCCATGTGTGATTTGACTGTTGAAGTTATGATAAATTAATCATCAAAGACACTTGCTGCAGTGACTATGAAAGTCGGGAACTGAGTCAAGATAATAGTGTAAAATACTCCCTGTCCCAATAAAAGGTTCTTACTTTCCTTTTTGGTATGTCCCGGAATAAGGTTCATACTTTGCTTTATTTCCAAAATGGCGAATTATGAATTGTGCAATGGACACGTTTGCCCTTTTAACATTTCTATATTTACAAAAAAAAAAAAATGTTAACTAGCCTAACTGACCTAACTTTAATTAGTTAACTAACCTAACACCAATTGATTAACTTTTAGATTTGTACTTTCTCTCTCCTCTAAACTTCAACCCACTTGCAATTGTTTAGCCATTTTTTATTATTTGCTTAATAAGCATGCAAAGTCAAACTAAGAACCTTATATTGGGACGGAGTACTTTGACAGTTGCACTCAGTATAAGAGAAAACAAGCTATGAAAGACGTGACAAAGGTAAGTTGGATATAAGTTCTATTACTATTAAGCAACAAATGTATTCAACAAGAGAGCTATTGATGCAATGCATGTTCAAATCATCAATGCAAGTTTTAAGACTGAAATCGCAACGCTATTGAATATAACTTTTTCCTCTACCAAAACCATTAAAAAAATAAACCTTCATCAACAACGCCATTCACGCATGAGAGACTAAATGAGCAGCAGGGGGAGGCAGGTGGTGGTAAAAAAACAGCAGTTTTTTGGGTTTATCTGATAAGATATCTAACAAAAACCAAACATGTGAATGTGGGAGGAATGAAGGTCCCGCTCAAAAGTATACCTGAACCTACTGTGCACAAAGTTCATTATCTTGATTCTAGCCCAAACCCAATCTTGTAAATTAACATCTCCAATTAATGTTACAATTAATTATTTATTTTCATTTTCCAAAGGGTTGAATGTGAAGCTCTATTGATGAAAGTCGTCCAACTCAGATCTTTCACCTAGGAAACACCGGAATACTTCCACAAACTTCATAGTCACTAACATACTAAAGCATGTATCTGGTAACCAGGAAAGTACAAATGGTAATCAAGTAGCATATCATAATTTGAATCGCATGACAATTGATCAAAACAGATCCAGAAATGGTTCTACACTCACCGAGCTTGCAGAGGCAGCTGCAGCTGCAGTTGCAGTGGCTGAAGGGCTGCTTGATGGGGCCGTATTCTATGATAATTCCAGAAGACAGAAACAAGTCAGCACCACAACCATGCGCTTGTAAGATACTCACTCCGTCCCAGAAAGTTTGTCCCATTTCACTTTTTAGTTGAACTTCGACCACATATATATGATATTTAATTATGTTCATGAAATTCTAAAAATTTTAATGATTCATCATTTATAATGTTATCACCAACAACTTTTAGAATTTCATGAACATGATTAATTTCTCATAAATTTGTGGTCAAAGTTCAACAAAGAAAGTCAAATGGTACAAACTTTTCGGGACATATGGAGTACTAGATAAGCTATCAATATTTTTTAACGCACACCACTAAATTGAACCAAAATATATGAAAGGCACAATCAGTAAATTACACATAATCACTTGTTTCTAACATAAAAAAATTCAACCGCACCTTACTTAACATAATGACAATAAAACTATTTTCAGCAACTTTGTTCTCCTCCAGCGTTGTTTCATCCTTGAGAACTTTTCCTTGATGGATTAGCATTTGCTTTGCAGCAGGGTAAACAGCAGAACCCTGAACAGTCTCTATTGTTTTCTTCACAGCAGAAACCTAAATGGAGCGATAATAAAATCATGTCAAACTTAACAACCAATGCTTCTTAACAGAAAAAAACCAAAAACATTATTTAGAAACAACTTAACAAGTATATCCAGCTACTCGGACAGGTGCTTGACATTTCTCTCAATGCCTCCAGACTCTTCACCCTTATCATGTTCAAATCTTAACACTCGTGAAAATAAGGATTGAAGAGGGAATTGTCATTCAAGAGTTATTTGATTTGATTTATGCCGCCCAAACTCAAACGAGAAACAAGAACTATGAAAAAACAAAAATAATTAAGGATCCCCCTATTTCTCGTCTTGTTTACATGAAGATACATTTCTATGTTACAAGTTTACTTCACTTTTATAGCTAGAAAATCCAAGCACAAGCAATAACACACCTTTTGTTATTTCTTATATTCTTTTTATTATTATTATTATTATTATTATTATTATTATTATTATTATTATTATTATTATTATACTGTTCTTTTCTTTCTCTTTCTCTTTCTCTCTCTCTCTCTCTCTCTATCTCTAACTCTCTCTCTCTCTCTCTCTCTCTCTCTCTCTCTCTCTCTCTCTCTCTCTTTTTGGGTGGGGGGATTTTATATTCATCTAATAAGACACTTACTCTTTAAAAGGATAAATGAAAAAGCTTGTCACTTGATCCACTCAAAAAAATAAAATAGTTTTACACCTTATCTTAATTTATCCATGCATCAACATATAGCAAATTAAATTGTGACTTTGAACTCACAAAATTAAGTACTCCATTCGTCCTAAAATAAGAGCCCCCTATTGAACAAATGATCAGTACAAGTAAAGCAATAGACTCATTTATTGAAGGTTGGGCCTACTATAAGGGAGTATTCACCAAGGGTAAAAATGTAAACTTTTTATGCCTAAAAGGTTGGGTCCACTAGGAATGGTGTTTACTAAAAGAGTAAAGGCAAAAATATAAACTTGATATGCCAAAATAGAAAGTTTTGTTATAGAACACTTTTTTGGGGGTGTTAGTGTTACACCAGTGTTGCCATTGGTGTTGTCTTCTGTGTTGCTACACCAGTGTTGTCACTGGTGTTGCCTCATGTGTTGCCATCGTGCTGGCAATTTAAAATGAGATAGTTACTATTCATAAATTACAAAGTGATAACTGATTATTTATATGTCTGCTATTAGTTTGTTGGATTTATGGTTGAACAGGTTAAGACATGGCTGCAAGGCGAGACTTGTGAAGCAGAAAAGAAAGTTATACATAAATCGTTATTTATGTGTAAATGTGGAGACCAAGTCAATATTGTTAGAGGATTATCTAATTAGGGGGACTGAAGATAAGACGTACAATGATGATACAGCTTGGCAGTACAAGTGGTGAAGCCTAGGATGACTTAGTCTTCTACAAACAAGGAAGGTGGAGCTTAAAAGAAGGATTTTATCTCATGACTGTTTTTCTGGTTAATTTGAGTAAGGCTCCAAGTTCTAAAAGTCTATAAATAGTGCAAGCATTCGACAGCTTCAATTACCCAATTCAGAAGTTGAGATTTGCACAAGTTAAGAACACAGCTCTTCAGTGTTGTCCCATGTGTTGGCTGTAGGTGTTAGTGTCCTAGGCCTATAGAGATAGACTTATATGTAGTGTCATTATTCATTTATATAAGAGATTGTTATTTTGATTATTATATATGTTTGCATGTTTACTTTAATAATCGTGTCCCTAGTACTTATGAAGCACTAGTATGAAGTTTAATGGATAATCATGTGATGATTATATGCATTGGGATGCACATTAAATTCATGAGTACTTGTTGGAGAACAAGGTACAGGACTTGACCCATTATGAGATTTATGTCATGGTCAAATGTCATAATTAAATCTCATATAGTTATATCATTGATATCCTTTGACCTGAGATTATCATCGTCTTCCACTCGATGAATATTATGTTTGATATAGTTTAACGTTATCTTTAACCGGATAACAATAAGGGCTATTATTGGCATGATAGGATTCTTGTTGGGAAGAATGATAAGTCAAGATGGAAATTTGTCCCTCGTAAAGAGAGATGTTTGCTAGGCCACTCGTAAGTAAGATTGATGATGTACGTAGCCGTATCCGAATGAATTAATGTGATTAATATCATTCGATTGATCAATTTACTTAGTAACGAGAAAGCATTGAACAATATGAGTTGACGTGGACCATGACTCATGTTCAATATAACATCGTGTGACAATGGGATTGTGATATGTTCTATGTAGGAAAATCGAACTTGATATTATATTATTTGGGTAGGCATGATGGTTTGCTAGAGTCCGCTCACGTCTTATGAGGATCGATGTGATCGAACTCATTGCTAACATAATATAGTCATATGGGGTCACACGCATCGAACGAATTGTCAAAAATGAAGAATATGAAATTTTAGTACACAGGGGACGACTCGTCCCCAGTCCAGAACCAACTATTCCCTTGGCCTGGGACGAGTGAAGCTGAGAGAATGTCCTAAGGGACGACTCGTCCCATAGGGGACGACTCGTGCCCATAGGGACGACTCGTGCCCTGAAATTGTACCAACTATTCCCCGTAAAGGGGACGAGTGTATCTGGGCATTGTGAAGAGGGGGCGACTCGTGCCCTGGGGGACGAGTCCCGTCGGCGCTGGCAGGTACGTAAATGACTTAAAATTAGGATTTTCTAAATGGAAAAATATTTATAACGTATAAATACAAACCCTTGGTTGCCCTAGCAGTCATACACTCGGTTTTTGGGTTTAGAGAAACACAAACATAGTTGTCAGAGGCGCGAGGCGCCAAAAAGGCGATAGGTCCAAATTTGAGGCGAGAGGCGAGGCGCTAAAAAGGCGCTCACGGAAAAAAAATTAAGGAAAAATACATAAAATACATATAACTTAACAAATATCAACAAAACATGTTATAAGTGAGCATAATACATGAAACTAAGTTCTAACATAATATCAATAACACAAATTATGCATTCATAGTTGAAATTCCAATGCATTAGATGAACTTAACTAAAAATTCAAACAAGAAAATAAATAGTTATCAAAGCAAATGAAAACAACGTCGTGAAAATCAAAAGAGAACTAAAGTCATGGAATGTAATAAGTAACAACTAAGAACAAGCTAACAATCATCATCATCTTGAGGCTCATCATCATCCTCATCATCCACATTCACGGGATTATCACTGCCTCAAGCTCTTCTTCATCCTCCTCGACCACTTTCACGAGTTTCATCATCTTCATCTACAAGATGAACGGTCTCGGGGCATTACGTGCTCCAACTCGTGGTCCCCGTCCTTCGCCTCAACTACTAAAGACCTCCACGTCCAACACCGTACGTAAATTCGACCGCCACCTCGACCGCGCCTCGACCTCCACCTCCACCGACATGTCCGGTCCGCCCCGTAACCGCACCAAATCTCGTGTAATAAAGAGGATCTTTCACTCACTACTCTACTAATTTGCTCCCAATTGAGACCATCATCAAACATATCATCTTCAACCACTTCATCATCTTCACCGACAAACCACTCGTCGTCATCATCAATATCAGGCAAGGAGATAGGATCAATTGTATCTCGAAGATTGTATCTTCGTCTCAAGGCCCTATTATACTTCACGAAAACCAAATCATTTAATCGAACTTGAGTCAATCTATTCCTTTTCTTGCTTTGAACCTGCGTCGCTGCCTAGGGCTCCTATCGTGGAGTCGATTTGGTCTGAATGAAGTTTTGGGTTATTTTAGGGTTTATTTTGTATTTATACTAAAGTCTAAACTACGTCGTTTCACACTTGACCAGTCAAAAAAAATTAAAAAAATAAAATGAGCGACTTAATGGACTTTTTAGCGCCTCTCACCTAAAAAAAAGGCGCCAAAGGCGGCGACTTTCCCACGACTCCTGCACATCGACTCGCCCAGTCTCCTTGAGTCGCCAAGGTCTCGCCTCGCCTCGCCTCTCGCCTGAGGCGCCAAAGGCGCTCGCCTTTAACAACTATGAACACAAAAGAGAGATTTTCAATTGTGAATTGAGAATCAAAACACAATCCAATTCCATAATTCTTCATTGATTGAAAGGAGTTTCAATCAAAGGATCTAGCAATCCACCTAGAACTGTTCTAGGGTTCGTTCAACGCGTGGATACACATAGAGGATCTTCGCCATTCAAGATCTAAAGTTCGTGATTGAAGGACTGTTCATCAAGGATTCACAAGGTCATCAATCTGGAGTTGGAACGCGTTTATCAACGACAAAGGGCATCAAGGTTGGTATTTCTATTTCATCTTTCTTAATTAATCATCTAGAACGGATCCTTGGCTCCGGGTTTTTCGAGTTAATTTGCTTTCTTCCGCTGCGCATGGACCCTCGAAACCCAACATTGGCAACACACTGTCCAACACCAGTAAGTTATCACGAATAATTTTCATTCCTCGAGTGTTTCTAAGTGTTAGATAGTGAGTTCTTGTAAAGAGTGAGTTCTAGAATAGTTGTTCCACTAAGCCTTTGATAGAAAATCATTAGGGAACTTTTTGACATTTTAACGAAAGTATTTTCATTAAGAAAGGTCTTGCCATCCGGGCACCCCTCATGTTATATATTTATATGTATATATATATATATATATATACTCCCTCCGTCCTACGTAACGGACACCAACTTTATGGGTGTGGGAATTAAGGAAAAGTAAGAGAGAGAAAAAGTGAAAGAAAATGTTGTGAGTATGAAGAATTAAATAGGAGAGAGAATGAGTGGGAGGAATAGTTAGGAGAGAGAATGTTGTGAGTGTAAAAGTGAAGTAGGAGAGAGAATGAGTGGAGGGAATAGTGAATATTCTTTTCCATTTTGGGCAGTGTCCATTCACGTGGGACGTCCCAAAAAGGAAATAAGTGTCCATTCACGTGGGACGGAGGGAGTATATATATATATAACTTGAGAAAAATCTATTATCTTGTATTTATTTTTATTATTCCGCTGCTTTGAAATCTCAATTATTTCATTTATTTTGGATTGGTGTGAACAGTGTTGTTCTTAGTATTGACAATACTATTGACAACACTTGTGAGTTTTTCTCACTTATCTAAGCCATTGACAATTTTAGGGGGGGGGACAGCCAAAAATGAATAAATGTTTCTTATTATGGAGCAGAGGGAGTGGATCTTAATTTTTGATTTTTATGATAGTAAGATTTAACAAGCGTCTATGATTTAGATATTCTTTAAAAGGATTAAAGGGCAAGATATATTAACCTTCTCAATCGATAAGTCATGGATTGTTGCCAAAAAGAGACTTTCCATTAGCTTCAAAAAATTTAGCCGTCAATACCAATGGGCAATAGACAACCATCATGGCAGTATCATTACTTTAAAATTGTGAAACCAAGGTCTACCCTATAGGATTAAGTTTTTAGCTACCAATTTCACTTATTTATAATATTCTACCCAGCCTTGCAATAAGTCTTACCATTTCTTTTTTTCTTTTTTTACTCAATATACATCCACATATCTAAGCATGAAAGAGTATGGAAATACTCTTGAAATTATTTTCTGATTTTTGTAATTCTGGTTTGTATTTTTTCCATAATTTATTTGGAGTTATCTTAGGAATATTTGTATTTGTCTTAGATAGTATTTATGTTAGGATTATTAGTATATATCTTATTGACTAACCTACTAATCTTTTATGTAGTGTTTATCTTTTCTTTATGGTGGGACTCTTCTTGGAATGGGAATAGAGCGGTTATTTAAACAAAGGAAGTCGGCCATTGCATAGTTACTGATTTAGAAAATATCACTGAGAGCTTTTGATTCCTAGAGTCCTTGTGTTCTTGAAGGACTTGTGTCAAAGACTTCAAGACAATTTTTTTTTAGAATACCTATTTCCATTTGTAGGCTATGTTTAGAATACTTATTTGTTTTTATTTTTATTTTCTCATAAAGATAATATTAAAAATTAAGTTTTAGACTAATTTAAAAAAATAATTTTCTTATCTTCATCCCATAATAAATGTCACATCTTGACTTTTTTATCACCTTAATTCAAACAAAAATTTTGAGTGTTAGTTGAAATTTTGATTAAATTCAAATATATGTGGGTTGTCGTTATCAAACAAACCTAAACTTTTATAATTCAGCAACTTAATAGTTTCGGCTCTACTTATTCGGCTCTACATTTTCAGAGCTTAATTTTCAGTTTTACCAAACAGACCCTCGTACCTATGCTGAGGTATTCATCTTTACATGATTTATTTTTGGAAGTGTGGATATCAATAGGTTTATGACCCTCGACATTAATTGTCAAAAACTGTAAGCACAAAATAGGAAGCAAAATCTAGGTTGGCTAATAACATACCCCCACAAAAGCAGCACTCATTAATTCCAACTAGTCTAACACCTATGTGTTAATCGCATACAAATAACTTGATAAATCAACTAAGTTTGCCTAATTGATAATGCGTCAAAATCCAAAATTGAAGGCCAATTGAACACTTTCTTACAGAAAGAAGCACTAAAAAATACCCAAATCTCTCTGCAGAAAAGCAAGATTCCAGACATAATTAAATGGAAAAATATCAAAATATCACCAAATCAGACAAAATAATGTAACAAGGGTAGCAATTCCAATCACTTGCCCACATACAATAGGCAATAGCAAACACTCTGTAACTCTTAAAACCCTAATCCACACTTAATAATTCAATACGTATAATAGAAAGCATTAGCATATATAACAAGCATATACCAATGCACATATATCTAGTGTGTGTGACAGTGCGTGTGTATAGATTAGAGAGGGGTTTACCGTGTCATCGGATTTCACTTCGATCTCGAAGTTGGTGCCCTTAAGAGTCTTAACAAAGACCTTCATCTTCAACTTATAATTTCTCCACAGTTTACTTGCCTGAGACAGCGTCTCCGATCTCCGGCGCGGCCGGCGATGTGGAACAGAGGAGGCCGATTCGGGTGAAAGAGGGAGAAAATTGAAGAACAGTGCGAACGGAAGCTGCAGTCTGTCCCTCTTTATATACTCCCTCAGTTCCACAAATGTATGCACTTTTTGTGTTGTGCAGAAATGAAGGTAAAAATTAAAAAGTGATAAAGTGATGTATTGTTAGTGTAAAAGTAAAATAGAAGAGAGAATGAGTGAAGAGAATAGTAAATTTGTAAAGTGTTGTGAGGAGAGAGAAGTGAATTCCATTTCTATTTTATTAGAAAAGTGCAAATTACTATGAAACGTTCAAAAAAGTTCCTTTTGCATGAGTGTGTGTAGTGTGTGTATGGTTGACGTTTTCACAAGATGGGTTTGATTAAGGTTTAGGGTTTGAAAGTGGGCTAAGAGGTAGGGTGATTGAGGAAGGAGGAGGTGGGTTGTGTCATCTGTAACTGTAAGATTATAAATCGAACTTTTTTGATTCCATTTGATATTCGATTTGAGTATTCGCGAATGTTATTCGAATAATATATATATACTAGTGTAAGCCCGTGTCCAAGATCACGTTTTTTGTTTTTTTTTAATTTTATTTTTTATTTTTCCTATTTTGTTTTTTAAATATGCCCGTGTCCAAGGCCACATTTTTTTAAAACTTTTTTTTTTTTTTTTTAAATTAATTTAAAATTTTTTTTTTTTTTAAAAATAATTTAATTTTTTTTTTAAGGGCGAAATGGGAAAGGGAGTGAATATTGAGGGCAAAATGGTCATTTAGCGATGAAACTATTACAACAATGGTGTGATTTATAATATGGATATATATATATATTTACTATTCCCTCCACTCATATCTCTCTCCTATTTTTAAATATACACTCACAACATTTACCTTTTCCTTAATTATTTCATAAATCCTAAGTATATATATATATATATATATATATTTAATATTTTAATATTAATAATTATATACTCCCTCCATTTTGGAGAAATGTGCACATTTTTGTGTGGCACGAGAATTAAGGAGAAAAATGAAAAAGATGATGTGGTGTGAGTATAAATGGTTGGGTAAGAGAGAGAAAGTAGAGTAAATGAGTAATGATTGTGAGTAGAGACAAGTGGGTCTCATTTTCATTTTGAAAAAGTGCAGATTATTGTGAAAAGCCTAAAATGTGTCATTTTGCAAATTATCGGGGGTCGGAGGGAGTATATATAATTCTATTTTTTTCTAAATTCTATCTATATAATATATAAAAAGAGAAACATTTTATGCCCTCACATTAAGCCATGTCACTATTATGACATGACATTATGTGGTTCTCTCATTGGTCAATTATTTTCTATTTAAATCAAGTGGCTAAATTTGGATATCTGTCAAGGATATTTTAGTCATTTACGTTCATGGCATAAATGTAGATATTAGACATTGACATCAACATCAACATCAATTGCTTTTGATTGGATGCCTTAATTTATAAATTTTTTCCTCCAAATTCTTTGACCTCAATTATTTTATAATAAATTAATTTAAAAAAAAAAAATTTACACCAAAATTCATAATTTTTTTCCTCTACAAATAGAAACTAATTTTATTTGATTCGGACATAGAAAAAAAATCCTCTTTCTTGAATATAAATCAAATATTTTATAATAATTTTTAAAAAAAAAATTCCACCTAAAATCATTAAAAAAAATCCTCAAAAAATATATATTACTTTCATTTGATTCGGATAAAAAAAAATCCTCTTCTTTGAAGTGCATGTCAATATTCTAAAAAATAAATGTAGTATAAATAGGTAGTTTGGAAAAGGGAGAGGACGAAGTGGGTTGGGTTTGATGAGGGAGCGTAGTGTTTGGGAAAAAAAATTCATTTAACACATTGTTAGTTATTTTTGAATTTTGATTTTTCTTCTCAAAATTAAATAAGTTAAATTGAAAAAAAATATTATAATTTTGTTCATGATGAGTTAATGTAAACAAATTTGATGTTTATTTTAAAAAATCCTCTTTTTTGAATATAAATAAAATATTTTATAATATTTTTTTTTTAATTTTTTTTCACCAAAAATCATAAAAAAAATTCTTCCAATAATAGAGACTACTTTCAATCGATTTGGACACAAAAAAGAAATCATTTTCTTTGAAATGCATGTCAATATTCTAAAAAATAAAGATAGTATGAATTGGTATTTTGAAAAAGAAAAAGGAAGAAGTGGGTCAAGTTTGATGAGGGAGTGGATTGTTTGGGAAAAAAAAAATTCATTTAACACAAATGTTAGATTTTTTAAGAATTTGATTTTTCTTATCAAAATTAAATAAGTTAATTTGGAAATGAATATTATAATTATGTTCATGATGAGTTAATGTAAACAAATATGATATTTATTTATTATTACTATTATTCGTATACTAATAAATGATACTCCCTCCATCCCACTTCAAGGGTCCTACTTTCCCTTTTGGTCTGTCCCACTTCAAGAGTCCCTTCCATAAATGGCATGTTTTGAATATATTTATACCCTTATAATTTAAATATATCGATTCAATATTTCTCACAATATCCAACGTAACGGTAGTTTTTTTTTTTTTTTTTTGAAATAAAAAGAATCATATTATTAACGACAATAATAATTTTTTAGAATTCGACTATTCAAGTACGTTGGAAGTTTGACCTATCTATATAATCTATATAATACTCCCTCCGTCCCATTAGTATTAGCACAAACACTGTTTGCGCGGAAATTAAGGAATATGATATTTTAATAAAATATTGTGAGTGTAAAAGAATGAGTGGAGAGAGAATGAGTGGAGGGTGTAATAAATTATAATGGTGTTGTGAGTATTAAAATAATGTAGGAGAGAGAATGAGTGGGATTGGGTGAATATTTTATTAATATAAAGTTTCCTTTTTGGGAGTGTGCGGATATTAGTGGGACGCCCAAAAAGGAAAGTGTGCTAATATTAGCGGGACGGAGGGAGTATATAAAATCTACTCCCTCCGTCCCATTACAAAGAGGAAATTTACTGTTCACGCGTAGATTAATGAAAAAAATAATGATATAAATGTTGTGAGTTTAAAAGTAAAATAGGAGAGAGAATGAGTGGAGGGAATAGTAAATTATAATGGTGTTGTGAGTATTAAAATAATGATAGGAGAGAGAATGAGTGGAGGGAATAGTGAATTTGTGGTTTGTAATGGGACGCCCAAAAAGGAATATTTGTGGTTTGTAATGGGACGGAGGGAGTATATAATATATAAAAAGAGAAACATTTTATGCCCTCACATTAAGCCATGTCACTATTATGACATGACATTATGTGGTTCTCTCATTGGTCAATTATTTTCTATTTAAATCAAAGCCCTTAACTAGTCTTATGTTGACAATTGAGCTTAAATACTTCTTTTGTCTTGTACTTTTTTTTTTTCCAACTTGAATGTTCCAAGCCTAAGTAATTTTGGTTGGTTTCTATTGAGTGTTTACCATCTTTATAGTTTTTGTTTTTGATTTCTGGTTGACTTATTGAGAGGGCTTGAGCCAAGCTCAGAAAAACTGGCAAGGCTTAAAGATTTGTTTAGCTCACTGGACTGCATAAGCTATTTTTTGAGTGGTTTGGCTCCTTACCATGGTTGGGGATGGGCCAGAGGTATAGAAGCCATTCTAATTTCTCGAACTAATAAATTGCTGCTAAGATTGACAAGTATTACCATGCTATCTCTTTAATGGCTCATATGCTTTTCCCTGTATGGCGCAAATAAACATTTAATGCTTTTCATCTTTTCTGGACAAGGCAATTTGTTTATTCAGTTGAACATTTTCTGCCTCCCTGCCTCCCTATTAGCGAGCTTAGCTTCAGTACGATTTTGGTTTGCATTCTTCATTTTGGTCTCTTGGTTCATTCTGCTATTTCTGCAGGTTTCATTTGTTGTTTCGCCCGTTATTCATTGTTTATTTAGGTCATTGACAAGTCTCAAGCGTGTGATAATTATTCTGGTTATATATACAATGTCCTAACTTGCTAATTTTGTTTTTAAACAAATGAGAAATGGAAGTCTTGGGATCAAAAAGCCGCTTATGTCACATGTGAGTTCTATTTTTTAAAATTCATTTGAGATATTTGCATGTTTTCATGATTATGGGTTGGGAAGCTAGAGAGGCTGATGGAGTGGGTGAGCGACTGGGGCTGCCATGGAGGAATAAAATGAATGAGGGGAAGAAGAGAGGTGTATTTCATAGGGTAAGAGTACTTTGAAAAACACTCCATCTGTTCCATTACAATGTTATATGTCTCATTATAATGACAACAATTTTTTACTTTTCTATCAATTGAGTTAATTTTTGACTATAATATTATGACTTTTTTTTATCAATTGAGTTAATTTTTGACCATTATATTATGAGTATGATATCTCTATGTCATTTTAAAAATTGTTGTTGATAGTATTTTTATACATGAAACAAGAGCAATTTCTAAAATTGAATAAAAATGTTAAATATCTAGATATTTAGTAATCTCACCGCCGCAAAATACTTGCAGTTTTAGGAGAGATTATTTGTAAATTATTTGCAATTTTACATTTTTTCATAAACTTTTGACATAATTTGCCTAAATTGCCCTTATTAATGGTTATGTAGTTACAATAAAAGTATTTAATTGTCTGGGTATTTGAAATATTCAATGGTAGTAGTTTAGTATACTCCCTCCGTTCCATGATTTTATAGACTTTTGGGTTTTGCACGGGAATTAAGGAGGAATTATTATATTGAAAGTGTTGTGAGTGTGAAAATAAAGTAGGAGAGAGAATGAGTGGAGAGAATAGTAAATTATAATGGTGATGTGAGTATTAAAATAATGTAGGACAAGAGAATGAGTAATAGCCTAAATTGCCCTTATTAATGGTTATGTAGTTGTTACAATAAAAATATTTAATTGTCTGGGTATTTGAAATATTCAATGGTAGTAGTTTAGTATATTTGATATTTAATATACAAGTATTTGGGACTGAGGGATCTTTGCTGATAAATTTTGATGATCAAGAAATAAAGATGAACAAAATTAGGGCAATGAAGGAAATTGGACCCTCCTTCATCTGTATCAGTCTATTTGCAATTCTATTGCGATTATCTGTATCCCTCCACCCATATTCCGGCGCCGGAGATCCACCCAAGTATGGCGATTTCGAAGCACAGAGACATTGGATGGAAATTACACTTCACCTTCCGCCAAACAATTGGTATCGCAACACCACAATCAATGATCTTTCCTACTGGGGGCTCGATTATCCTCCCCTCACTGCCTACCAAAGTTATATTCACGGCCTTCTTGTAAGACCTTTCAAATCCGATTTGGTTTCCCTTTATGCTTCACGGGGTCATGAATCATATCTTGGGTAAGCACTCAATCTGTTTGATGAAATGCCTGTGAGGGATGTGCTTATATTGTTCACTTTCTTTTCGATTTTCCAACTTCCCCTTTATTTTCTTGCTGCAGAAAGCTGCTCATGAGGTGGACTGTTTTATCCTCTGATGTCCTGATCTTCTTTCCTGCAGTTCTTTATTTTATCATTGTTTATTATTCTGGGCAATTCAAACGGCTCAAAACTAACGTCGCATGGCATATTGCAATGATTTTGCTTAGTCCCTGTCTTGTCCTGATTGACCATGGTCATTTTCAGGTAATATAGATGATATGTTTGTGGTTCTAGTGATGCTATTGTTTCCCATTCTCAGCTAGTTATTTTCAATGTTTTGCAGTACAATTGTATTAGCTTAGGCCTCACTCTTGGAGCTGTTGCAGCGATTCTCTCTAGCAATGAGCTTGTTGCTTCTTTCCTGTTCACTCTTGCTCTCAACCACAAGCAGGTCCTTTCTATTTGAACATGGATAGTATTTGTTGTTTTGATACTTCACAGAGTCATTATCAAATTCCTTCCAGTTTTTATTCTATGATCAGAACTCAACTTAACTCAAAAGTTTAGGTTCACGTTCATTGTGATACGACATTGTTTGAGGCCTGTTGTCAGTCTACATTACACTACGCAACCTCCTCATTGTAGGTGTATGACTTTAAGTTCGACATAGTGAGTAGTTTGATAAGAAAAGAAATGAAATAGATTAGTGAGAGAGAAAATACGGCAAGACAAACGAGAGATTCATCAAAACTTGAAGGAAAAAAATAGCATTCAAGAGTAGAAGAATTAGAACCTAAAAAAACAAGATTGCTTAAATATGGTACTAGAATATATTTCGGTATCACAAGTCATTCCTCAGTGTCATAGTCCTGTGTTAGTAGTTTCTGAGTTATACTAAGTGCTAACATCTCACATGCATTTGTAATGGCAACTAGGTGCGTGATACTTATATTTTAGGAGTCTTATAAGAAAATACATACAGTTAGAACTGTGCTGATCGGAGACATGAACTTTGCCTAGTTTTTGTAGCTTAAATAATTGAGCAATAGAAGAATACAGAGGCCTATTGAAATATTTGATTCTCTAATTTGTAGCCCATTATCAGTAGAAGAAGAACCTTGGCAACTTGAGTAATTTTTTTGATTGTGTTATCTTTGTCGAACTGATGCCACTCAGGATTTAGTAAAGAAGACTGATAGACAAGAAGCGTAATTGATGATTTTATGGCCCTGTAGCTTGTTCAAGTGTTTTGGAGACCTAGAGACGACTGTGTGCATAATGTGGTGAAGTGATGATACTCTTGAATAGATGCCAGAATTAAGTTTTCACATGAAGTGAAGAGAGATGAAATCATAGATAAAGCAAGAGAGAATAGATAGGCTAGGTTCAATGAGCCAAGTAGAAGTCAGGTTCTTTACCACTCACCAGTGAATAAACCATCATTGAATCTACTTTGGCTCATTTGTATATTTTCCCATGAAGGTTATGACTTTTTCTATAATGTGTTAAATTGTGATTTCTGGAGGTTGAGTAGAAGATGTAGATGAAGAAGATATGTTGGTTTAAATTTCGAACAAAGCAGCTTAAGGCCATGAAGCTGCTGTGTGATAACTAATGTTGTATTGAGAAGAAGGAAGAGGGGATCATAGATCCAATGGGATCTGATTTCCCACCTGATGCTCTGAGAGGGTGTAAGCACTTGAAAATAGACTTCTCCAGTGCTTTCAATTGGCAGGAATAGCGTTTGCATCGTTGAAAACTATTTAGACCCAATCAAACTTGTTAATCCTTCCGTTCGACGTTAAGAGTCCACTATTCCTTTTTGTGACGTTCCATTAAAAGAGTCCACTTTCAATACTTGAGCTATATACATATGTTATTATTTTCTATTTTTTTTTTTTCATGCTCAAAATATGATAATTTTCTTGCATATTGTAGATTTTTTTTAAAAAAACTTTATTAAAAATCACAAGAAATACAGATGAGTGCTTATTTTGCTATATCATATTCCTTATGATATATATTTTCTGCAGGCTAATCTTATATGTGGTGGATATATTTTTGTCATTGTACAGATGAGTGCTTATTTTGCTCCTGCTTTCTTCAGTCATCTCTTAGGTAAAAGCCTAAGGCGTCGAAATCCACTTCTTGAGGTATCAAAACTGGGTTTGGTGGTCTTAGGAACATTTGCTCTTGTTTGGTGGCCATATCTTCACTCTTTTGATGCTATTTTGGAGGTAAGCACTTGCTAGTCGGTAAATTTGTGTTACCATGTCTTTTGTTCATATTCCTCTTCCTGCTTCAGCATGGTGGTCTAATATGTGACCCGGGTTGCTTACAGCTCCGCCATTCAACTTTTTGACACACACACACACACTCATAGATTAAGAGATATATAACGATTCCAACTGTGTGCCACATTTGAGTCATTTAATATTATGCAACCAATACAAAGCTTTAGTCCTAAAATGATTTGGGGTCGGCATTATTACCCCTTATGATAGTGGTATAAGCCTTATTTTTGGGATGGTAGTTAACCTAAACCCATCTGATTCCCGCGTTGAGCCCTTAATCTCAAGGGATTAAGAGTGACTTCACAATCTTTCAGATTTGAGGATGAGTATTGGAGGTGAAGAATTTTAGATCATCCACGCCAGAGGCGGGGCTCTAGAGACAATCCTCAAATCGCAGTGTTATTTGATTAGAAGCAGCACCGCGGGGGTGTGGGGGGGGGGTGGGGGAGCATACTAAAAATTGACAACATAATGTAACGTACTTTTGAGTCTCGTTACAAATAAGGTAACTGAGTTGGATGACGTTAGTTTTCATTAACAAAATGAACCAACTCATTAAATAACATAACAATTGTTAAATAAGTAACATTCTTTTCATGTCCATTCTCATTTCATCTATGTTTTACATTTTTCCAATTACAACCCATGGATGAACACATATTGTGAACCCAGAAATGGAAATCCAAAAATCTCAAAATTAAATCCGAAAATCAAAACCTAAATCAAATCCAAAAAATCAAAACCAAAATCAAATAAAAAAATACACACACAGGAATGGGTTTGCTTAGTCAAGATCACGGTGAGAAAGAAATGATTCGCTTGGCTTTTGGCCCTGACCCGCCCTGACCCACTGCTCCACTCCGTCATTATCAAAGCAAGAAAAGACCTGGGAATTTCGTCGAACACCTCGTCTGCACCTTTAACACCATCATCTCCGTCGCCGTTCCTGTTCTTGCCTTCTCTTTCTCGACAGAATTCCTCTTCAAGGATCATTAATGGTATCTGTAATCTACCCTCTCCTCTCATCATCCCGAACCCTTCGTCTTCCTGGACTAATTCATCCAACTTCACTGATGTCCAAGGCTTAGATTTGGGGATTTTCCTTAGATTGGAGATTTTGTTTTTGATTTATGTTGGAAATGGGTGGTGATTTATGGTGGCGGGGCAGGTGGATGGTGGGTGGTGTACGGAGGAGTGTGAGGGGTAAGGAAGAAGGTTAAACCCATTAAATAGGATAACGTATGTTAAATGTATTTAACGGGTGTTAATTTTTTTCTTATGTCGTTGACATTTTGGTCATCTTTCTAGCGTCGTCAGGGTGCATTCCATTTTATGTAAAGACATGATAAGTACGTTACATTAAGATGTCAATTCTTAGTATATTCCACTAATTGTAAAAAACACTAAAGTACGTTCCATATATTTGTCGATACACCCCTTGTCACAGAGGCCACGCGGGTAGGAAGCACCGTAAAGAATGGGGGTTGTGGAAACTAGCATATTAGAAGATCAAACAGCCAAAATAATCATGAGCACCTAGGATATTTAAGTTTCTTTCACTGAGTCCTTTTTCTGGACATTACATAGTGTTTAACAAAAGAAATGCATCTATTTTGTTGCTTCAAGGAGGCAGTGTTAAGTGACTCCTAAAAAGCTTCCAGCCTTCCATGTTGGAGAATGAGTGGAAGCTGTGGGCTACTGTGAGGGCACATTGCTTTCTGGAGGATGGGTTTATTCTCTATTGCCAACTCCATTTCCCTCACCAGACTCTGATAATTGCATTTCTTGGCCTGTTTTACATACTGATGTGCTTAGAAAGGTTGATGTCGGTTTTAAGGCACTACATAGACAAGATCATATCTGGTGCACTTGTTGCATACTTGCGTAGTTAATTTGACAGAGCAGTTCAAGGAATGTGATTTACTTATTTGTACATTGCTTGTACCATGGCATTACTGCATTAAGATTATTTCCTTATTTAGAAACACGACAATTGTGTTGATATATACCAAAAAGGACTGGCGACACTACTTATGGGAGGAAGGGAGTAATAAAGGTTTCTTTTTTTTTTTTTTTTTTTTAATTCATGACAAAGTAAACACTCCCTAGCTTCAATCAAATATTTTAAGTGCCTATTTGAGTCATTCCTCTTTGAAGCAGATCTCCGATATACCTGATCTTTGTAAATTCTGCCTAGTTCCACGATTAATTATAAGATATAACATTTCATACAGGTTCTCTCACGTCTAGCCCCCTTTGAAAGGGGTATATATGAAGATTATGTGGCTAATTTATGGTGCACCACTTCAGTCCTCATAAAATGGAAACGGTTGTTCACCCCCCAGTCTTTGAAGCTTCTTTGTCTTGCCATAACCGTTACTTCGTGTCTTCCATCAATGTTTCGGCAAATACAGGCTCCAAGCAATCAAACTTTCCTGTACGGGCTCCTGAATTGTTCTTTCTCATTCTATTTATTCTCATTTCAAGGTAAGTAGAACATAACCTCTTTTTATGTACCTATTTTGGGTGTTTTTTTGTATAACATGTACGTAGATACTTGATATAAGGCCATCCAGTAGACAAACAGTTGAGTAGTCTCTCCACTTGCAGTGGTAATCTGGAAAGTATTAGACCCTTTTTAGACCATTGGCACCTTATTCCTACATACGCTCGCATACTCAAGTTCCTACACCCTTTTATTCCCTTTTTCTCATAATAAATGTCGCACTTTTCTTTTTAGCCCGTCCCAAAATAAATGTTACATTTCTAAATATGGAAATAGCCTTGGTGCAATTTTACCATTGTACAAACAATCAATTCACAAACAAGTAAAAACACATTCCTTAAAACGTTAACAAGTCAAATGCGTCATTTATTACGGAATAGAGGGAGTATATACTATGTGTGTGTGTATGAAATGACTGTCTAATAACAATGCGTCATTTATTACGGAACAGAGGGAGTATATACTATGTGTGTGTGTATGAAATGACTGTCTAATAACTGTGTTTTTTGCTGCTCCTTTTGAAACTTACAGTACACGAGAAGTCCATTCTGCTGCCACTTCTACCAGCTAGCCTCTTGGCCTTTGAAGAGCCTCGTCTTTTCCTGTGGCTAACACAATACGCATTGCTCTCCATGTTTCCTCTTCTGTGCCGTGACAAATTGGTTCTACCCTATATTGCCATGTACGGAATCTTCACCATTGTCTATTATGCCCCCGGTGGGAGACCTGAAACAAGAACCCGTTCTCATCCCCCATGGAAGTTATTCTTGAGATCATGCCTTGTTTTGTGCTCTGTAAGTCTCCACATAATTTATCTGACAGCAAAACCTCCAAAGAAATATCCGTTCCTTTTCGAAGCAATTATTATGCTTCTCTGCTTCATGCAATTTGTATTTGTTGCTGTTTACTCAAACGTGAAGCTATGGCTATTGTCGGAGCAGTCAACTGTAACTGATAACTTCAAGAAACATATTTGATCTTTGTAAGTTCAAAATATAGCATTTTTATGTAACCCTTTTTCCAGAATGTAGCATGTAATTTACACTCGATCAACACTAAATTTAATTTTCTTTTTTTTTCGGATATTCATTGTGGGACGGAGTAATTAATTAATTGTATAATATTATATGTATTCATTTTTAAATTTTAATTTATTAAAATATGAATAAAAATATATTTCTTCCAAAAATGAAATACTCCCTCCTCCCAATAGTAGCTTCCCATTTTGCCATTTTGGGTGTCCGTTAATAGCTTTCACTTTCCTTTTTTGGCAAAGAAATCTTTACTATTTCCTTCACTCATTCTCTCTCATCATTATTTTAATACTCACAACACTATTATAATTTACTATTCCCTCCACTCATTCTCTCCTATTTTCAAATTACACTCACAACATCTTTACTTCCCTCCCATTTCCTTAATTTGCGTAATTTTTAAAAAAGGGAAGCAATTGTTGGGACGGAGGGAGTATATAGTTTTAATTTTAGTGTATTTCATATTTCAAAATTCTACCCTTTTAATTTTGAAATTTTCATCAAACCCCTTAAAAAAAGGAAAATCAACTTCAGAACCAATTTATTAATCACCCGTGAGACACGTGTGATTCAACAACTTTTTAACGAATTTTGACAGAAAAACCAGAAAGCGAAAAACTTTACGTTTGTAGCGCTGATGTGACCACTAAATAATTTCAGGCCTCGCTTGAAAAAGACTCCTATGATAATCAGATCTCAAATTGTCATTTGTCTATATAATTATTGTTCATTGTTGAACTTTTTTATGATTAAAACTTTTGTTAAGTGAATGAATTAATTAACATGATCTTTAAAGTAGATTATCATTTAATCAAACTGTGATCTAGACTAATTGATAGGACTCCTCCTAGACCATGGTGTTCCATCTCGTGATCATATGGATCTACTGATGGTATTAATGATGGTTGGTCACTTGAGTTAAGAATACTAGCAACAAACCCGTGCGATGTACGGCGATTATATATAGTCATGCATGTACTGAAATAGTAAATCGAAAGATCAAAGTGTGAATACTACTTAAACATTTCGAAATACTTTCTGAAACAAAACATTCGTAGTAGATTTAGCACTTGAAGAACTATCATCTCCACCGACAACAGTTTTTCCACCAAATAATGTTTCACTTCTACTCGAATCAATACTTTTCAAGATATCTTTCAATAAAAAATAAAGAAAATCCACATAGTAGGCTATTCTCTTCGAAAGTATGCATGCAAACCTTTTTAAATCTCTAAAATGAATGTTCAATAATTTTTCAAATTTGCTATTTAATTAAGAGGAAATCTAATTTTTTTATATTTATTTTAAAATAAAGAGAGTAAAAATAAAGACTTGCTCGAAGAAATTGAAGCTTATAAAACAGAATCACATATCACCTTTTATAATTTTCTAAAACATTTTTTCACTTTCTTTTTAACCAACATTTTTCTCTCTCCCCTATACTAATTGGGTAATAGTAAGGACACAAAATAATTACAAAAATTTGCTTACAAAATCGTAAATGTAATAATTTTATTATTGTTTTTAATTAGAGTGTATTGAGTCCATTACAGATGCTATCATAAATATCGTTAATTAATTTCGTTAGCAAGATTTTGTGGATAATTTTCAATCTGCCACCAAAAAATCCCAAATCAGCTTCAAATAAATTATCTTCACATTTAATGATACTTTTTACTTCCAACACAAAGAAAAATTTAACTTATTCCTCATAGTCAGCCCATCATCCCTAAATTATGTCTATAAACTAAAAAATAAAGTCATGGCTCCATTCTCCCATTTAGTTTTTTCGGTTTATCGATTTTCAAATTAAAAAGATCACTTTTTATTTTAAAATATTATTTATATTAGTAACCATTTAAAAAAAATTAATGCACCATTTTAAAAATTATTATTCTATATTTAAATTTTATTTAATTTTATGATAACAAAACATTGAATGAAGTTACAAAATAAAAAAATGAAATACTCTATTTCTATAAAAAAAAATATGTCAACATAAATTAAAAAATAATGATCAAGTAATAAAGAATTTTATTTTTTAAACAAAGTAGCTAAAAATCGTTAAAAAAAATACAAAACAAAGTAGCTAAGTTCAAAGAATAAAAAAGTAGATGACAAAGTTTAAGCCTAGAAATTCGCCAATTTTCAGAAATAAGTTCGTTTAATGAAATTTATAATTTTCAAAGAAAGAAGGTTTTTGATTAAAAAAAATGTGAAGGAAAATCTTTTGATAATATTAGAAAATAGTTTTTTATTTCTTGAAAGATAATATTAAAAAACAGTTAAGGCAGACACTTATCACCATTTTAGTTGTATGACTTTTATTAAAAAGAGCAGTTATCTCCTTACCGTTTTTTTCCCAATTAAATTATCTTCTTGCTTCAAACAAATAAATAAATGAATAAATCTCAATCATCATATTTGCTTAAATTTGAAATCCTGAACATTTTTCTTTTACTTTTTCAATCATTCATATTTATTTTTTGAAAGTAAAAATCCATATACTTTTTTTTGAAAAAAGAAAGAATTATTATTTATAGTAGTAGCGGTATTTTTTTTTAAAGCAAAATGAGATTTTCAACTATTAAGCCTAATAATTCGGATCTATAAGTCTACAAACATGCATTAATAGTAATTACTATATAAGATAATAAATTTATTTTTTAAATAAAAAGTACAAAATTTTTGCCTTCAAAACTTTCCTTACCCCACTCGGCCCTTCCTATAGTCACCTATATTATCTCCACATTCTTCAATTTTTTATGTTTTAAAAAATAAAATCTTCTCTTTTTTTTTGACAAAAGTAAAATAAAAAAAATGTCTAACTAATGATCATCTATCTCGAAAACATAAGAGAAGTAGTTATAATCTAAATATATATTCTTAAATTTTAGACTAAAAGTGAAAAAAAACAAATTAAATATCCACATCTAAATTTAAAAATTATCGTTAATACAAAAAAAATGTTATTAATTAATAATTAGAAAACAATAAATTTAGTCTAAAATTTAAGAATATATATTTAGATTATAACTGTTTAATGAGTTTATTAGACTAAAAATGAGGTATTTTTTTTCAAATTTTCTGAATTAAAAACAATAAATTTTAAAGCTCATTAAACAATTATTTTTTAAAAAAATAATTAGAAAACATTCAAATAATGCAACCTAGTCTAGACACCTAGGGCTCGTTTGGTAGGCTGATAGGATTAACATATATTAATAGTCAGGAGATTATTACTCCAGAGATTAATTATATCACCCTTTTCTTTTGGATAAATATGAAGGGGATAAGAGGTGATAAGAGGTGTTATCCAGGTTGTTAGGATTATTACACCGGTTGCATTTAATCTACCAAACATCAAGCTTATTGGATTAATAATCCTATCCAACGCTAAGAAGGGCTACCAAACGACTCCCTAGTGTTGATTAATTAATGAAAAAGAAAAAAAATTGCACATTTCCAAAAGTTTTCAAAGAGTGTGAGTAGTATAGATCATTTTTCCACTTTCTCTCCACCCATGTTTCAAAACCATTTGTCAAAACCATTTGCTAAAACCATGTGTTGAATCAATTTCCATTTTTAGCCACTTGATAGTGACATTTTTGGACTCCAAATTGCCAAATTTAGGAACGACTTTGCTTTTAATATATTTATAGATTTATAGATACTAGCAGTACACCCGTGCGATGCACGAAAATAACATAATTTACCTTAAATCAAAATTAGTACAACAATATATATAATTAAATACCAATTAAAATTTAAATAATATAATATGAAATAGTGATATTTAACGTAAATATAGGAAAATAAATAACAAAGAAAACAACAGCAAATACGATTATGTAAACAATTTTCCTAACCAAAATTAGTACAACAATATATCTAATTAAATGCCGATTAAAATTAAATAATGTAATATGAGATATTGATATTTAACGTAAATAGAGGAGAAATAACACGGAGAACAACAAGGAATAAGATTATGTAAACAATTTTCCTTAACCAAATAACATCTTGAATCGAAAATACTTAAAGACATTAAATACATATATATTAAACCAATCCGTATTAGTTTAGAAATAATAAACGGAAAAGGGAACCCAATTTTTTTAGACAACCCAAAACCCCAATTTTTCCATCCCCAGTAAACACCAAATTTTATTTCGTAAATTAAAAATTTTAATTTCTTTGTAACATATTCAAAATATTACAATTTTATCCATATTTTGTAAACAAAGTTTATTACAATCAATTAAAGGAAAAAAAAAATCACCTAATAGACTTTATCTTAATCATTTGAAAAGAAAAATATATTATGTATAAATCTAATAGTGACTTAAATAAATAAATAAGTAAATATTTTTTTATTTCAAATGATTGAAACTCTATATATGTATAGATATTTAATTTCAACTCTATATATATGTCACAATTCAGAAAAACATCCTTCCATCAATGTAACAACCAAATAATTAATTTTGTAAACAAAAAATTAAATATCATTTATTAGTATACGAACAATAGTAATAATAAATAAATATCATATTTGTTTATATTAACTCATCATGAACATAATTATAATATTCATTTCCAATTTAACTTATTTAATTTTGAGAAAAAAAATCAAAATCTTAAAAAAACTAACAATTGCGTTGAATGAATTTTTTCCCCAAACAATCCACTCCCTTATCAAACGCAACTCACTTCTTCCTCTCCCTCTTTCAAAATATCAATTCATACTATCTTTATTTTTTAGAAAATTGACATGGACTTCAAAGAAGAGGATTTCTTTTTCGTGTTCAAATCGAATAAAAGTAGTCTCTATTTTTGAAGGAATTTTTTAATGATTTTTGGTGAAAAAATATTAAAAAATAATAATTTATTTTAAAATATTTGATTTATATTAAAAAAAAAGGATTTTTTTAAATAAATATCATATTTGTTTACATTAACTCATCATGAACAAAATTATAATATTCTTTTTCAATTTAACTTATTTAATTTTGAGAAGAAAAATCAAAATCCAAAAATAACTAACAATGTGTTAAATGATTTTTTTTCCCCAAACTCTACACCCCCTCATCAAATCCAACCCACTTCTTCCTCTCCCTCTTTCAAACTACCTATTTATACTACATTTATTTTTTAGAATATTGATATGCACTTCAAAGAAGAGGATTTTTTTTTGTGTTCGAATCAAATAAAAGTAGTATCTATTTTTGGAGGAATTTTTTTAATGATTTTAGGTGGAAAAAAAATTATTATAAAATATTTGATTTATATTCAAGAAAGAGGATTTTTTTTCTGTGTCCGAATCAAATGAAATTAGTCTCTATTTGTAGAGGAAAAAAAATTATGAATTTTGGTGTAGAATTATTTTTTTTTTTAATTAATTTATTGTAAAATAATTGAGGTCAAAGAATTTGGGGAAATTTTTTTTCGTAAATTTAGGCATCCAATCAAAAGCATTTGATGTTGATTTCAATGTCTAATATCTACATTTATGTCACGAACGTAAATGACTAAAATATCCTTGACAGATTTTCAAATTTAACCACTTGATGTTGACGTTTTTTAGCGTCAAATTTCCATTTTGGTCACTTTCTTGCTTTTAATATAGTATAGATTGGGTGGGTCCTAGGGTTTGGTCTTGTGGATGAAAAAAAACACTTTTTCCAAATTAAACTAATGAATATTTAAATTTAATTTTTTTATTCCAAAATAAATATCACATTTGACTTGCTTATAATAAAAATCTCAACTTAACCTGTTAACATTTTCAAAGAATTGTCATTTACCTATTTGTACATTACTTTTAATATAGAAAAATTGTATTCAAATTATTTCAAGCGAATTTAAAAAAAAATGAACACATTGCTGCTTAGGCCAATGAGCGGACATATTTTTCTTTGACGGTGTATGCGAGAAGAGGGATCAAATTCTAACGCTCATCGATTGAGAATGATTCTTAACTTTACCACTAGATCACTTATTCGGGAAAAGCAAACATAGTTGGAAAATTTTCTTTAACAGTAATTTTTTTATTTCAAAATAAATGTCACATTTGACTGGTTTTTTTTTTATATGGTGTATGCCAGAAGAGGGATCAAATCCTAACGCTCATCGATTGAGGATGAGGCTTAACTTTATTACTGGATCACTCATTCGGAAAGAGCAGACAGACACAGACAAAGTTGATCAAACATATTTTTTATTTTTTCCTTTCCAAAAATTCAATCATACATCAATTTGATTATTCAAAATGGACCCTCATATTAAAGCACAATCAAGTGGCAATTTGAGTAACTCACATGGTTAAAACTTGGACATCAAAATTGACCCAAAAATAGCTTAGACTTTAATTGACTTAATTAATAGTGATCACAATTAAGTTAGTTGGAGGTTGAAACAGAAAGTGATACTATACATAACCTCCACTTAAAAAAAATTCATTAAATAGCCAAAGCTGACGTGTCGTGTTTTTGACCAATAAGATTTGACACGTCAACGCCACCACAGCGTGGGAAGAGAGTGAAGGTTGGCCAGCTGTCAAAAGTCTCGTTTGGTACATCAGATTACTACCGCATTTATTGGGCCTAAAAATACTAGGCCTACTACCTTCTAAATTAAAGGCCCTCTAGAGTCTAGACCCATCCTTGTGGGCCTTATTTTTTTGATTGATTTCATTGCCTAGTTAAATAAAGTAAAAATTGAAGGGTCTTCATACTAGGAATTTCTTTTTGTGACAAGTTTTATAGCACTTTCTTGTGATCTTACCCGATTTTAATCAGATTTTTCAACCTGATGTTCGAATACTGATGATTCATTCAGACTAGGGTTATACAAAAAATTCGTGGAATCGGACCAGCAGAACCTGGCCAGATCAGTAAAAATCGGATCAAAAAAATAGTATTGTTCTGATCCTGGTTCCAAATTTTTATGAAATCGATTATTTGGTCCGGTCTTGATTTTGAAAAAAATATACGCGGTCCTGGACCGGACCCGGACCGGACCGAATCGAATATATATATATATATATATATATATATATATATATATATATATATATATATATATATATATATATATATATATATATATATATATTATAACTTTCTTACTTATCAAGTGGTTGAACATAGAGCTCTTCTTTTTTAGCTGTTGATTTTGTTATTGTAATTTAGTTTTTAAATATGCTTGCTTGTAATTTTTTTTATGGTAAAAAATTATATTATACTCCCTCCGTCCCACAACAAGTGACACAGTTACTGTTCCGCACGAGAATTAAGGAAAAAGTGAAAAGGTTGATGTGTTGTGAGTGTAGATAGTTGAGTAAGAGAGAGAATGGGTGGAGAGAATAATAAATTATAATGGTGTTGTGAGTATTAAAATAATGTAGGAGAGAGAATGAGTGGAGGGAATAGTAAAGATTCATTGTCATTTTAGGAAGTGTGACTTATTAGTGGGACGCCCAAAATGGAAAAGTGTGTCACTTGTTGTGGGACGGAGGGAGTATTATAATTTGTAGAACCGGTGAAACCGAACCGAAATCGGACCATTAGAACCGGATCGATGAGACCGGTCCTATAACGTAAGGGTCTGGTCCTGATCCTGGTCCCAAATTTTTACAAACCGAAGTATTTGGTTCGATCCTGATTTCTAAAATTTTGACAAAAATCGAACTAATTCGGACCTGAACACCCCTAATTCAGACAACAAAACAAAGAAAAGCTTAAAATGTTGATTTGTGACCATCAAAATACAATGAAATATGAAAAGAGGGGGATATTTACGAACTATAAAGAAAAGGTTAAAAATGTTTGACTTGTCAATTATAATTATGACATTTATTCTGAGAACGAGGAGAGTATTATTTGGTATTCTATTGGTGGGTACTTGTGTGGGAGGTTGAACCTTGTATATTTATTGTACATCTATCTATATATAATAACAGGATTTTGTCAAAATTTTGCTCAAATCAGGGATATTTTAGTAATTTCACGCGGTGGCAAAATTGTAGATTTCGTAATCTCGGCTGACGTGGCTGACGCTGATTGGATGGGAACTTGGCGCGTGCGTTATATGCGCCGACAAAGGCGCGTGTACGCATAGGTTTTTCTTTTTTTTTTTTAAGCTGCCGACACGTGGCGCGCTCTGATTCGCCGGATCATTTCCAGATTTTTAATTTTCCTTCCCTTTTTTTGACCTCAATTATTTTATAAAATTTTTTCACCAAAATTCATAATTTTTTTCCTCTTTAATTAAAGACTAATTTCATTTAATTTGGACAAAAAAAAAACACTCTTTTTTAAATATAAATTATTGTATGTAATGTTTGTTCCTTCGTTTCAAAATCTGACATTAATTTTTTAAACGTATTAAGTAATACTGTATAAAATATTCCTTGGGACGAATATATTAATTTATTTTTTTACCCGAAGTAGTATTATTTTGTAAAAATTAATGTCTATAATGTTCGTTTCTTCGTGTCAGAAAATAAATATTAATTTTTGAGACAAGTAAATTCATTGAGGCGAAGGAAGTATTTTTTTTTTTTTTTTGATATAGAAAGTAGTATTAATTATGGGATGAAAGTAATATTCATTTTTGAATTGAAGGAATTTTTTTTCTTAAAAAGTGGAATTTTTTTATATGTCCAAAAAAAATGAACATTGCTTCCTTCGTCTCAATGAACATTTTAAAAAATAATACTACTTTATTCGTCTTAAAAATTAATGTAATATATTGAGACGAAGACACTAACATTACAAACATTAATTGCAGAGGCGAATGAAGTAGTATTATTTTTAAATATTCATTGGGATGAAGGAAATAATGCTCATTTTTTTTGAAAAAAAAATGTACTATTATATTTGGGTTAATCATTTTGACTCGAAAGTAATATTCATTTTTTAAATATTGTAATATTAGTGTGTTCGTTTCAAAATATGACATTACTTTTTTAAACAACGTAAGTAATATTTTATAAAATATTCATTGGGATGAAGATGGTATTTTATTTTTTTAGCCGAAGTAGTATTATTTTGTAAAAAATAATCTTTATAATGTTTGTGTCTTCGTGTGTCAAAAAATAAATATTATTTTTTGAGATAAGTAAATTCCTTGGGGCTAAGGAAGCAATTTTCTTTTGATATATAAAGTAGTATTAATTATGGGACAAACGTAATATTCATTTTTGAATTGAAGTAATTTTTTTTCCTTACAAAATAGAATTTTTTTATATGTCCAAGAAAAATTAACATTGCTTCCTTTGGGTCAATGAACATTTTAAAAAATAATACTACGTTATTCGCCTAAAAAATTAATGTCATATTTCGAGACGAATGCGCGAACATTACAAACATTAATTGCAGAGGCGAATGAAGTAGTATTAGTTTTTAAAATATTAATTAGGATGAAGGGAATCATGCTAATTTTTTGGATAAAAAATGTAGTATTATCTTTGGGTTATTCATTTTGAATCGAAAGTAATATTCATTTTTGAAATGTTAGTGCCTTTGTTTCAAAATATGACATTAATTTTATAAACAAATTAAGTAATATTTTATAAAATATTCATTGGGACGAAAATAGTATTTTTTTTCCTTTTGCTGAAGTAGTATTATTTTGTAAAAATTAATTTTTATAATGTTAGTTTCTTCGTCTCAGAAAATAAATATTACTTTTTTGGACAAGTAAATTTCTTGAGGCAAAGGAATCAATTTTTTTTTTTTTTTTGATATAGAAAGTAGTATTAATTATGGGATTAAAGAAATATTCATTTTAGAATTGAAGGACAATTTTTTTCCTTAAAAGTACTTTGGAAATAATGAAAAACATATGATTATAATTTTTCATTTAGTTTCTTTTTCTATAAAACATTTTATATTAAGTTCTTCTCGCTCAGTTTTTTTTTTTTTTTTTTTTTTTTTGTTTTTTTTGTTTTTTAAGAAACAATTCCTATGGATCTCTTTTAAAAAATGATGGGTTATTAATAAATGACTTTAGATTAATGATAAAAAAAATGTGGAAGTCATTTGCTATAACATTTTTTCATTAATAATTTTTTCTTCAACTTTTGTCCTATTCTAAACGTTAAAAATTGGTTCGGATATTAAAGAGATGAATGATTTTATTATAAAGTATAAAAAGTTGGGTACAAAGTAATTAGTGAATAGTTGTTGTGAGTATGACTTATAAGACCATTTAATATTGAAATTTTATAATTGTTTCATTGTAATTTTTTAAAATTTAAAATGGGACACCTTTTATTAAAAAAAAAAAAAAGGAAGTTTAAAATCGGACGAAGGGAGCATTTATTTATTTGATAGTGAAATAATTTATCCTAATGTTAAATTTAATTACTAGCAAAATGAAAATTACGTCTTAATAATGAAAACTAAAATAAATTAAACTAGAAGGGAAAATTATATTTTCCGTCTCAAGTCAACTTTAAAAAATGTCATTATACAAAAAAATTATTTTCTTCTTTTCAAAAATGAATATTACTTTCAACTCAAAATAAATCACCAAAAAATAATTCCACTTTTTATGCCAAAAAATTGCATTATTATGTGCTTTAACTAGAAGGGAAAATTATATTTTCCGTCTCAAATAACTAAAATTTTTGAATTAGCGAAATCAAATTACTTTTTTTGACCCACTTCTAGGAAAACAGTGTTAGTATGTGCTTTTACTTGATATTGCCCTATTTAAAGAATTTTGTAACTAAAAAACGGGTTGATAAAATTTTTGAATCCCTCCTAATCCCGCAATGATCTGCTTCTAATGAAAAGAGTTTGGAAATGTTTTCTTTTAAATCGAGTGGGATTGGGGTGAATTTTGGATTAGCTCGAACCTCCCATTTAACCTGAACCCGCATAGTATTCATCTTTTTTTAGAATAAATTTTAAATATTGATAATATTTGTATATTATTATATACTTATTTGTTTATACTTTATTGTATTATCTTATTTTTCTATGTCATATTATTAATCTCTACATTTATAAGTAAATAAAGGAAAAAAATATTATTTTATAATAGAAATATTAATAATTTTTTCTTCAACTTTTGTCCTATTTTAAACCTTAAAAAATTGGTTAGGATATTAAAGAGATGAATGGTTTTATTATAAAGTATAAAAAGTTGGGTTCAAAGTAATTAGTGAATAGTTGTTGTGAGTGTGACTTATAAGACCATTGAATAAAAAAATATTAAAATTTTTCCAATGTATTTTTTTTAATTTAAAATGGGACACCTTTTATTAAAGAAAAAGGAAGTTTAAAATGGGACGAAGGGAGCATTTATTTATTTGATAGTGAAATAATTTTTTCTAATGTTAAATTTTATTAATTGCGATATAAAAAAACATGATTATATAACAATAACAGTAAAGATATATGTAAAAATCAAACGGGGATGTAGAAGTTGAATACGGTTCAAGAACAAAATAACTTCTCAAAAATCAAAATTGATGATACTTGAAAATTTCATTTCATGTATTTTGTTTGTTTTGAGAATCACTATAGTCAAGAGTTTCGAATTGCAGTTGAAGAGAAAGATTTGGAGACTTATAACTAGATTGATTACGTTTTCCCAATCGTTAGCGAAACTAAGTGATACTGTGGGCAAATTACGTACAAACTAACTATGCCTTAAATATATATTTATTTTAGTTACCTTCAATCTGATATTTGTACTAATTATATAGTTTTCAAAAAAATGTTTTACAATGTACACAAACATTTCTATTTCCTTTTATATTTGTATGAATTTTCGTCAATATGTGTTAATAGCTATCCGTGCATCGCACGGGAGTTACACTAGTAAATAAAAAGATGCAACATTTAAAAGAAGCTTAGGTGGCGTTTGGTTGGAAGGAAAAGGGGGGAAAGGAATGGAAAACTCCCCCTTTTCCATTCCTTTCCTCCGTTTGGTTCAAGTTTTTTAAAAAAAAAATTCCGAAGGAAAGTTGAATTCCTTCAAATGAAGGAATTCAACTTTCCTTCATAAAATCGATGGAAAGTCCAATTCCTTTGGGAATGGAAAAAAAAAAAAATTTTTTTGACCAAAATACCCCCAAACCCTACCCACCCCTACCCCTACCCGGCCCTACCCAAATTTCCCCCACCTGCCTTCTTACGCCCCCCACCCCCCACCCCCACCCCCCACCCAACCCCACGAATTTTTTTTTTTTTTTTGCCTACCCTCCCCCACCCCCCCCACCCCCACGATTTTTTTTTTTTTTTTTTTTTTTTGCCTACCCTCCCCCTACCCCCACCCCCACCCCCCCCCCCCCCACCCCCCACCCCCACCCCCACAAATTTTTTTAATTTTTTTTTTTGCCTACCCTCCCCCACCCTACCCCCACCCCCCTTCCCCACCCCCCACCCCCCACCCCCACGAATTTTTTTTTTTTTTTTTTTGCCTACCCTCCCCCACCCTACCCCCCCACCCCCACCCCCACCTCCCCCCCCACCCCCCACCCCCCACGGAATTTTTTTTTTTTTCTCGCCTACCCTCCCCGCCCCCCCCCCACCCTACCCCCACCCCCCACCCTCCAAATTTTTTTTTAAAGGGTAAATTGGTCATTTTATATGCTTTCATTCCATTCCTATAATTTGTATTTTCAAATCAAACATGATTTGTCAAGGAATTGAATGACAATTCCATTCCATTCCGTGCCAACCAAACGGAGGGGGTTGACCAGTTTTTTTCCATTCCAATTCCATTACAATTCCATTCCATTGACAATTCCATTCCTTCACTTTTTTTTCCACCGAACCAAACGCCCCCTTAGGGTTTAAGAATGAAAACTTGTGATAGTACATGGGAAAAAGACTCACATACCCCTAAAATAAATGACACATTTTAGAAAGGGCGAAAAACTTTTAATATTAATTTATAAATACACAAACAAATGAAACACAATCGTAGTCAAATGCGACATTTATTATATAACGAAGGAGTAATTCAATATTTCTTATTTGAATTAAAAAAAAAAAAAAGCATTGTTTGCTTGCTAAATATTACAAAAAAATCATTTTGTACACTTTTTAACCAAGTAATTTCAAATACTTAATGAATAAATTGATTGTAAGAGTAACAAGTAATTGTTACATTAATAATATAACAAAATGCAATTCTTTTTTTTTTTCCAAATAGATCTTAATACTGCATTTCAACTAGGCTGTTACACGAAACGAGCCGACTTGGGCTCGACTCGTGTAAAACCTCGAGTTCGAGTGGGCTCGAGGTGAATTTGAACTCGAACCGATTTTCAAGCTCGTTTTTTTTTTTTTCCGAGCCGGCTCGTGTTCGGCTCGTATGTTCAACGAGCTCTGACCGAGATCGACTCGTTTGAGCTCGACTTGTTAAGCTCGTTAAAAAGCTCGAATGAATTTTGTCCGTGAATGACTTGTTTAGGCTCGAGATCGATTACAACTCGAATTAGTGCTCGATAAAGCTCGTTTGATTTCATATTTTTTCAAAAAATAAATGCAAGCTCGAGCTCGACTCGTTAATACTCGAGTTCGAACAACTCGCGAACAGCTCGCGAAAAGCTTGAAACTCGATTCGATCCGAGCTCGAACTGTCATACTGGGCTCGAGCTCGAGAAAAGCTCGAGCTCGATAACTTTTATACGAACTCGAAACTTCAAAGCTCGACTCGGCTCGGCTCGTTTACGGCCCTAATTTCAACATTCTTATACAAGTACATTGAATACTGTACATTACAAAAAAAAAAATATTGATTTGAATGTTATTTCACAATTTTTATTTTGGTTTCCTTTTTTTTTTTTTTTTTTCTTTTCTGAATCCGCCATGATCACCATTAAAGCCGGAGAAATATGGAAAAATTATTGAGCAAAAGGGTAGGTGTATACTAGCATAAAATCTAGCTAGGAAATTAAAAGCTGTACATGAAAGTGAAGTAAAGTGACATTCCATTCTTGTACGTTTTCAAAGTGATCATCCTCACTCAGTCACTTGCTTCACTTGCTTTGGTGCAACAACAAATAATGTATAGATTGCCAGATTGCCTAAATCTATGTAAAATAACTTACTTTCAATGTTTCATTATAAATATTGTAATTCTTCAATTTTTCAATTTCAGAAAGATAGTTCATCTTTTTTTTTTCTTGTTAATCGGAATAAATTTTGAGAAATAATTTAGGTTACTTTTAATTTTTATAATGAAAATGAAAACAAATGACACGAGGTTTATGACTTGACATTGATTTATGTTGTGGACGATGAAATATATTTATAATTTGCATATGGTCTATAACATTTGTGTCTAAATTCTCGGTCCCGCCTAATCCTTTAGGCGCTAGGCCCGATACTATCACCTAACACTTTTTAGTACCTTGGTATTTTTTATCCATATTAAAATAATTGTTGCATTTTTAAACTAGAAAATATGGGTGGTAGAATAACTTTATCATGATAAATGCCTATATACGTATTTGAGGTCAATGCAGTAGTTGGGTTGCACTTCCAATATTGCCATCTAAGTAAGTAAGGAGAGCTCTTCTTGGCCAGCCACCTAGTTTTGGATTGGGGTAAAATGGGAAATTCCGCCCGTGTAATTATTCATAGTACTGTTAAAAAGGGGGGTTTGTTTTATACTATAGATAATATATAAACTATAACTCTCATCACTTGGGAGATATGTCATACATCTACTTTCTCTCTCTACAATACTCTCTTCTCTCTAGAGAGCTCTCATATACATTTTACTCTCAAACACATATTTACTCTTACACCCGAGGGTTATTACGGGGCAATCTTGCACCCCTAACGATGTTATTTTGCAGATATTGGCCGAGGTTGGATGCTCTTTCTGCAATCTTTGTCATCCCTCTACCGGCTGATTTTCATGACGTCATAATCCAAATTAAGTTATACTCCCTCCGTCTCACGTAAATGGACATCAATAAAATTGGCACAATAACTAAAAAAAAGTACTATTCCCTCCACTCATTCTCTTTCCTACATTATTTTAATACTCACAACACCATTATAATTTACTATTCCCTCCACTCATTCTCTCTCCTATTTTACTATTACACTCACAACATTCTTTTCATTTTGGGCAGTCTCCATTCACGTGAGACGACCCAAAAAGAAAATAAGTCTTCAATCACGTGAGACGGAGGGAGTAGTATTGATGTCCTCATGTCATGCACATGCATGTGCACCCATTCTCCATTCATCATTACTATTTTCTTCTTAAAATCAATAATCTAAGTAAGTAAGGAGAGCTCTTCTTGGCCAGCCACCTAGTTTTGGATTGGGGTTGGTTTTCGTTTATATGCACACGCACGCTTGCTTGTTTGGTTCTGAATTGTACTTCATCGTCAACCAAAAGTAACGTTATCAAAAGTTTGACTTTGTTTGTATGTATGAATACAAAATAAAATACTCTCTCCATCCTCATAATAGCTTCACCATTTTTGCTCGACACGTAAATTAAGGGTGAGAAAAATGTTGTGAGTGTAATAGTAAAATAGGAGAGAGAATGAGTGGAGGAAATAGTAAATTTGAAAAATATTGTGAGTGTAAGTAGTAAAATAGGAAAGAGAATGAGTGAGTAGAATAGTAATGATTCTTTGCCATTTTATGAAAGATGAAGCTTCTAACAGAACGCCCTTTTAAAAAATTGGTGAAGCTTTTATTGGGACGGAGGGGGTATTGAATTTAGGGCTAATTCATTCGTCTTATTCAAAAGAAATAAAATTAATTTTACACCAGATTTAATGAAATTGTATAATGTAGTATATGAATATAATTTTACTTATAATTTTTTGTTCGAAAATAAGCATTATGTTCTTAATATAGTTTTTTTTTAAGATCTTAATATAGCTTGAAATCTAAATACTAAGAACTCCTTTTATCATATAATAAATGTTACTTATTTTTTTATTTGTTCCAAAATAAAACTTGTATTTTAAATAAAAAATAATTCCAATGTAATTTTACCAAAGATACAATATCAATGCACCACCAAGTAAAATATTTTTATAAAAATATTAATAAGTCAAGATAATATTATTATTTTTTATAGATTTTTAATTTTAAACGATAGAATATACAGTAGAAACTCTTTAAATTAATATTTGATAAATTAATAAACTCTATAAAACAATAAATTTGGTCGGTTTGATTTGGGCCAATTGAAAAAATTACAAAAATCGATAATATAATAAGATAATAATTTTTTCAGGAGACCCGTTTATAATTTTAGGTCCCATAAAATCATAAATTAATAATTCTTAGAAATTGAAAAAATAATCGTTACACAGTTTAGTGAAAATATGACTATTTATAGTTGTTTGTTTTCTTTTAAAAAAGTTCAAATCTTGTATACAATAAATTCAAAGTTATCGTCAACTTACGATGTCTTTCGACTTATTATCTACATACGATAAATTTGGTTTTTTATCAATAACTTACTAGCTCTATAAATCAATAAATTTTACCGATCCCAACATTATTAATTTATAGAATTTTTACTGCATTATTCAATATTACTTGATACCCCATGCTCGAAAACGTTAAGTTGGTTAGCCTCATGCCAATTTGCATGAATATCAACTAAATCCGTCAAATGAGCATTATTTACAAAAAAAAATAAAAAATGAGGGAACAATTTACAGTACGTTAACAATACTGTAAATTGTTTTATTAAGAGTAATTATTCATGTGTTATTAAAAAATATTTTTTTATTACATTCGTTATAAAATAAATACTCATTTTTATTCTTCATCAACAATAAAAAAGAATATTCATTTGAGATTTTTTTTTTTAATTAACGAATGTTTTAATCTATTACAAAATTGACACTTAAAATTTAAAAGTGTTTTTGATGAGGATTTGAACTCTGATTTTAAATAGAAATAAATACTAGACACTGAGTTAGAGCTCATTGGCACATTCATTTGAGATGAATTGAGTAATATATTTATAAAACAAAAATAGTTTATTTATAAACAATAAATAATTGATTAATTGAATTTAAGAATCTAAGAACAAATAAATAATTAATACTCCCATTTTTCATATTATTTATCGTGATTTTTTTCCATCCAAAATAAGTGTCATAATTCTAACTAAGGAGATAATTTTATCGCAAATTAATTTATTATAATATAAGCAATATATAAATAAGCATGAGTATACTCCCTCCGTCCCACCGATCTTAAGAAAAATTTCTATTTTGGGCGTCCCGCTAATCTTAAGAAATCCCAAAATAGAAAGTTTTTATTATTTTTATACTCTTTCTACCCCACTCATTCTCTCTCCTACTTTACTTTTACACTCACAACATTCTCTCTCCTAACTATTCATCCCACTCATTCTCTCTCTTATTTAATTTTTCACACTCACAACACTTCTTCCACTCATTCTCTCTCCTAATACTATAATAATATTCCTTAATTCCCGTGCCATTTCAAAATTTCCAAAGATCACTGGGACGGAGGGAGTATATAATAAAAAATATTGACAAGTTAATTGCACCACAAATAATATTGTTATATTTTTTATTTCCAATTTTTTTTTTTTCCAATTTAATTTAATTGTATATAAAGTGGAAACCGTCAACGCTTTATTCATGCTTTTGCTTTTAAATGTGCTAGAAATAATATGTTTAGATCTATCCCGAACAAATAGAATTGACATTGAACCCAAATATATTACAGCAACGACAATTCGTCCAGACCTACGTCAATCAGAATGCCTCTAAATGTTAAATGTTAGTTGTAATAATACCTGGCAAGCACCAAAGGTCTCATAGTCTTGTGGTATGCTAACCGGCCTCCCTTCTGAAAGGTCATAGGTTCGATTTTCCTGGGTATCATATTTGTGGAAAAATATATCTCCCTTGGCCTTGGGGCAAGGAGTATTAGGGGTGCTGACCCTGGCTGCTTCGGGCATATCCTGTGATTTACCTCCGCCAGGATACTGGTAGCTGGTGGTCCAGAATTAGTCCGACGAAGCCGGAAACCTTGGGTATAAAAAAAAAAAAAAAAAAAAAAAAAAAAAAAAAAAAAAACAAAACCACAATACTGTCAAGCGTCTAAATTCGCTCTCTGTACTTCCTCTCCATTGCCAAGCATTCTTTTTCCGGCATTGATTGTGAAGATATCCTTAATTCTTTCTATTCTATTCTTGATTCAAGTGATGCGTAAAATCCTTTATTTCACAGTTATTAACTATCATTTTGTTAGTTAATAATTGTGAAATTAGGGATTTATTTTTTCAAATCTTTAGATTTTACAATTTTATTTTTTATTAAAATATAATAACTGCAATGGAATGGGGGTTTGTAATTTGTATCGCCAATTCTTTTATGTTTCATGTCTTCTATTCGTTTGTTGAGAGTCATTGTTTTTCCTCCACTTGTAGAGATCCACTTTATTCTCTCTGAGTTTTGATAGCCTTTTGGATTTTCTATTTTGTGTTTATGTTTTCAAGGTTGACGAATCTTACAATGCTTGTGAGGCTCAATTGGCCTCGTATCGCTAACCCAGAATCCAGATGCACTAAATGTTAGTGTGCTAAAAGCGGAATCTTATCCGTGTATGGATTTTTTGAATGCCAAAGTAAGGTAGTGTCCAACTTTCTCTTGGATGTATATTGCGCAATTCAAGATATTATAAGGAAGGAGGTTCGATGTAAGATAGACACGAGCAAAACAATCCAAGTATGGGATGATGCATGATTAAAACATGATGATATTTTTGGATTTGATTTGTACTTAATTCGTTTTCTTTGTCCATTAGTGTTTCTCCTTTAGTAATGTCTATTAAATTTAAGTGTAAACGCTTTGGTAGATATATTTTTTAGGGTTGTTTTTACTAACCTACTAATTAGTTTTCTTAGTTTAGTTTTGTGTATCTTTTTATTATTTTGTTGGTGTCTCTTTAATTATGAAGCTTTATTCTAGGAAAAGATGGAGAATATTTACTTGAAAAATACTTCAAGAAGATATGCACAATTTTGGAAAGAATATTTCTTCTAAAACAAGAAAATTCACATGTTTTATTTTGAAAAGAAGGTTTCATTTCCCAACTATAAAACGTGATTTTACTAAAGACTTCCAAAATTTACATGGTTTCTTGACTTTCAAGTGAGGTGGTCTCCCAGAAGTTTTATCCGTCTCATGCATGAAACGGGTCGACCCATGACCCACAATGGCAGCCTTGTAAGATTCAGTTCCCATATTCTACATAGTTTCTTGCACTTTAGAAGCCAATAAATAACCCGCCACGTGGCAGCCTTTTATAGGCCAATTTTTTTTGCTCCAGGACCCATGGGTCCGACCCTGACACGTGGCAGCCTCTCATCGGCCCTTTTTTTTTTAGTTTTTCTCTTATTTTTTCGGCTTTTCAGTGGTTTAGAAAAAGTAATAGTTACCATCTCTTAATGTAATGACTGTATACATATAAAGTAACATTGTTCATAAGTAAACGTAATACCTGTTTTAAAAAAACAAAAGCTCGTTTTTAACCATTTTTTCAAATGTAATACAAACTATATGTATTACATTTGAAATGTAATAACTTATGTATATGAATGTAATAGTTTATACAAGTAAATGTAACACTTTGATAGATGAAATTGTAACATATTTCTATAGATAATGTAATACTTTTACATGTATCATGATAAATTTGAACTCATTGTAACTTATTGTTTGAAAACATATAAATATCTATACATATGTGTTACAATTATGTACAAATACTATTACATATAAATAACACGTTTGTTACATTTTAGTTATAGTAAGTATTACTTTTGTCAAACGAAGAAAACATAGGGAAAAACACTATTATTTTTCTGTATATATGTATTACTTTAATGTATACAAACTATTACTTTATATGCATACAATCATTACATTATGTTATAGTAACTATTACTTTTCACAAATCGAAAAAAAAAAAATTAAAAATTTTTTTAAAAAAACTTTTTTTTTGGGTCAAATTGCAATTTTGGAAAATATGGGACAAAACTGACATTTGAAAGTTCAAGGGCCAAAACGTAAATCTTGGAAATTCAGGGACTAAATTGGAAATATGAAAATTTTAGACGAATTTGATTTATAAAAATTCATGGGCTAAAATGAAAAATAAAATCTTAAAGAGCGAAGTGCAAAAAATTTTTTTATAGTGACCAAAGTGCGACGGTATAATTGCGGAACGAACCGAATAAAAAATGGTACCAAACTAGGCCACTGCAAGGGACATGGCCGAGGCAATGCAGGCCAAAACTAGGCCATGACTGGGCCAAAATGTTGTTGCTGGCCGAGGAAAGCAAGCAAATGGGCAATGTTGGCTGAGGGATTGGGCCAAGCCAAATGTGGGCTGTGACAATCTTGGGCGGCCGCTGATTCCAGCTTGGGCGGCCGCACATATGCAGACAACTTGGCCAAGCAACTTTCTGTATACCTGGGCGGAGGCGTGGGCTGGCTTGGGCGACCGCCCACTAATCTTGTTCTCATATAAGTCTTTGTTGGGCGGGTTATGGGTCATGAATCCGACCCGTCTCATCTCATATAAGTCTTTGTCCTCTCAAGTATACAAAAAAAAAAAAAAAAAAAAAAAGAAGGCTCCTACGCCTACACGGTTTTTGAAGGGAGAATCCACACACGGCTTGGGACATTCAAGACTTATAAATACCAAGGTCGTCTTCCTTCATTGTTTATGCATTCCAGCGATTTTAAGAGAGTTTTCGTTATTTTGTTAAGTATTTTTTGGTGAGAAAATTCTTTGGCAACACAAGTTTTCCTCGAACCTGTTTTTTAGTATTTTAATCTTTGGTTTCTTCTCTTTAGTTCTTTCGGTTCTGAATTTATTGATTTAATTAAAAGAAATTTTTGTTGTCTACAATATTGCTGTAGATCTGTTAATTAAATCGTGTTTATTTTTATTTTGCTGTAAATTCTGTTTTGTGCAGTCTTTGATATGTCATCACACTAACTCTAACACTAACACTAGTACCTTGTTAGTTCGTGTCCAACTGTTCTAGCTACTCAATCGAGTTGGGTTGAATTGGCGATACAGATTCAACCCGCTACACCCATTATCGCAAATGGGCATGGGTCGGGTCGGACCTCATTTGTAACCCGATAGTGCCCTTTATTACATTAATAAGGTTGGGGGTAATTGGTGAGCTCTAGAATGTTAGTAATGAACACCCACTATAGGCTATAAGGTCCAATTATCCAACACTTGTCACAATATAGTTAGCTGTTTCTTAAATGAGCCAGTGCTACATGTAACTTGTAACTAATGCTACCCAAAAAATCATACATCCCCTCATAACTATTACTCCCTCCGTCCCAGCGAAAGAGCCATCAAATTAGCCGGGCACGCAAAATAAGAAATGTGATGTAGGAAAGAGAAAAAGTTTAAATGTTGTGAGTATGAAAAATTAAATAGGAGAGAGAATGAGTGGGAGGTGATGTAAGAAAGAGAATGTTGTGAGTGTAAAAGTAAAGTAGGAGAGAGAATGAGTGGAGAGAATAGTGATTTAAGGTTTCCTTTTTGGGAAAGTGGCTTTTTAAATGGGACGCTCAAAAAGGAAATAAATGGCTCTTTCGCTGGGACGGAGGGAGTATATCTGATGAAATTTTTAATTCAAAATCATTATTCTTTTTGACGAAATTAATCAAATTCAGCATCTATTCTTACATAAAAAATATTATACTCCCTCCGTCCCCAAAAGATTGTTCTGTAGTACATTTTACAATTATTAAGAAAGAGCTTCACCTTCTTGTACCTTAGTAGATTTGCACTAACATTCATGCCTAAGTTTAGAAATGGGACATACTTTTTGGGACAAGTCAAAATGGCAAATGAGACAATCTTTCAGGGACGGAGAGAGTATTAATTATTTTATTGAGTGAAATAAGAAAAAGGCAATTGATAAAAATAAATTCTTCCTTGTTTTATTAAAATGTAATTATGTATTTTAAAATGATAAAAATGTTAATAAACAACCCTAATTTGGAGTACCTTATAATTATATTAAAGAAAGCCTCAACTGAAAATGAGTTTATTATCTGCAATTGAATGAATATAGGAGGACATACCAACTTGATATTTAGAATTGTCAGCTTAACTGAATAATGGCCGTCAATTGGCCCAGAAGGACACTTGTGATCTTCTTTTATACTACCTCCTCCGCCCTTCTGACTTACTCCCTCCGTCCCGTCCAATTTAGGACATTTTTTCATTTTGGGCGTCCCATTCAACTTAGGACAACCCCAAAATGAAAAGTACTTTATTAATGGGACCCACATTTACACTCACAACAAATTTTCACTCATTACTCCCTACCCCACTTGCTCTCACCTACATCACTTTTCATACTCACAACATCCACCCACTTACACTTTTTCCTTAATCCCCGTGCCCAACCTAAACGTCCTAAGTCGGGCGGGACGGGGGGAGTATAATTTTATCCCTCAACACAGAAATTAAGAAATATTAATATAATAAAAGTAAAATAAAAAAGAAAATAAGTGAGAATAATAGTAAATGAATTATTATTGTGAGTATAACAAGTGTGTCCTATTAAATATAAAAATAACATCAATTTAACCTTTTAGCACCATCACTTCCCAGTCAAAATCAAACAAAAATGTGTCTTCAATTACCACACACAATCAAAACAACAACAAATTATAAATTTTATTTTTCCTCAGATTTAGATATATTTAGATATAAAATTACCCAGATTTACATACTTCAATTCAGATCGATAAATCTTTGTCATGTCCAAATCCAAACGTAGAGATTTAGAGATAAGGGGGGTGCGGGGTGGTGCAGAGAACTCCATTGTTGGAGCTTGTTGTGAATTTGGTGGTACCCCGTTGCAATCAAGACAAGAAATCAACACACCCACAAGCACAATAATGAAAGAAACGCACACACAAGAACACAAGAGTTGTTTACCCGGTTCATTCAACACATGAACTACGTCCGGGGGCAATTGCCAAGCCAATATGTTATTAGACACCTTCTAATATGCTGCTACAACTACTAATGTGCTCTAGGTCGTATCTATGTTTATATAGTTGTACAAGGAAGCCCTAAATCAATATTAAGAAGAGATCTCATCAAAATAGGAAACAAATAAAACTGCTGCTGGAAACTCGGGCTTAGCGCGGCCGCCCTCAAGGCCTGCGCGGCCGCCCTCATTGACAGAAGCTTTTGCCTTCACGAAAGAACCTCCAGCGCGGTCGCCCTCACCACAGCGTGGCCGCCCTCCTCGACAGAAGTTCCACCGACGATTTTCCTTCTTGATCTCACCAACTCCTCCGACTTAGGCTCCTCCTCTTCCTCGTAGTTTAGGATCCAAACCCAACAATCTCCCACCGGATACTAAACTAAATAAGCATATAAACACCCATCAACTCCCACCATGGAGTATGGACCTTCGAACACATTTCTCCCCCTACATTGGCTTGACATTACCGAGCATCTCCTCAAGTACTAAGGCGAGTTGAAACCAAGCGACGTTTCAACCTCTCCGTGTTAGATGATTCTTGCCTCCCCAAATCAGCTTCTACCTTGATTTCTCCCCGCAAGTCTAACTTCGCCTTCTCCCTCCAGACCCACCTTCCTCGCAATGCTTCCCCTTGAAACTTGGACACACCTTGTTTCTTGTATCGTCTGTTTTCGGTCTGAATACGCGCTCTGTTAGGGCACTTGGACATCCACACCGCGTTGATCAACTTTGTGTCCCCCCTAACATACCGTTTCTTGATGTCTTTCCTTTTCACACCAACAGGCCGGTTCTTTAGCCTCTCGCTCCCACCGGAACGAATATCGACATTGTAGGTAGAGTACAACATCTTCCCCTTAACCCCATGAGCTAACACCTTAGCCCCTTTCGTGACTTTCCAAGACCCACCAATGAAAGACACATCATACCCTTCACTGTCAAGTTGTCCCACAGAAATCACCCTTCTCCTCAAATTCGGAACATGCATCACATTGTGTAGTTGTAAAACAGCCCCGTTAGGTGTCTTCATCATCACGTCCCCCTTACCTTTGATCTTCAATGGTTGACCATCACCAAGATAGAGAACCCCAAAATCTCCAGTTTTATACCGCTTCATTGATTCTGCATCCCCACTAGCATGACAAGAAGCTCCAGAATCCAACACCCAATCTTCACTCGACTGCTCCTCTCCTAGGATTAATACATCTCCACCATCATCCACCACGTGTGCACCACCATCTTTTACCGGACAATCATAACTGATATGACCTAATTCACCACAATTGTAGCACTTGACCTTTTTCCCATTTTTCGGTCTTCCCCTATTTCTCTCCACCCTAAGTGCAGCCCCATCTACGGAAGATTCTCCCCTTTTCTCTTTCCTTCGCAACTCCTCTTGAAGGATGAGATCTCTAACCTCCGTATACACCAATGCTGTTTTCGACGTACTAATCGTTGTGACAGTAACCTCCCAACTATCAGGCAATGATTTTAGTAGAAAACAAGCTAGCACTTCATCGGAGAAAGTAATATCGACACTTTTCAATTGGTCCACCATACCTTTGAAATTGCCGATATGACTTGCCGATGTCTGCCCCTCTGACATCTTCGTATTCGCAAACCTCTTTATCAAATGCACCTTATTGATATTCGACGGCTTCTCATACATGTCTGACAGCGTTTGTAGCAACTCCACCGTTGTCTTGGCCTCCATAGCGTTCCATGCAACGTCGTCGGTTAGGGCACTCCTCACTGCTCCTAACGCCTTCCGATCCAACGTCTCCCAATCTCCTTGTGACATGTCTTCGGGCTTCTCCTTCAAGGGTTTATGAAGATCCTTACAATAAAGGTAATCTTCAATTCTTGTCCTCCAGAACGTGAAATTCACACCGTTGAATTTCTCGATTGAGTTCTTCATCTGATTGCTTCACCAAAAAAACCCCAAGAACGGGATTCAAAATTAATCAACTAATGAAAAGATTTTTGAATCCTCCGAACCAATGCTTTGATACCAGTTGTTGTGAATTTGGTGGTACCCCGTTGCAATCAAGACAAGAAATCAACACATCCACAAGCACAATAATGGAAGAAACGCACACACAAGAACACAAGAGTTGTTTACCCGGTTCATTCAACACATGAACTACGTCCGGGGGCAATTGCCAAGCCAATATGTTATTAGACACCTTCTAATATGCTGCTACAACTACTAATGTGCTCTAGGTCGTATCTGTAACGACCCTAACCCTAGGCACTATTTTAGCATCATATTATTTGCTTTTAATATTATTATTAATATTATGTGTTCATTTTATATATTTGATTTCTTATATTAGGATGAGATAATTGGAAAATTAAATAAAGTATTTTGGGAGAAGTATAATAATAGAAATGGATAAAATAAATAAAATGTGGGTAGTTAGGCTTCTTTGTGTGGAAATTGGAAAGCCTTTAATTTTGGCATGGGGGGGGGCATTCCCTTTTCCCTATTTTCCTCACCCTTTCTCCTTGAAAGTCAAGCCTCCCATACTTTCCCCATACTCCCTCTATCATTCCCATACTTTCTCCCATCCTCCTCATTCTTCTCTCACCATCTTTATCCTTCTTCCTTCCAAATTGCCATGGAAGCTTTACTTTGAAGGTCTCAGTTCCAAGTTCCTAGAGCCTTCAAACCTCCTCCATTTTCCAATCAAATTGTACTTTTGTGCTTGGTGCATCTAGGGAGGTTGATCAAGCTAAGAAGATCCTCATTTTATCTTAAAATTCTAAAGTAAGTTATTATGACTTCCTTCTAAATATTGCTCACTTTATGTGTTAATTAATCTCTTTTTAAAGAAGATGATTTTTGGTATTTTGAATAATATTATTTGAGATAGAATTGATCTTAAGTTGTAAATTGGTGATCTAAGTTGAAAGAAGAGTGGTATAGAGTAATTGGGGATGATAATGGTTTAAGTGTAAGTATTTAATGTGGGTTTGGCCAAGTTACTAGAATTAAAAAGTGAATTATTATGACTTTTCTCCTATTAAATGATCATGAATAATTTGATGTTAATATTGTGGTTATAATTGTAATTTGAAGTGTTAGGACACTCTCTTGGATTGAGAAATGGAGTAATGACTAGGATAAAGTGGTTGTTCATGGAAGTGATAAAGAGTATAAGAAATGGGTTGAGTGAGTTTAAAAAGGGGTTAACTTGAAATGTGATAGAAAATGGGTGGAAAACCAATTGGAAATGATCTATATCTAGGATATGATACATTGGGGTTAAATGGTTTAGAATGGAATTAATAAAGTTAAGAAATCATTTTTTAGGTTCACAAAGTAGAAGAAGCTTGGGACTAGTTTTGGTTTTTGGGAATTCTTAAGAAAAAGTGCTACATCTACCTGTTTCTGGCCGTGGCACGAGTCGTGCCCCTAGGCACGAGTCGTGCCCATGGCCAACTCGTGATAACGAATCGTGAAGGAATAGCCAAGTCGTTCTGATCAACTTAAGGGAAATTGGCACGAGTCGTGCCCTCAGGCACGAGTCGTGCCATGTAAAAGTAACGAGTCGTGCTTTAGGGGACGCATGAATACGAGAAAGGCCGAAGGGGCACGAGTCGTGCCCAGGGCACGAGTCGTGCCACGGCCTGGTGACATTGAAGCTTGTTTTGGAGGATGTTTAAACCTATGCAACCTAGACCATAATTGAACCCTCTTTAACTTAGATTAAAGTAGAATGCTTGGGCCACACAATGATATCTTATTTGGTCAAAATGGAATTGTGGAAGTAGTTTAAATATTGTTCGGAAAATGGTTCAAACTTGGAAATTAGATCTTGGACTTTATTAAAGGTTATGCAGGAAGGTGTAATGACTTCGTAAGAATGGGTTATGGTTTAGGGTGGCCTTACTTGCTCCCATACCTTGGTGATTAGTTGATCAGTGTAGAGACTATAATCACACTATTGTGTTGGTTAGGAATGTATATGTGTTACATCAATATATTGTATCTCAATGGTGGATTATTTGATATATGGTTGTATTGTATTCCAGTTGTGGATTATCTGGCATGTTGATTATATTGTATCCCAGTTGTGGATTATCTGGCATGTTGATTATATTATATCCCGGTGTGGATTATGTGGTTATATGGATACCTTACTTGGATTTATATTCGTTAATGGTATTATGTATAGTGTATGGATGTTGCACTATAGTATTGATTTAACATGAGTATATTTTACCATGTTGTTATATTATTATCCCTTTTTTTGTGGATTTATTTCAAGTATCTATTAAGTGCTTGAACGTGTATATGTGATTCGGGGGTATAATGGGATTCAATCAATTATTGATTTGTTCTATAAGTGATTGAAGGTTCATTATACCTGTGACCGGTGGGATGTGCTAGCGACTGTATTGAGCCAGAAGCCTTACAGACCGCTGCGATTTGGTGATTTGGTGGAATGCTCTGTATGAAGCCAAAAGCTTTACAGTAGCGCTGATATTATATGATACTCTGAATAAGGGTCATATAAGTATCCTATTTTCTTATATGGATCTCTGCGGTATGAGACCTATAAGTGGTGAAGGTGCATGTGGGCAATTCACCAAAGAGCGGAGTTTTACTCCCACGTTGTACGACTTATTGTTCAGACGGAAAAGGTAAAATGAGGTAACGTAAGGTATTTACCGCTTTCATAATGTGTTATGTGTTACCATGCTATGTGTTGCATATTGTTTGGCATCTTGCTGCATTCATAATAGCTTATTGAGATTTATTCTCACCCATTCCCTTTCTTGTTTTAGATTGTCTTTGAGACAATTGACTGAACCAGTGAGGCCGGGGATAAGAGTGTGGACTCTTGCTTTTGGGACTTGTCAGGTTAAGTATAGGAGTTGGTTGTCTGGGAGTATTTATTAAGTATTACTCTTTTAAAAATTTGTATATAAACTCTTTTGTAAACAAAGTTATTTTGGGGTTTACGATGTAATTTATTAGACTATGGTTTATCGAAGTCATTGTAGAATTTTCTCCAAGTGGAGATATTAGCAATTGATTTTTAAATTGGAAGTTTGAGTAGTGGTTTTCTTTTAAATGTGAAATAAAAGTTTTTAAAAATCTAAGATGGGATTTCTTAGTTTGGGCTTCTCAAGCTCGGGACACGCGTTAGGTCCCGGGTTGGGGTGCTCACAGTTGGTATCAAAGCTTAGTTTAGAGGTCAAGGGTAGATGTCTAAACTAAGGGGGAATGTGTGGTAATTGATGCCGAGTGTTTAATGCAGGAGTTCGTTCAAATGGCCGGAAGCAATGATGATCAGCGAAAGGTTCTAGAAAATGAAGGAGATATGGGTATAGGTGGAATTCAGAATGAAGAGATGATGGAATTATTCAGGATGTTTGTACAGAATATGGAGACTAGAGGATCAGTTCCGAATCAACCTGAGGGATGTCAAAGTGATGGATGGGAAAGGTTTGTGAAGATGAATCCACCGAGTTTTAATGGATATCTGGATCCGTTAAAGGCAGAAAAATGGTTAGAGAAAATGAACAAAATCTTTGAGGCTATGGAGAGTCGCAACGAAGAGAAAGTTAGGTATGCCGTTTTCAAACTTGAAGGTCCAGCTGATCAGTGGTGGCAGAATTTAAAGGGAAGTTGGGAGCGGGATCATACGCCCCAGACTTGGGATAATTTCACTCAACAGTTCGAGGATTATTTCATTTCAATGGTTACAAGGGATAAGAAGGATATTGAATTCTTAGGACTAAAACAAGGGAACATGACGGTGAATCAGTATTCAGTCCGGTTTGAGGAATTAGCTAGGTGTTGCCCTCATTTGGTATCGCATGAAGCGAGAAGAGTTCATAGGTTTGTAAAAGGTTTGAGGATTTAGTTTAGGAAAAAATTAGTGATTGATGGCTTCACCAATTATCAGACAGCCATAGATAGAGCATATGAGATCGAGAATAACATTGAGGAAAATAGTGGAAAGTCGGAAAGTGGGATTAGAAATAAATCAAAGTATCTAGGACAAGGATCCAAAATCATTAGAGGACAGCCAAGGGCTTTAACTTCAGGAAGTATGAGAGGGGAACTTGTTGTAGCTTCTTCGGCTAGGCCAATATCCAAACAATATGGGATGATTTGTAAATTTTGCAAGAAGATTGGACATACCGAAGATCATTGTTGGAGTAAGCAAGGTAAGTGTATTAAGTGTGGAGAAATGGGACACTTTAGGAGGAATTGTCCAAGGTTGCAGCAGGAGCGAGCTTCAGGCAGCAGTCAGCAAGGTGGACGACAAAGAAGTGGTACCAAAAGAGATAACGAAGGGGAACCGAAAGAGAAGGTTGGTGGTCAAGTGTGTTTCGGGTCCAGGAGAGATAGATCCCTCAGAGGTCACTAGAGGTATATTCCCTGTCTCAGAAGTAGGGGTCACATTTTATAAATCTTGTTTCATATCATTATGTGTGGCATAACATTTTGCTTCTATGTGGCATACATTGCTTGAGATTTTATTCTATTGTTAGAGGATTCTGCTCTTATGAGAGAATACCTCGAATCCCCTTTGGTTTACCACGATGGTGATGTGGTTATGGCTGAGCATGTATGGCCAGTTGATTTGGTATGATTATCAAATTATGATTTTAAGATATACTTGACCTGGAGGGTTAAGTAGTTATTGTGCATTGGTAGACTATCATAAGAAGTGAGTCTTCTTTTCTGTGCCTAAATTGCTTATATTGGTAATTGATACAGATGAACCTTTATGTGGTATACTTGTTATATATGCGTTAAAGGCAGAAAATTTTGGTTAAAAGTGTGAAGGGTATTTGATATGTGATAGACTCGAATAAGGAGTCCCTCTAAAAAAAAATAAAAAAAAAATAAATAAAAAAATTTATGTGCTAGTTGTGAGTAGATGGTAATTTTGTTTCCATCAAGGTATCTCATGTGTTGATTCTAAGTATGATAATCAGAATTTTAATCCTTATTTCGATGGCTTCATGGTAATTAGGATTGATGGTCTCTTTGTTAATTAAAGTTCCGGGAAGATCATGAAAATCATTTGAGAGTTGGGTTAATGATTCCTTGTGAGGAGTCCTTGTATACAAAGTTTAGCTAGTGTGAGTTGGCTCGGGAGGATTCCAAATTTTGGGTTCTATAGTCTTAAACTCGGATGTTATCATGGATCTTGTGAGGATTGAGTCCGTGATCTTTGAGTTGACAAGTGCTACCGAAGAAAATTTAAGAAATTCTTGAGAATTGTAAAGTCGTTGCTTTAGTTAACTCTAAAGGAGGTATAAATGGCGTGGGATGTAATAATGATAAATCATATTGATAGAGAGGGAGAATAGATTGGCTATAGATCCGATCCTTACCTTACCTATTGGATGTGAGGACTTTATGAATTTTAAAGTGCGTATTAAAGGAAGATTAGGTGGTGATATTATGAGAAATGGAAAGTAATAGCGTATGCTTTGAGGAGTTTAACTTAGATAAATCGAAATTTTCTTACCCTCTACTTGAGAGTGACTGCAATTGTTTTATGTTGTTAAGTGGGAACCTTACCTTTTTGAAGCTTCCTTTGAGAGTTGTTACCGATCCTAACAGTTTGAAGAATTTAGTTACTTGAAAGGAAGAGACTGAAAGACTATCTAGATTCTTGAAGAATAGGATGGGTGTGGTGTGATGGACTTCCTTTCAAGTTGAGAAGTTAATTAACCTTAGCAAGTTTGCGTAGGATAGTAGTTTTGGTTTAGTAATGAACTAGTAAGGTGTGAAGCTTTGTATGGAAAAATTATTTGTATGATCCCTCGTTGTTTGGTATTCTTTAACTAATGATGATTAAACAAATTTGACTTATGTGGGAGAACCATTTGGAGTTATTAGCATTTCAAGTCAGGGATTAAACTTCTAGAGTATTCGGGTTATGAGTTGTATAGAAGGATCATGCCATTGAGGAAACTAGTGAAAGTTGTAATTTGAGATTCGTGAGAGGAACCTTTGCTATTTGATCCTTAAGGTAAGTCTTTTTAAAATTCGGGATGAATTTTCTTTAAGGGGAAGTGAGTGTAACGACCCTAACCCTAGGCACTATTTTAGCATCATATTATTTGCTTTTAATATTATTATTAATATTATGTGTTCATTTTATATATTTGATTTCTTATATTAGGATGAGATAATTGGGAAATTAAATAAAGTATTTTGGGAGAAGTATAATAATAGAAATGAATAAAATAAATAAAATGTGGGTAGTTAGGCTTCTTTGTGTGGAAATTGAAAAGCCTTTAATTTGGGCATGGGGGGGGGGGGGGCATTCCCTTTTCCCTATTTTCCTCACCCTTTCTCCTTGAAAGTCAAGCCTCCCATACTTTCCCCATACTCCCTCTATCATTTCCATACTTTCTCCCATCCTCCACATTCTTCCCTCACCATCTTCATCCTCCTTCCTTCCAAATTGCCATGGAAGCTTTACTTTGAAGGTCTAACTTCCAAGTTCCTAGAGCCTTCAAACCTCCTTCATTTTTTAATCAAATTGTACTTTTGTGCTTGGTGCATCTAGGGAGGTTGATCAAGCTAAGAAGATCCTCATTTTATCTTAAAATTCTAAAGTAAGTTATTATGACTTTCTTCTAAATATTGCTCACTTTATGTGTTAATTAATCTCTTGTTTAAAGAAGATGATTTTTGATATTTTGAATAATATTATTTGAGATAGAATTGATCTTAAGTTGTAAATTGGTGATCTAAGTTAAAAGAAGAGTGGCATAGAGTAATTGGGGATGATAATGGTTTAAGTGTAAGTATTTAATGTGGGTTTGACCAAGTTACTAGAATTAAAAAGTGAATTATTATGACTTTTCTCCTATTAAATGATCATGAATAATTTGATGTTAATATTGTGGTTATAATTGTGATATGAAGTGTTAGGACACTCTCTTGGATTGAGAAATAGAGTAATGACTAGGATAAAGTGGTTGTTCATGGAAGTGATAAAGAGTATAAGAAATGGGTTGAGTGAGTTTAAAAAGGGGTTAACTTGAAATGTGGTAGAAAATGGGTGGAAAATCAATTGGAAATGATCTATATCTAGGATATGATACATTGGGGTTAAATGGTTTAGAATGGAATTAATAAAGTTAAGAAATCATTTTTTAGGTTCACAAAGTAGAAGAAGCTTGGGACTAGTTTTGGTTTTTGGGAATTCTTAAGGAAAAGTGCTACATCTACCTGTTTCTGGCCGTGACACGAGTCGTGCCCCTAGGCACGAGTCGTGCCCATGGCCAACTCGTGATAACGAATCGTGAAGGAATAGCCAAGTCGTTCTGATCAACTTAAGGGAAATTGGCACGAGTCGTGCCCTCAGGCACGAGTCGTGCCATGTAAAAGTAACGAGTCGTGCTTTAGGGGACGCATGAATCTGAGAAAGGCCAAAGGGGCACAAGTCGTGCCCTGGCCTGGTGACATTGAACTGTTTTTGGAGCTGTTTAAACCTATGCAACCTAGACCATAATTGAACCCTCTTTAACTTAGATTAAAGTAGAATGCTTGGGCCACACAATGATATCTTATTTGGTCAAAATGGAATTGTGGAAGTAGTTTAAATATTGTTCGGAAAATGGTTCAAACTTGGAAATTAGATCTTGGACTTTATTAAAGGTTATGCAGGAAGGTGTAATGACTTCGTAAGAATGGGTTATGGTTTAGGGTGGCCTTACTTGCTCCCATACCTTGGTGATTAGTTGATCAGTGTAGAGACTATAATCACATTATTGTGTTGGTTAAGAATGTATATGTGTTACATCAATATATTGTATCTCAATGGTGGATTATTTGATATATGGTTGTATTGTATCCCAGTTGTGGATTATCTGGCATGTTTATTATATTGTATCCCAGTTGTGGATTATCTGGCATGTTGATTATATTATATCCCGGTGTGGATTATGTGGTTATATGGATACCTTACTTGGATTTATATTCGTTAATGGTATTATGTATAGTGTATGGATGTTGCACTATAGTATTGATTTAACATGAGTATATTTTACCATGTTGTTATATTATTATCCCTTTTTTTGTGGATTTATTTCAAGTATCTATTAAGTGCTTGAACGTGTATATGTGATTCGGGGGTATAATGGGATTCAATCAATTATTGATTTGTTCTATAAGTGATTGAAGGTTCATTATACCTGTGATCGGCCCCTCTGTGGCCACAGAGTGGGATGTGCTAGCGACTGTATTGAGCCAGAAGCCTTACAGACCGCTGCGATTTGGTGATTTGGTGGAATGCTCTGTATGAAGCCAAAAGCTTTACTGATAGCGGCGATATTATATGATACTACGGAATAAGGGTCATATAAGTATCCTATTTTCTTATATGGATCTCTGCGGTATGAGACCTATAAGTGGTGAAGGTGCATGGGGGCAATTCACCAAAGAGCGGAGTTTTACTCCCACGTTGTACGACTTATTGTTCAGACGGGAAAGATAAAATGAGGTAACGTAAGGTGTTTACCACTTTCATAATGTGTTATGTGTTACCATGCTATGTGTTGCATATTGTTTGGCATCTTGCTGCATTCATAATAGCTTATTGAGATTTATTCTCACCCCTTCCATTTTACTGTTTTAGATTGTGCTGAGACAGGTGACCTGAACCAGTGAGGCCGGGGATAAGAGTGTGGACTCTTGCTTGGGACTTGTCATGTTAATTATATGAGTTGGTTGTCTGTGAGTATTTATTAAGTATTACTCTTTTGAAAAGTTGTATATAAACTCTTTTGTAAACAAAGTTATTTTGGGGTTTACGATGTAATTTATTAGACTATGGTTTATCGAAGTCATTGTAGAATTTTCTCCAAGTGGAGATATTAGCAATTGATTTTTAAATTGGAAGTTTGAGTAGTGGTTTTCTTTTAAATGTGAAATAAAAGTTTTTGAAAATCTAAGATGGGATTTCTTAGTTTGGGCTTCTCAAGCTCGGGACACGCGTTAGGTCCCGGGTTGGGGTGCTCACAGTATCTATGTTTATATAGTTGTACAAGGAAGCCCTAAATCAATATTAAGAAGAGATCTCATCAAAATAGGAAACAAATAAAACTGCTGCTGGAACCTCGGGCTTAGCGCGGCCGCCCTCAAGGCCTGCGCGGCCGCCCTCATTGACAGAAGCTTTTGCCTTCACGAAAGAACCTCCAGCGCGGCCGCCCTCCTCGACAGAAGTTCCACCGACGATTTTCCTTCTTGATCTCACCAACTCCCCGACTTAGGCTCCTCCTCTTCCTCGTAGTTTAGGATACAAACCCAACAGAGCTCAATCTTGAAGGGTTTGACAAAAGGCGGCAGTGTGGGAAAGGGGTCGACGTTGGAGAAGAGGGTGGAGGGGAGTGGGGTCGATGGATTTGGAGTTTATTGATTGATTTTGTAGTTTTGACGACGGACTTTACTAGGGTTTGGTCCGAAGAAGGTGTTACAGGGAAGGGGCGGTCGAAAATTGGGAAGAAGGGATGGGGTGGGAAAAAGGGGCGGGTAGATTGGTGGCGAAGGTGGGGAAGGGGAAGAGTTTGTTGGATGAAAGGGTGGTCGGCCAGTGGGGTGGGTTGGCAGGGACAGATTCAGGATTTTGAAATCGCGTGTGAGCTTGATATTTAAAAAATATTGTAAACAATAATAATAATTAAAAATAACTTCATACTCCCTCCGTCCAAGTAAGTATTTCACAGTTACTGTTCACGCGTGGATTAAGGAGAGAGTATTATATTGAAAGTGTTGTGAGTGTGAAATTAAAATAGGAGAGAGAATGAGTGGAGGGAATAGTAAATTATAATGGTGTTGTGAGTATTAAAATAATGTAGGAGAGAGAATGAGTGGAGGGAATAGTAAAGATTCCTTTCCATTTTGGGAAAGAAACAAAGTGTGAAGTATGTAATTGGACGCCCAAAATAGAAAGTGTGAAGTATATAACTGGACGGAGGGAGTATATAAAAATAAGTTACATATAGTCGGTCGGTGACTTAAATAAAAAAAAAATTCAAAATTTTGAGCGAGCTGGATGCCACGTCAAATGTCAAATACTAGATTCGCCCCTGTGAGTAGGTGCGGCAACATGAGAAGAAAGGTTGAATATCTTTTTGGGTTTCCAAAAAATTCTGTGGAAATAGATTTGGGTAAGCTTATGAGGGGGCCTTAGTGTTTAAATGTATTTTTAATTTTAGCCCTTTATATTTATGATGAATAGCTCATTTTGCTACTTTGTTAAATAAGTTAGAAATATGTTTGATTATCGGGCAATTTGAAATTTTTAAATCTAATGTCCGATATGTTACCAACGCCCGTTAACATTCATTAACGATTTAGGATGATTTGATTAATTTATGAATGATATGCAGGTTAATTTGATAGTTTAAATAGTACGAAGGTTAAATTGATGTTAATCATATAGTACAGTACGCGAGTTATTTTGATTATTTACCCATTGGACATTGTAGTACTTTTTATTTGTTTCAACTGAACTATTTTTTTTTCTTTTGAAATAATCTCAACTTAACTATTGGATCACAATACGATAAATATTCCTTTTTATCCAATAAAAATAGTTTAACTTTTTTCTAAAATAAAATATATTGATTTTAATCAATAATTTTATGATAATTTATTTATTTTTTAAAAAAAACTTGTCATGAATATAACATTAAATATTATCAAACATTATTTTAAATTCTATTAAAATAAAGTGCTTAACATAAAACTAGTGGTTAAAATAATTTAGATTAAAAAAATAGGACCATCTTAATAAATAAGATGAAGAGAATAAATAATACACAAAATGGTGCAGGACTGGCCTAATGATCTTACATTTTTATTTTTAAAACAAATTGCAAATAAAATCAATGTACTATTCATTTTTTCGTATTTAATCACTAAACTATTTTTTTTTTTGCATATAACACATTTAACTATTTTATTTTTGCATGCAACACATTGAACTATTTTCTTTTTGCATCATGGTCACTTTGACTAACGAAATTAGTTTTTTCCCGTTAAATGGTTATGTGCAAAGCATATAAACAAATCATATTGGGTATTTTCGATAGTTCCCTCTGCATTAAATTTTGCGTGTTCAAATTTTTATAAATAAGTCAATGGCTTATTAATCTTTTTACTTTTACTTTTACTTTAACTATTACTATTTACTTTTGTTTCAATTATGCACTATTTCCCATTAAATGTAACTATCACCCATCAAAGTTAACACTATCTAACCATCACCACCATGTCACCGCCATCACCATGTCGCCGCCAACACCACTTCAAAATCCCAAAGAAAAAAACAAATCGAACTCTAGCATTCGTTCAACAACAAAATCAATTTCAATTTGTTCAACATCAACAAAATCGAATTGAAAATCCAATAGAAAATTTGATTTCACTGATTCATTTTTGAAGTAGTCGTAACCTTTCTTTTTTATTGCCGACGTCAAAATCCGAATAAACCTCTTTTGTTGTTGGGATTTCTAGGGTGGTCATCCAAATTCGAATAAACTAAGGCATTTTCGTCTTAATTGTTGTTGCGTTGTTGAAAATACTCGAAATATAGGGGAGATTGTAGGTGAAATTCGGGTTGTGGTGGTTGGATTTGGGGGTGAAGGTTTGACTTGATTTTGAGAGATTGTGAGGGAGTTTGATAGTGGGTTTTGGGCCTCGGTGGAGGTGGTTGCAGTGGCGTACGAGGGAGGAGAGGTTGGTGGCAGAGAGGATGTGTGGGAGTTTGGAGTTGGCGATGGTCGGGGAAGGGGTATTGAATTTTGATTAGATTTAGGTTTTGCTTTTTAATTTAAGTCATTTGATTTTGTATTATTTATAAAGAGGCTTTTTAATTTATTTTAATTTATCTTTTACTTTGCAATTTCACAAATTGGATCTTTCATATTTGTTTTAGTTTAATATATTTTGATTTTTCTATTTTAACCTCAAAAATTTTGTCACATGCTCTGTGCTTTTTCCTTTTTTTTTTTTTTCTTTCTAAAGAGGATTAACATATGTTTCCATATTCCCCCCATTTGGTGACTTGAACTCGGAACCTTTGGTAAAAAAACTAATCCGTTAGTGATAATGATCATGGACGTAAAAATAAAATAATTCAATGTGTTGTAAGAAAAAAAATTAGTTTAGCGATGAAACACAAAAAAATAAATAATACATTCTATTATTTCTGTTTTTGGATGGCGTTGACTTTATACACACTTCCGAAAATAGTTGTCACGTGTGTAGGTAGTAATGGTTGTTCATACTAAATGCATTGTCCCAAACTCCCAACAATAACCAATGAACTGGCCTGGTTTCTGCCATAACAATTTCCACTTTCTATTATTTGTATTAAATGCCTCATATAAATAATGAAACATGAGTAATAATTTATTCCTTCCACATAAAATTAACGAAGCCCATTTTTCGAGTATTTATTTATATTTAGATTAATGTCATCCCTATTTTTTTTTTTTTTGTAAAGTTAATCAATTTCCTTACAAAATATCATGTCTTAATTTATATTTATTTGACTTCTTTTATTTTTCATTTTCACCTCTTATTCAGATCTGAATGGGTGGGTGCATCAGATATAACACAATTCATATTGTTCTTTTTTTTCTCAATTCAGATCTGAATGTTATTTTTCACTTAATTTTCAGATATAAAACTATAATTATTTGCCTCTTAATTGAATTTTTCATATATATCTATTACATAAACTTGTAATTTAAAAAATACCCAACCCAAACACTAGATCAACAACCAATCATCTCATCTCTTTACTTCATTATATGTCGTAATCCTAATTTCAGATGTGAATTTAGATGAATATTCAAACATCTTGAGTAATTCAGAAATCAGTGTTCAGACGCTAACTCTTATCAGTTCAGCCAAATTCAGACGTGAAATCAGATTTCATCACTTAACACTTAAAAAAATCAAACGCACCTTATTCTCTCCTTCTGGATATGACAGTCTCACTTTCATTTCCATGGTCAATTCAATCAACTTCGACTATAATTTTGTGAAAACTTCATTATTCCTATGTAATTTTTAATTTTAATTAAATATTGTTATTGATAATATCAGTGTTTTAAAAGACCCCGCCTAAGGGCGCCTAGGCCCCGCCTAGGCGCTAGGCCCCTCTCCAACGCCTAGTTTTAAGCCCCGCCTAGGTCCCGACTAATCCCGACTAGTCCCCGCCTAGGCGTTAGGTCCGGCTCCGCCGCCTAGGATCCGCCTAGCGCTTTTTAGAACCTTGGATAATATTTATAACGGTGAATCAATACAATTTTTAAAATTGCATGAAAATACATTGATTTTCATAATATCACGATTAAACTGTAATTGAGTTAACCATTAAAATTAAAATCCATACCAATGTTAAGAATCTATCTATATATAATAATAAGATTGTGGTAAATCTTTGGCCATCGAGGGGTATTTTGGACATTTCACATGGTGGCAAAGTGGCAATTAAAAAGGCAAAAATTCAACGTGGCGAAATGTGATTAGCTGATTTTTTTTTTTTAAAAAAAACCAATTTGGACATGTGTCGGTTGGTTATGGAGGGGCATTTCGGACATTTTATTCGCGCGTGTAACACACGCGCCCGACAAGGGCACGTTACTGAAGTTTGTTTCTTTTTTTTTTTTTTTTTTTAAAAAAATTTTTTGCCACGTGGCGCCCTTTTATTGGCCGGCTGGATTTCAAATTTTAAAAAAAAATCCTATTTCTTTGACCTCAATTATTTTATAATAAATTAATTTAAAAAAAAAAATTACACCAAAATTCATAATTTTTTTTTTCTCTTTAAATAGAGACTTCTTTCATTTGATTTGGACACAGAAAAAAAAAACCCTCTTTTTTAAATATAATTTTGTTAATTATCCTTTGTTAATTTTCCTATCTCATTTTTTAATATATTTTTAGTTACAAGTAAGTAAGTGTGAAATATTTTATTTAATTAGAAATGATAATAATATTAATAATTTTACTAATCTTGAAAATAAAGAATATAAAATTAAATAAAAATGGTGGGGTTTAGGATGATTAGTTGGATGGGGTAATATGGTTATTGGGTTTATTTTATTTCGATAGATCAAACAATTTATTTATTTTTTTAGAAATTTTTTTTTGAAGCATAGTAAATAAAGTATTTATAAATTTGTTGAATATCTATCCATCTACAAAACTTGTGTATTTGGCGCCCTTTGATTGGCTGGATGGATTTCATATTTTTTTAAAAAAATCTATTTATTTGACCTCAATTATTTTATAATAAGTTAATTTTTTTAAAAAAATAATTATACACCAAATTTCATAAAAAAAAATCTCTTTAAATAGAGACTTCTTTCATTTGATTTGGACACAGAAAAAAATCCTCTTTTTTAAATATAAATTTCTTAATTATCCTTTGTTAATTTTCCTTTCTAATTTTTTAATATATTTTTAGTGAAAAGTAATTAAGTGTGAAATATTTTATTTAATTATAAATGATAATAATATTAATAATTTTACTAATCTTGAAAATAAAGAATATTAAATTAAATAAAACTGGTGGGGTATAGGATGATTAATTGGATGGGGTAATATGGTTATTGGGTTTATTTTATTTTTGATAGATCAAACAATTTATTTAATTTTTCTTTAAAAAAACTTTGAAGCATAGTAAATAAACTATTTATAAATTTGTTGAATATCTATCCGTCTATAAAATTTGTGTATTTATAAAAGCGAATATCGGGAAAGATGACCATCATTTTTAAAATTTTGATTAAAGTGTAAGTCATTTCATATTGTGGCATAACTAAAAATAGTTGAGGCAAATTTGTCTTGCCATGCCGTGATAGGGTGAAAATTTGGCGCGTGTCGTATTCGCGTCGACCGAGGCACATTTGCGCAAAGATATTTTCCTTTTTTTTTGTTGGGACACTTGGCGGCGTTTCATTGCCTTCTTGAATTTCAAATTTTTTTATTTTTCCATTTCTTTGACCTCAATTGTTTTTTAATAAATTAATTTTTTTACACCAAAATTCATTTAAAAAAATTCTCTATAACTAGAGACTATTTTCATTTGATTTGGACACAGAAAAAAAAACTTTTTTTTAAATATAAATTTATTAATTTTCCTTTCTAATTTTTCAATATCTTTTTGTGAAAAGTAATTAAATGTGAAGTATTTTATTTTGATTATAAATGATAATAATATTAATAATTTTACTAATCATAAAAATAAAGAATATACAATTAAATAAAAGTGGTGGGGTGTAGGATGATTAGTTGGATGGGGTAATATGGTTATTGGGTTTATTTTAGTTCGATACATCAAACAATTTATTAAAAAAAAAAAATTAACTTTGAAGCATAGTAAATAAAGTATTAATAAATTTATCGAATTTTCTATCCGTCTCAAAAAATTGTGTATTAATAAAAACGAATATCGGGCAAGATAACCATCATTTTTAAAATTTTGATTGAACTGTATGTCAATATTATAAGAAATAAAGATAATATAAATTGATATTTTAAAAGAGGGATAGGAAGAAGTGGGTTGGATTTGATGAGGAAGTGGAGGAATTTTTTCCCAAATAATCCCGTTTTACTTTTTTATTTACGAAAATGACTTACTGTTCAAACTATTTCCCAAAATGTCCTCTTTTTTGAAACTCGCTACACCGTGTAGCGAGTTTGACTAGGGTTGGTCAAAACTCGCTACACCGTGTAGCGAGTTTAGGGTGATTAATTACGGCCGTTGGGAAAATTAATTAGGTCATTTAATTAAACTAAATTCGCTACACCGTGTAGCGAGTTTTGACCAGAAGTCAAACTCGCTACACCGTGTAGCGAGTTCAATTTAAACCCTTACACTTCAGTTCACGCATTCAAAGAAAGAAAACAAAAAAAACTTAAACCTTCTCCATTCAGATACCTCCATAGCCGACTGAGGATTTTGCCAAGAAGAAGAAGAACAGTTCGAGCCTTGATCGAGCCAAGCCAAGGATTTTGCCAAGAAATTCAACCTTTTTCTTAATTGTAAGTTTAAATTTGTATATTAAGTTGAATTTTAGTTTTGATTTTATTATTCATTTACTTATAATTTATGATTTTTTTTTTTAATTCCGAATTTCTATATTGCCGAGAAGAAGAACATTGCAATTTAGGATTTTTTTGGTTGATTTGTTGTTGAAATATTGTTATTCCCATATTTATGTGACTAATTTTTATTTAATTCCGAATTTTTTTATTATTTTGGTTGATTTGTTGTTGAAATATTTTTATTCCGAATTTATGATTTTTTTTAATTCCGAATTTTTGACTAATTTTTATTTAATTCTGAATTTTTATTTAGTTTTTTTGGTTGATTTGTTGTTGAAATATTATTATTCCGAATTTATGTGACAAATTTCTATATGCCAAGAATTATTTTTTATTTTTTTTATGATTTTTTTTGGTTGATTTGTTGTTGAAATAGTGTTATTCCCATTTATGTGACTAATTTTTTTGATTTTTTTTATGACATTGCAATTTAGGATTTTATTTTTGGTTGAACTATTGTTAAATATATAGATGTAAATATTATTTCTGATGAATTAATTGTGCCCTATACATAGTTTAATTGTTGAGAATAATTAATTGATGCATTCAGATTTTAATTTATTTAATATAAAGATGAGAAAAAATTATTATTTGAAATATTTTAATAATAAAACTAAAAAATCTTGTGCGGAAAACTAATCGAGGATAGATTAGACCGATTGTTATTCCCATTTATATGAACTGTCTATTTATTTTTTATCAAAAAAAAAAAATAATAGCAAATTTAAAGTAAATTGGGTCATTCATTTTAGAAAATTTTAGAAGGGAGTATATAGCAAATTTGCTCATAATAGAAATAAATAGCAAATTTGAAAAGATTTTTGAATATTTTTTGGGACGGAGGGAGTAAAAAGTTTAACTTGTGTGAGATTATAGGAAATTTGATTACCGAGATAGGAACGTGAGCTTGTCCGAACAAGGTCCAAGTTGATTGTGCCCTAATGACTCTTATAAGTTATAGGTAATCAGAACGGAATCCTTAATTCGTGAAAGTGGTACATAATGTGAGGCATGACGTCGAAGGAATTAATTAGGCGTCATATATACCATATTGTAAACCCTAAACCCTAATATCTCGGTCACGATTTAAACCCTAAATCCTTAAAATATGATTTAGTGATAGAAAAATAGAATAGGAATTAATATACATATAACAACATCCTAAATCTCATATACTTATATTCCAAACCCTAAACCCTTAAAATATGATTTATTGTTCAAACATTTTATAAAAAAAAAAAAAAACTTCATCCTATTTTTCAAAACCGCATGAGGATTACTCTTGAAGTATTACTTAGTATATAGGCTGGAAACCAAGAACTTCCCCACAGGCACTTCTTGGAAGTGTGGGATAACTTTGGATTACAATGCCACGTACTAGTAATTACAATTTTTGTATTCTTTTATTTATTTTCTTGCCTTATAGAACAATAACCAACCTTGATATTGAAATAAATAGATGGAAGCGTTCATTGATCCCGGGCCTATCGATACATCTGTCCTGACCCGCCATGCAGACCATAGGGCTAGGTATATTTGGTCCGGGTGGCCGGTTTCTAGTCCCCTCGTTTTTCGTCATGGTGCCACCTTGCCGCCTGTATTAGCTCCTGTCATATTATTGAGGCCGGCGAGTGTGGATTTAGTGGAGTGCACTACATAGGCCTGGATACGGTGCGATTTTGCATTCTTTGGAGGCCTTGATCGAGAGATGGCGTCCGGAGACCCATACGTTCCATCTCCGGTTGGTGAGATGACTATCACCCTACGGGATATCGGCATGATTTGCGGGTTGCCGATTGATGGGGATCTTTGTTGCGATGATGGGTTTCCAGTACATATAGGCGGCGGCTGAGTGCCATGAGTATTTAGGGTTTGTCCCTAGTGACGGAGATATAGATGGGAGCGATTGAAGCTCAGGTGGATTACCGTACGTTTCCCACACTTTGGTGACCTGGATGATGATGCCGATCCGAGAGATTGTGGATCGATACGTACGGGCTTATATCTTGCTTGCCTTGGGTTCTACGATCATGCCCGATCGTACGAACAACAAGGTTAAGCTATGTTATCTCCCGCTTAGGGATGTTTCTAGGGTGAGGAGTACGGTTGGGGAGTGCGGCGCTTGCTTTCTGTACCGAGAGTTATGTAGTGCGGCGGACCCTCGGACGAGACAGTGCGGAGGATTTCTCAACGTTCTACAGGTATTTTATTTCATTTTAATGTTCATTATGTTTTTAAGTTTTATTTCAAATTTGTGGCATTATTACTTAGTTTTTGATATACATTTATTTCATATAGATCTGGGCTTGGGAGAGGTTGACATGTGTGAGGCCGCAGATCCGTTTTCGCCTCAGAGAGCAGGACTACGTCATCATGCCCCTCGGATGCATGTATGCATATTTCATACTTTATTTTCTCGTCGTTAATGTTTTTATTTTTTTGAACATAATCTTATAATTATTTTGTTTATGAAATTTCAGGTGGACGCAAGCTTCGCTTGATCTGAGAGAGGTTACTGCACATAGCCTGCGAGGCTATCGGGATCAGCTGGCTCGGCTGAACGAGGGTCACGTGGTGTGGCAGCCTTATGAGGGGAGACCCGCTCCGGTCTACTGCACTGAGGGGGAGGAGATATGGTTGGCGAAGGTCCCTCTCATATGCTTTGAGAGGGTTGAGTGGCATCTGCCTGATCGCGTGATGAGGCAGTTTGGACTGAGACAGTTTATCCCGGCACCGTTCGACACCGGCTCAGAGTTGCACCGTTCGGATCGGCGGGGAAGGCCTACGGTGAGATGGGGTGAGCACCATCGCCCACTTGTTACACTATGGGGACAGCGCCACGAGAGGTTGGTTTCCGGGGTGTTCGGCTTCCACGATATGACCTACACCGACCCATATATGGTATGAGCAATAATTATAGGTTAATTTATATATCATAATGAATATCTAAAAATTGTTACTTGAAGTACATATAATGGTGTAACAATAACAACTTTTAAATTTTAATTTCGACAATTAAATCAGCTTCAAATTGTTGCTCAAAATAGCTTCGTACTAACAAAAAAAAAATTACATGTGTTAAAAAAATAATGACATGTGGCTGAATTTTTTTATAAATATTTATAAATCTTACATAAAATTACAAAAATAAATATTTTTCGAGTTAGTGGCCACATCCCGACCACATAGGAAATCTAAATAAAATCACAAAAAAAAATAAAAAATTGTCAAGTTAGTGGCCACATCCCGGCCACATAGGAAATCTTACATAAAATCACAAAAAATAAATATTTTCAAGTTAGTGGCCACATCCCGGCCACATAGGAAATCTTACATAAAATTACAAAAAATAAATATTTTAGAGTTAGTGGCCACATCCCTAGGCCACATAGGAAATCTACATAAAATCACAAAAAATAAATATTGTCAAGTTAGTGGCCACATCCGGCCACATAGGAAATCTTACATAAATAAATAAATTCGGTGACCACATTCCGGTCACATAGAAAAATAGTACATAAATTCGGTGTACATATTAAATCCGACATAAATTCAAATAATACATGTCCAAAGATGAAATTAACAATCCTTAGGGAAGACCTTACAAACATTAGAAGGAACAATGTTAAGTAGTTTTTTTGAGCGTGATATGGCCCAAACAACAACCTAATAGATGAACAAAACAAAACATTTAGAACAAAAAGGTAAGGATATATTTAGGGAGTGTATGTTAAGGAAAATATTTCATACACGAGTAAGTATCGAACAAAGCACCTTCACCAATGTCACTTCCGCCCTCAGTTTGCTTAAGCACTTTGTCACCTAAGTAAGCTTCAATAGTGTCAGTAGGATCCTTCAAAATCACGTGAAAAGAGCCATTCTCAGTTGGTGTGAACTTCTTGACAACAACCACAACCTAATAGAACAAAAATATTATGACCAATTAATTGTAAATTTCAACCTTATCTATAATTAATGTAAAATATTATACCTGTTCCACCCTTTCATGTTGTTTGCATTTCTCCTTGATCATTTTCAACGGATAAAATGTACCCTCTCCATGAGATAATCCATTGCGAAAGCCAAGCTTTGCCTGGAATTCATCATCGTCCTCAGGCTCTTCAAGCTTTCTACGTATTGCCTCTTGGGTCGACCGAGCGGGGTCCCCGAGAGACATGAGCTTTTCCGGTGTGATGCCGACGCATGGCTAATCGTGCTTCACCGGCGGGACCGGGTATGATATGACGCGGTGGAGATCTCTCGTTCGGTTTGAGGCAGTGGAGACGGTGGAGATTGAAACTCTCGTTCAATTTGAGAGAGATTAGATAGGCGATTGGAGGTTTGACCGGGTTGTACTGGAAGAGGTTTTCGTCCACGATACCAACGGGGTTTTGATGGATCCATTATGAGAGAGATAGATTTAAGAAAGAAAGAAAGAAAAGGGAGAACTAGGCTGAGAAAGGAAGAAGAGAATGATAAGTTTTGTTGGGACGGACGGAGGGGGTTATGTAGGGGTTTGGAATAAATTGAACTCGCTACACGGTGTAGCGAGTTTGACTTCTGGTCAAAACTCGCTACACGGTGTAGCGAATTTAGTTTAATTAAATGACCTAATTAATTTTCCCAACGGCCGTAATTAATCACCCTAAACTCGCTACACGGTGTAGCGAGTTTTGACCAACCCTAGTCAAACTCGCTACACGGTGTAGCGAGTTTCAAAAAAGAGGACATTTTGGGAAATAGTTTGAACAGTAAGTCATTTTCGTAAATAAAAAAGTAAAACGGGATTATTTGGGAAAAAATTCGAAGTGGAGGGTTTGGGGAATCTATATGTATATGTATATCTATATCTATATCTCTAAAAAAAATAATTTGAAACATTGTATCTAAAGTATTAATAAATTTGTCAATTTTTGTATTCGTCTCAAAAAATTGTGTATTTATAAAGACGAATATCAGGGAAGATGCCCATCATTTATAAAATTTTGATATAATTTTATGTCAATATTAGAAGAAATGAAGATAGTATAAATTGGTATTTTAAAAGAGGGGGTAAGAAGTGGGTTGGGTTTTATAAGGAATTGGGGGGTTTGGCCAAAATTTTTTTCATTTAACGAAATTGTTAGTATTTTTTTTTCTTCTAACAATTAAATAAGTTAAATTGAAAATAAATATCATAATTATGTTCATAATGAGTTAATGTAAATCAATATGATATGATTTTTTAGATGTACGAGCATGAGTTAATGAAAAATTTTCATTTGAAAAATAATGATATTAGTTCTTATTAGATAACTGTACTATCATGTTGGTATGACTACATCTTTTCTTTTTATTTCAAAAATTCTCTTTATCAAAACGAAATAAAATATCACCTTTTTTTTTACTAGATTTCTAATCTGCACTTTTTTTTAACTGATTTCAATAACTTATTTCGTACTCCCTCCGTCCCACGTTAGTTGAGACTTCTTTCCCTTTTGGGCCGTCCCACGTTAGTTGAGACTACCCAAAATGGCAAAAATTTTAATATTTTATATTCACCCTACCCCACCCACTCATTCTCTCTCTTCATTTTCCACCATACAATTTATTCAACCAACCTACTATTAACTCCACTCATTCTCTCTCTTCATTTTCTACCACACATTATCATTATCTTATTCATTTTCCTTAATTGATGTGCCCAAAAAGTTAGTCTCAACTAACGTGGGACGGAGGGAGTATATGATAAACATGTTCGTCTGTTTTATTTAATTTTTTTAAATGATAAAAACTACAGAATTGTATATAGAGAATTGCATAATCCTTATGATTTATGTTTTATTTCTATTTTATTGATTTCTAATTTTTATGTACTGACAATGTAGCCTTTAAGGAAGTATTTTATAATGTATAAACGAATTGAGTTTTTGATTTATTTTAGTTATATTTTTTATTTTTTGAATATATAGTAACGCCCCGTGCATTGCACGGGAGTCAATCTAGTGTCTTTATAATGATCATAACCAACCTTCCATATAATATTGGTCAAAATTTAATTATGTTAACCACAAAAAGTGTGTTTTTTTTAATTGGATTACAATAATTGCTAATTTATTCTGTCAAAATTAAATCAAACTGAAAATTAAAATGAAAGTAAGAGTTTGAAATTTGGGTCATTTGAATAAGGAGTTCGATATTTAAAAAATTGCAAATAAAGGTATAAAGATAACAAATGTTAACAATTAAGGATTTTTTTTGACAGAGAAGTTAGAAATTTCTGAAAAAATAAGATTCTGATGAAGTTGACAAATCTTATCAAATAAGGGTCTGAAGTTACTAATTCTTACTACCTCCGTACCGGTTTAATATTCTTGCTTTCCTCTATAGTATGTTTAAAATTAAGGTTCTTAGTTTACCTTATTTATAAAATGGACAATGATACTCACTTTCTACAATCACGATAACAACCTACCTACTATTCTCTATCAACTTTCTCTCTCTTAACTTATTTTTTATATTCACAACATTTATTTTTTCTTAATACATGTAAAGAGTCAAACTAAAAATATTAAACTGAAGCGAAAGTAGTAGTAAATAAGGATGTGATTTAATGGAGATTTCTAACATTAATTGCTATATTTTCTATCTATAGGCCATAATATGCAGATATGCGAGTTTCGATACATCAAACCTTTTTCTACGAATGCCTCCAAAACTTCCGCTAGACATTGATATATACCCATTTTCTGATATGTATCGGTTTCTTTTGATGAATTTAAGGTCAGTGCAATCATACCGGATATCCTTAATAAATCCCCTAAAAACATTATAAACGAACTATGGAGAAAGTGTGAATCGAACTATTATACAGTTCGATTACATCTAACCAGTATCCAGACCAACCAAGAGGACACAAGTTTTAAACCAGATGCCTTTCATTTTGCCTCGCCTAATAATTTGGCCAGGTTTGGATGCGTTTCAATCCATTTTTGGAACGTTTCGATTGAAAGACATGAATAATGGGAGGCATTTAGTATTTCTTTTCCTTTTCTTCATAAATAAATCCAAATACTCCCACCTGATAATTAATAAGTCATCAACTAAATATTGTTAAGCCTTTACTAATCACCACCTAAGTAGGAGGCCATAGCATGTTTTAACTTTGAAGAAGAGGCCCCGGCCATCCGCCGGGAGTTTCGGACTAGGCGCGAATTTGGAATTTTGAAACCGCATGAGCTTGATATTTAAAAAATATTGTAAACAATAATAACAGTGAAAATAATTTCATATATAAAAAAAAGTTACATATATAATGGCTGACTTAGGTAAAAAAAAATTTTTTTTAAGGGAGACTAGAACTCACCTCAAAAAAAGTTAGATCCTCCCGGAATATATGACTATGCATGGGAATGTTTTTCATTTTGCTTCGAATATTGAAAAATAGCTAGCACCTTTCCCTTTTCATTTTTTCAATTGAAGAAAGAAAGACTATCTAGAAAATATAATACTACCTCCGTTATTAAATTATTAAATGAATCTCCAAATTTCATTTAGTGGATGTTTAAAAAATGCTCAATTAGACAATTACTTTTTTCTTCGTTTCAAACCTGTGTGCACATTTTTTCATTTTAGGTGTTTTAAACCTACGTGCACATTTTCTAAAATAGCAAATAATCTTTACTATTCCCTCTACTCATTCTCTCTCCTATTTTTTATTTTATACTCACAACACCAATCAACTTTACTATTCCCTCAATTCATTCTCTCTCCTATTTTACTTTTACACTCACAACACTTTCTTCATTACCCACTTTTCTTAATTTACGCGCAAAATATCAAATGTGTACGTAGGCTTGGGACCGAGAGAGTAAGTGATAAAGATTACAATATAATGTTATCGTAGATAGTCCCGAATCTATTGTTTAACCCTCCCATCTGTCTTCATTGATTGATCTCACTTGGCCTTCCCATTTCCAGCCTCTTTATATATCTCCTTCCCCAAAACCCCTCCCCTTACCCTTAACCCTTACCTCCCTACTCAAAACTCACTTCTTTTTCAATTCCTTCATCCAAACATGCCTCAAATACTCCCTGATTTCTCCGCCTCCGTTAAGCTCAAGTACGTTAAGCTTGGCTACCAGTACCTTGTTAACCACTTCCTAACCTTCTTGCTCATCCCAATCATGGCTTCCATCGCCGTTGAGCTCCTCCGGTTAGGCCCCGACCAAATCCTCTCAACCATCCAATCTCTCCGCTTCGATTTCATCCAAATCCTTTGCTCCTCCTTCTTCATCATCTTCATCTCCACCGTCTACTTCATGTCCAAACCTAGGTCAATTTACCTAGTCGATTACACTTGCTACAAACCCCCGATCACCTGCCGTGTACCCTTCTCGACGTTCATGGAACATTCTAGATTAAACCTTAAGGACAATCCCAAAAGCGTTGATTTCCAGATGCGGATTCTGGAGCGGTCCGGTTTAGGGGAAGAAACATGTTTGCCGCCTGCTATTCATTACATTCCGCCGCAGCCTACCATGGAAGCCGCCCGTGGGGAGGCGGAGCTTGTCATTTTCTCCGCCATTGATTCCTTGTTCCAGAAAACTGGGTTGAAACCTAAGGATATTGATATATTGATTGTGAACTGCAGCCTTTTCTCTCCGACTCCGTCGTTGTCCGCCATGGTTGTCAATAAGTATAAGCTAAGGAGCAATATTAAAAGCTATAATTTGTCCGGTATGGGATGCAGCGCCGGATTGATTTCTGTCGATTTGGCTCGGGATCTTCTTCAAGTTCATCCTAATTCAAACGCGATTATAGTCAGTACAGAAATTATTACTCCAAATTACTATCAAGGTAACGAACGAGCCATGCTTCTCCCTAATTGCTTATTCCGCATGGGCGGGGCAGCTATTTTTCTGTCGAACAAACGCCGTGAACGTCACCGATCAAAGTACCGGCTCGTTCACGTCGTCAGAACTCACAAAGGTGCCGACGACAAGGCTTACAGATGCGTTTACGAAGAAGAAGATTCGCAAGGAAAAGTCGGAATTAACCTCTCGAAAGACCTCATGGTAATCGCAGGCGAAGCTCTCAAATCAAATATCACCACCATAGGACCCATAGTCCTCCCCGCATCAGAACAGCTCCTCTTCCTATTCACTCTAATCGGCCGGAAAATCTTCAACCTAAAATGGAAGCCATATATCCCCGATTTCAAACAAGCGTTCGAGCATTTCTGCATACACGCAGGTGGCCGAGCCGTGATCGACGAACTCCAGAAAAACCTCCAGCTGTCCGCCGAGCACGTCGAAGCTTCTAGAATGACGTTACACAGGTTCGGAAATACGTCATCATCGTCGCTGTGGTACGAGATGAGTTACATCGAAGCCAAAGGGAGAATGAAGAAGGGAGATAGGGTTTGGCAAATAGCGTTCGGGAGCGGGTTTAAGTGTAACAGTGCGGTGTGGAAATGTAACCGGAGCATTAAGGTTCCGGTAGACGGTGGCGACGGGCCGTGGTCTGATTGCATTGAGAGGTATCCGGTTCATATACCGGAGGTGGTCAAGCTCTAATTCCGGCCGGTTGCGTATTTTTCTTTAGCGTTACGTACTGTTTGGTTGTTAATAATTAAATACTCCCAACTACCCGACCCGTCCCAACCTTATTTAGTTATTACTTGTTGTTTTCTGCTTTAATTTGTTGTATCTTAATTTCTCAACCAGAAAGAAAGGGATACTGTGAATTATTTTTTATTTTTATTTTATTTTATTTTTTATTTTATTTTTATTTTCATTTTTATTTTATTTTTATTTTTATTTTTATTTTTCTTGTGAAGGATGTATACCCATAAAAGAGTGACCATGTAATATTTGTCATCAAAGCATATTATAAATGAACATGAACAAGATACAACTTGAATTGTTGCCAATTAAATTTTGGAATTTGCTTTTCTATTTTTTATTTTTTTTATAAGAAATTTTAACAATTATTCTGTTAATCTATTTATCAAATGCAATTTACTTATTTTTACGATTTTTTTATCATTATAAAATTAATCAAAATTATTTTTTTACTTAATTGTAAACATAACATTTAATTTTGGATACATTAAAAATAAAAATAAATATTTATTATTAGAAATTAATTTGATTAAACATAAACAAAAAAATTATAAGATATTAACTATATTCATAAAATTCTAAAATTCTTTATTGATATTATTCTTAATCTATAACAATTATTAGTGTAAAAATTTGAGCAAGTTTTTTGAAACTTTTTTTCCATAACACTATGAAAAAACCAGATTGAGATTGAGGGTGTGCTTGGTGACCAAATTAAGCTATTAATTTGAAATATTTTAAGAAATTATAAAATTAAGCTTGTTTGATTAATAAATATCAAATCACTTAAAAAATTAAGAATGTCTAAAAAATAGCAATTAATTTTAAGCTAGGAATTGAATGAGTGTCTTAATAAGGTAAGAGGGGAAAAGAGAAAAAAAGAGAATGGATTCAAATTCATCTATCAACATATTTTATATTTTATGCCTAAAACTTTATGTTGTTGTGATATTTTATTCTCTCATATAAACTATATTTAAAGTTTTTTTTTTTTCTATTTGTAAGCCATGTTTAAAATACTTAATTTTTAAAAAAAAATTTCACATAAAGTTTACTCAAGGTGAGTAAAAAAAATCAAATTAATTATCATTAAAAAATATTTAAATACTATTTTTCTTGTCCAAAATAAAATAGTTTGATAATTAAATTCATAATATTTACTCCCTCCGTCCCGGGTTAATCTTCATCATTTTGGTGAAACACGTAAATTAAGAAAGCAATATATATATTCAAAAATAATGGGAATTGGAGAAGGGTTGTGAGAGTATTGAAGTGAGTGGATATGACAAGTGATACCCATAATTTAAATGTGTGAGAGAGAAAAGTTAGTGGGTATAATAGAATATTAATAAACTTTTTCCATTTTAGTAAAGGTGAAGCTTGTAATGGGACGCCCTTTTAGGTAATTAGTGAAGCTTAAACTGGGACGGAGGGAGTATTTCATAAATGATTATTTATTTTGTATTTTTTGAGCTATTGGAATATAAAAAAAAGCAAACTAACATTTTTTTGGTTCATTTCAAAATAATTACTCATATTTAAAAAAAAAAAGTCTAAACAAAAAAAAAATAGTATATGATCCAATAGAGAATTAACTGTCCCTTAATTGTTGATTAATTACAGGAGTTTTATAAGAAAAAAATTTACTACTCCCCCCCCCCCCTCCCCTAATTAGAGAAGGTATAAAAGTTGCAGCCATAATTACTACCCCTTTAAATATCATGGTAAATGTGTATTTATATATGAGTTGGTCTTATAAAAAACTAGTTTTTTCTTAAGCTAAGGAAAAACGTGTTTTCAAAATAAACGGTGGCAATTTTGTAATTACTGGCAACCATGTTCAAAATAAACGGTGGCATTTTAGTAATTAATGGTTCCCCCGTTTATGCCAAGCAAGGCAGTGTTTAACAAACTGCCAGTGTGACAAAGTGCCGTTCATATGTAACAAAGTGCCGGTAAAAAAGTGCCAAGACTAGTTTAACAAAGTGCCGGTGTAAGCAGTGCGGCACTTTGTTAACCGAAACCTGCACTTTTTACACGGGCACTTTTAAATACATGAACCGGCACTCTTCACACCTGGCACTCTGTTACACTAACACCGGCACTTTGTTACACTTATATTTTCTTGGCTCTCAAAAATACAAGCACTGCATTCAAAAATACATGGGTGGCATTTGATTATACACTAACGGGCACTTATTTATACACTAACGGGCACTCAAATATACACCAACGGCACTTGATTATACACTAACGGGCACTTGATTAATCACCAACTGGCACTCAAAATAACATGTACCGACACTCAAAAATATGAACCGACATTAAAAATCAATTAAAGCGGCATTCAATTTCTACCCAAACTCAAACTCGGCATTCAATTTCTACCCAACTCGGCATTCAAAATACAAGAACCGGCACTTCAAAATCAAAGCTGGCTTTCAAAACACAAGAACTGCACTTCAAAATACATGAATTGGCACTCAAAAACAAAAACGGGCATTATTTTACACCTAATCGGCACATGTGCGGCACTCAAAAAAATGAACCAAAATTAAAAATCAATTAAAGCGGCATTCAATTTCACCCAAACCGGCATTCAATTCTACCCAAACTGGCATTCAAAATCAACGGCCAAGCCAATCACCTCCTTCCATCACCACGAATTGGGTCGGAGAAGAAGGGAGAAGTTAGGTTGAGATTGAGGTAGCTTGGTTAGGGAGGTCGCCGGTGAAGGAGGATTGGTGTTGCCGGAGAAGGAGAAGACGGCGATTGCGATTGAAGGAGAGTTGGAGGTCGCCGGTGATTGCAATTGACGAAGAAGACGCAGACGGCGATTGCGATTGAAGGAGAGTTGGAGGTCGCCGGTAATTGCAATTGACGAAGAAGACGCAGACGGCGATTGCGATTGAAGGAGAGTTGGAGGTCGCCGGTGATTGCAATTGACGAAGACCGGTGAGGTGAGATAGGGAGGAGCTTGGGCCGGCAATGGAAGAAGAAGGCTTTTGCGTATAGAGAGAGAGAGAGAGCGGATAGAGAGAGAAAGAGAGAGAGCCGTGTGTGTGTTATGTGTGTTATAACGGGAAAACACGTTTTTTGTTAAGCTTAACAAAAAACGCGTTTTTTGTGAGTTTTTCGCTTTATATATTTAGTATTTATTTGATAATAAAGAAGTTGGCTTTATGCAGTATTAGTAACGCGTACTGTTAATTATATTCCCTTCGCCTCGAAAATTTGTCTCATTTTGATTTTCATGATTAATACACGGTTGAACTATCATAATTTTATAAAACCTATTTGTACAATTTTAAAAATTGTTATTGTTATTGATAATAATACTAATTGTGAATCAATAACAATTTCTCAAAATTGTATACATATAGCTTGATTTTCGCAATGGTGTGATCAAAGTTTCATTGAATTGTTTGTAATAATAGTTAAAGTGGGACAAACTTCCGATTCCAAAACAAAGGAGCATAATCTTAAGCCATTGTGTCACCCCGATACCAAGTACTTCATCCTACCCAAATTACTTGTACTTTTATCATTTTTTACACAAATTAAGAAATGTATTTAATACATATCTCTGATAAACTAAATTGCCCTTGAAATATACTCCCTCCGTCTCGTTGAAATGACACAAATTTTCTTTTTGGGCGTCTCATTTAAAAGGGCACAATTTAAAAATGGAAAGTTTTTTATTACTTCTTTATTTGTGGGACCCACTTGTCATACTCTCATAATAAATATCCACTAACTATTTTCTATCTCACTTTCTCTTTCATACATCACCTTTCACTGACAACATTTATTCCACTATACATTTTTTCTCTTTCCTACGTCACTTTTCTTAATTTTTATGCAAGACACAAATTTTGCATTTTCACACAGGACGGAGGGAGTATCAAGTATCTAGCAATTATGACAACTAAATAATTATAAATAAAGGTATTTTATGCAATATGGGTCAAAATTTTATAAAAAAAAAATCAAAATTACAAGTATTTTAAAACGGAGTGAGTGATAGTAATGATTAAGCAGGCAAAGATAGATAACGGTCTCCTTCAACCAGCTTTCTTTATATAGTGTGATGGTTGGACAAAAATAGTCTCTCACGAAACATTAATTAATTATGAGTATATTTTACTTTACTTATGTCACAATTACTAGTTGAAAAAATTATTGAGATGGAGACTAATTTTCAATGCAATGCTACTATTTCATCGGGTTCAAAATAGATATCGTTTTGCGTTTTCGCTTTAAAATAGATGTCGTATTAGGTCAAATCTCCAATTTATCACATTGAAACTTGTTATATTTCATTAATTATACATGTGAGATAATGTATGAGCGAGAGACAATTAGTAAGAGTACAACTGATATTTTAGTTAGTAAAATTGTTGTATTAATTGCATTTCTTAAGAATTTCGCAAATCTTTAAAACAACATCTATTTTGAACTAGAGAGAATATAAGGAATTAAAATACATTGTTAGTATTTATTTTGGGATGAATAAATTGATATTTTTGGTTTAATTATTCATTTTCAAAGACGACTGCACATTTATTACACATTTAATATAAGGATATACTTATAATTTTAACATGTTTTTGTCATAAAATCAAGAAAAACGAACCAATTTAAATATCTTCATAATATGCGAGAAATTAGAATTTTTTTCTTATAATTGAGGCGGAAGGAAGTATAAGGAATTAAAATACGGTGCAAGTATTTATTTTGGGATGAATAAATTAATATTTTGATAATTATAGACAGTGGCGTATCTAGGATTTAGAGTGAGGGTGTGCAAAATTTAATGCAACATAAAAAAAAAAAATTGCCAGATAAAATAATATGCATCAGTTTTATAAATACAAATAAAGATTACAAAGATTTTCGACGTGATGACATTTCCTGAAAGTACTTCATGACTTCATCAATGCTTACGTTGTCTAGTACATCTTTTTCAACATAAGACACTAAAGAATCATTTAGCATATGATCCCCTATACGATTACGCAACTCGGATTTCACAAGTTTTATTGCAGAAAATATCCTTTCGACTGTTACAGTTGCAACGGGTAAAATTAAGGACAATTTGATCAACATATATATCAACGGATAAGTCTTATGCTTGTTCTTTGCAACCAATTTCTGAGCACGATCACTAGTCCCAAGAACAAGTGAGAAGTCTTCATCATTTCTGACATCTCTAATGTAGTTCTCAAGTTGACTATCGCACACCAAGATCGAAATCAACATCAAACTCATGTGGGTAAAATGCGGCCAACTTAATTAAAGCTTTTTTGTCAAATGCAACAAACGAGTTACTTGGATCAAGACAAGCTATTAGGCTTAGCAACTCCGTATTAGTGTTATCAAAACGATCATTCAACATTGAAAGTTGAGAATCTATCACATATTTACACTTTACATTCCTCTTCTTTCGAAAATTACAGTTTGCACCCTATATTTTTTTTATTTTTTTTTATAAATACTCCCTCCGTCCCGGTAGAAGCGTCGCCATTTTAGGGGTGGCACGCAAATTAAGGAAAAGTGTGGGAAGAAAAAATGTTGTGAGTGTAATTTGAAAATATGAGAGAGAATTAGTGGAGAAATAGTGAATTTAAAAAGTGTTGTGAGTGTAGAGAAGAGAGAATTAGTGAAGGGAATAGTGGATGGGTAATAGAATATTAATAAAATATTTTCATTTTAGGAAAGGGTGACGCTTTAAACGGGACACCCTTTTGGGTAAAAAGTGACGCTTCGAATGGGACGGAGGGAGTACTTGATAATTTTTTTTCAAAATGTTAGATGCGTCATTTGCACTTTCCAGCGATGAAGTGCATCCGCCCCTGATTAGAGGGTACGAACGTTTAAAGGGGAGGTGGTTGAGATTTAATGTGAAGTTAGAGGACAGTTGAGTCCAATTATAAAAAAAGAAAAAAAAATGGAAAATGGAAAAGACGATGTTTGACTTGCATAAAGATGAACAGCGTTTAAATTCATCATCATCAACTCGTGTGTATTTTTCTGGTTGGGTGGTGGGAGTTTCATTTCATTTTCCTCTTTATTAGCAATCTATATATATATATACTCCTTCCTTCCGTCACACTTCAATTAATACTTATTTTCTTTTTGGTTCATTTCACATCAATTGATATTTATCCAAAATGGAAAGGAATCTTCACTATTTACCCCACTCATTTCCTCTCCTATTTTACTTTTTCACTCACAACATTCTCTCTATTACTATTCCTCCCACTCATTCTCTCTCCTATTTTACTTTTACACTCACAACATTCTCTCTCCACTTTTTCTCTCTCTTACCTTTACTTAATATGTGTGCCCTTTTTTTGGTATCCATTGAAGTGGGACGGAGGGAGTATATATATATATATATCAAATTAATCGTAACTATTACTCCCTCCATCTCATTCGAAGAGGCATAAATTTCTTTTTCGGGTGTCCCATTTGAAAGGGTACAGCTCAAAAATGAAAAAAAATTTATTACTTCTTTATTTGTGGGATCCACTTGTCATACTCACAATAACTATCCACTAACTATTCCCTACCCCGCTTTCTCTTTCCTACATCACTTTTCATACTCACAACATTTATTCCACTACACTCTTTCTCTTTCCTACATCAATTTTCTTAATTTTCGTTCAAGGTCAAAACTTTGCCTCTTCGAACGGGACGGAAAGAGTATATAAAAAGATGTGATCAATTATGAAACGTTCGTAGCAGCAGCAGGAGTAGCAAACTCCTTGAGGAAGTTATTATAATTCCGGTTTGATTTTTTATTGAGATCAACTAATTGCCACACATTGGGAGGTCGTGTTAATGAAACAGAATAAACGGATTTAAGAAAAATACAATTTGCATGTTTCATAGTTGGTTCGGTTCCGTTCAGGTGGACTATATTTTCGGCTTAAGAAATGCCACCCTTCGGCAAAAGAGGGTTGATGTTCATGTACCCATTTTTTGTGACTCAGTCTCTGTTTGTTTCAACCTAAAATGTTTTTTGAAAAATGATATCTTGTAAAATGTTTTTCGAAAAATGAAGACGTTTTCCTGTAAAATGAAGATGTTTTCTGAAAAATGAGATAAACATGTTTTCGGCTGTTTGGTAAGGAAAATATTTTCCGTAAAATATTTTCATTTGTTTAATGAAAATATTTTTCGAAACCGAATATTATTAGATTAATCGGATGTTATATTTTTATTGAAATGAGTGTCTTCAAAACTATATTTTCTTGAATTATTAATTTTTTTATAATTTTTTTTCCTTTTCTTCTTTAATTTTTCTTCAAACCAAGTGATTTTTTAGCTAATTGTTATAATGTACTCCCTCCGTCCCATTAGTAATGGGAAATTTACTGTAGATACGGGAATTAAGGAAAAGTGAATTATAGTGGAGGAAATAGTGAATTATAATGGTGTTGTGAGTATTAAAATAATGTAGGAGAGAGAATGAGTGGAGGAAATAGTAAAGATTCCTTTCCATTTTAGGAAGTTTGTGGTTTGTAATGGGACGACCAAAAAGGAAAGTTTGTGGTTTGTAATGGGACGGAGGGAGTAGATTTAAAAAAAAATCAAGCTTAAAATATTATGCATCCACTTTTTTTACACAATTTTTGAGTTTATTATTGATAATTTATTTGTTAATTAAAACTCCAAGAAAAAAAATAAAATAAGAACTGAGATTTTGATTTATTGAACCATCTTCTTAAAAAATTATACTCCCTCCGTCCCAATAAAAGCTTCACTAATTATCCAAAAGGGCGTCCCGTTAGAAGCTTCACCTTTCCATTTTTGGCAAAGAATCTTTACTATTTCCTCCACTCATTCTCTCTCCTACATTATTTTAATACTCACAACACCATTATAATTTACTATTCCTTCCACTAATTCTTTCTCCTATTTTCAAATTACACTCACAACATTTTTTTTTCCTCTCATTTTCATAATTTGCGTGCCCACCCAAAATGGTGAAACACTTATTGGGACGGAGGGAGTATATATATATATATATATATATATATATATATATATATATATATATATATATATATATATATATATATATATATATATATATATATATATATATATATATATATATATATATATATATATATATATATATACTCCTCCGTCCCGGAACAATCTTCACACTTTCCCTTGGGCGTCCCCAAAACTTACTTCACACATTTAAAACTTACCTAAAATGGAAAGGAATCTTTACTATTCCCTCCACTCATTCTCTCTCCTACATTATTTTAATACTCACAACACCATTATAATTTACTATTCTCTCTACTCATTCTCTCTCCTATTTTATTTTCACACTCACAACACTTTCAATATAATACTCCTTCCTTAAAACCAGTGCAAACAGTGTTTGTGAAGATTGTTCCGGGACGGAGGGAGTATATACATATATATGAGTTTTACATTGTGAAATATGAGTTGTACATGAAGGGCACCATTTTTCGGAAAATGTTTTACTTAGGAAAAATTCGTAAGTCATTTTTCTTAGAAATGACGTAAAATGTTGGGTCATTGCCCCATAAGTTTCTTTTTTTTTTTAAATCTATGCTCAATAAGTTTCTTTATGATGTTGTATTGTGTTTCGAAAATACAACATCAATTAAGGCCATAATACTGCATTCCGGCGGCCGTGACTGAGTCCGGGCTCCATGGACCGGCGACTGCATTCCGACCTCCGGCGACGGCGGCCAAATTCCGCCAAAATTGCCGGATTCCGTGAAAATTGACAGATTCCTGGGTGAAAATTGACCGGAATCCCAAGATGCGGCAATAGCGAGACGGCGGAGGCTGAGGCTGTGGCGGAGGCGATGGTGCGGATGCAGTATTATGATTTTAAACTACTGCATAACTAAGGCTCCGTTTGTTTCATGTAAAACATTTTCCGGAAAATGTTTTCCTTGTTTTCAGGTGTTTGTTTCAAGTAAAATGTTTTCCGAAAAATGTTTTACCTACTTTCGAGTGTTTGGTAACCACTTGTTGAAAGTCAAATGTAAAATATTTTACAAGGATGTAAAAAAATGAGGTTTTCTTTGTAAAATGATTTACCAATTTCAAATTCGTAAATCATTTTACAACTCTTGTTCTTGGCCTTAATGTACAACTCATATTACGCTCGATACAACATAATAATAATAATAATTAAAAAAAAATTTTAACTGCCCCCACCCACCCCACCCCAACCCCCCCCCAAAAAAAAATTTTTTTTTTTGGAAAGCGCCCCACCCACCCCCGCCTACCCCACGCTCTCTCAAAAAAAAAAAAAAAAAATTTTTTTTTTTTTTTTTTTTTGAAACCGCCCCACCCACCCCTTCTACCCCACCCTCCCCCAATTTTTTTTTTTTTTTTTTGGAAACCGCCCCACCCGCCCCCCGCCTACCCCACCCCTACCCACTTCCCCCACCCAAAAAATTATTTTTTTTTGGAAACCGCCCACCCACCCCGCCTACCCCACCCTCCCCCCAATTTTTATTTTTTATTTTTTGAAACCGCCCCACCCACCCCCTGCCTATCCCACCCCTACCCACCCCCACCCCACCCACTTCCCCCAAAAAAATTTTTTTTTTTGAAACCGCCCCACCCCCACCCTCCCCGCCCCCAAAAAAAAAAAATTTTTTTTTTTTGAAACCGCCCCACCCACTCTGCCTACCCCACCCCCCACCCACCCCCCAAATTTTTTTTTTATTTTTTTATTTTTTGGAAACCTTTTTTTTATTTTTATTTTTTGGAAACCGCCCACCCACCCCGCCCCCACCCCCACCCTCCCCCCCAAAAAAAAATTTTTTTTTATTTTTTGAAACCGCCCCACCCACCCCCGCCTACCCCAACCCCCTATTTTTTTTTATTTTTTTGGAAACCGCCCCACCCACCCCCGCCTACCCCAACCCCTACCCTCCCCGCAAAAAAAAAAATTTATTTTTTTTTGGAAACCGCCCACCCACCCCGCCTACCCCACCCCCCACCCACCCCCCAAATTTTTTTTTTTATTTTTTATTTTTTTGGAAACCGCCCCACCCACCCCATGCCTACCTCACCCCCTACCCACCCACCCATCCCCCAAAAAAAAAAAATTTTTTTTTGAAACCGCCCCACCCACCCCCCTACCCCCAAAAAAAAAAATTTTTTTATTTTTTTTTTTTTTGGAAACCGCCCCACCCACCCCCGCCTACCCCACCCACCCCTTGCCTACCCCACCCTACCCACCCCACCCCCAAAAAAAAAAATTTTTTGGAAACCGCCCCACCCACCCCGCCTACCCCACACCCCACCCACCCACCCCCCAAAAAAATTTTTTTTTTTGGAAACCCTCCACCCACCCCCCAATTTTTTTTATTTTACACTCGTACCCCACCCCCCAAAAAAAAAATAAACTTTTTTTTATTTTTTATTAAAAAATTAAAAAAAAAAAATTTGGGGGGGTGGGTGGGTAGGGGGTAGGCAGGGGTGGGTGGGGCATTTCCAAAGTTGATTTAAATTAATAAAAAAAGTGACATTTTCGGAAAACATTTTCGTCAAATTTGCCAAACAACTGAAAACAAGACCATGATATTTTACAAGAAAACATTTTACATGGAAATCTTTTTACATGAAAACATTTTACAAGGAAATCTTTTTACATGAAATCATTTTACATGAAAACATTTTCCGGAAAATGTTTTACGCGAAACAAACGGAGCCTAAATGTTGTATTATACATAATACAACATAAGAACTTATGGGTCATTTTAATACAATGAGAAATTTAGTGGGAAGTGATTTGTTTCAAAAGGAACTTATGGGGCAAATTCCCTAAAATGTTTTCCGGAAAACGTTTTCTCAATTTTCCGGAAAACAACCAAACACCGAAAAATGGGGAAAACGTTTTCCAAAAAACAATAAAACACCGGAAAATGAGTTATTTTACGAAAAACAACCAAACACCGGAAAATGGGGAAAACGTTTTCCGAAAAACAACCAAACACCATAAAACGAGTTATTTTACGAAAATCATTTTTCGAAAAATATTTTACGTCGAAACAAAGGAAGCTTTAACTTACAAATGTCAACATTGTTTTACGAGAACGGAGATGCATTGAGGTAACGAACTAACGATAAAATTAACATCCATGCATGCACTTTCGAGAGTTTATGTGGATAACCTAACAATGTCTGTGTGATGACCCAATTTTTATTTTTGTCATGTAATTAAAAAAATTAAATAATTTATGAATGAAGGAGCTATCAATAAATTATGTCAACCACGAATTAGGAAAGAAGTGGTGGTACGTAAATAACCGAGGGAAGAAGGATTGAAATGGTATTGTTGTAAATTTGGCATGAGGCTTCTCCCATACTAAACATAAATTTTCGCTCCTAATTCCAACTATTCCAATTAAGGAACAATATGCAATCATTTGCGTCATAACCCCTCCGTGTCTAAATTATACGGATTATGTTTTTTTATCCGTCACAAAATAAGTGTCGCACTTATAAATAAGAAAATAATATTAACACAATTTTATCATATCACAAGCAATATACAAACATTGAATACATTTTTTTAAAAAATTGCTGACAAGTTAATCATGACATTTATTATGAACGGACGAGTAGTTAAATTGTCTTGTGAAAACTTCAAATCAAAGAGTGGCTAATTTTTGGGAGGGAGCCGAAATCACCTGTACCAGTTTTATGTATCACAAATGATTGAACGGTTATGTATCAATGATGATGTCACGATAATGTTAGTCCTTGTATGTAAGAGAACATTATCACACATCGGGAATAAACAAGACTTGTCTCTAACATATAAGGATCCTGGGCTACTCTCCTTAACACCAATTAGTTTTAAGGTGAAACCTCAGACTTTATCATGGTATCAGAGCTTGTCCATTACACGTACAGGCCCAACGGCCCACGATAAACCCTCCGCACCACCCACCATCCAGTCCACGTCGTAAACCTAACATTGTTTCATGTGATCTTGTCTCTTTATTTTGAGCTCTTATACATTTTTTTAATGAGGAAGTGGTTTTATACTTCACCTTCTTGGAACTCACTAGAAAGTTGCATATGTTACGTTTTGTTTGTTTGTTTGTTAATTAGTTTAACATACATTGGTTAGTCAGATAAGATCTGATCTAATCTAATCTAAGAGTTTGAAATTTTAAGAAACTTTCCGAACTCGCTAGAATTGTCTGAAAATGAGGAGTCATTTTTTTTATTTGTTTTGTTTAACTTAGGTTGGTTAGATCTTTTGAAAGAAATTTAGCATTTTATAAAACCTCCTTCACTAGACTTGTCTGGAAATTAGGAGCTTTGATAAATGAGTCCATCATGTCAGGAAGAAACCACCAAACTAGGAATATAATATTAAAATATTATATTGTACTAGTTTGACTCCCGTGCGATGCACGGGCAGTTACTAACGAATAACTTATAGAAATCGAAATAAATATAAAAGAAAATAAAGATGTTTGTATACATTGTAAAACATTTATTTGAAAATTATAATCTCAATACAAATATCAGATTGAATGTGACTAAAATAAATCTAGTGTTACATTCATGCGATGCACGGGGAGTTATTGATAAAATGACTAAATGAGAGATATTTTTTTATAAAATGTGAAATCCAGCTTTAGAAGACAACATTGTCTACAAGAATCGTCGAAAGAGGAAGGAAGATCATCATTACATATCAATATATTTGGACCATCGGGATAGTGAACATTTTTTAATGTGAAATATAATCGAAAACGACAACTAACATAGTATCGATTTATAAGGAGGTCAACAATGAATTTCTATTAACATTTGAATTTTATTAATAGTCATAGCATAAAAGGAATACAATAATACAAATACCTTGAAATTAAAAATATAGAATATGTCGTACAATTTAAAATATATTTTTTGACAGAATTTAATGAGACATTAATCAGATGTAAATATAATATAAAAAATTAGTCATTAAACAAAGAAATAAACAGTATTTTGAATGTAAAAATTGTATAAATCTTAAGGCCATTTACCAAAAAGAACTTTTAAAAGATGGATATTAAAGAGGGAAAAAACAACCCAAAGAAGCTGATTGTTACAACAAAACTCCCTGAATATCACAAAAAAACGCTTTTGTTTTTAAATTTTAATTTTAATTTTTTTAATTTTAATTTTTAAATTTTAATTTTAATTTTAAATTTGTAATTATTAATTCTTACTTCTTAATTTTTAATTTTCAGATTTTATATTTTAATTATATTTGGATTAATTAGTATTATTATTTTTAAATGTTAAAGAAATTAGATAAAAAAAATCGAAAATCCAATCGCCCAATGAACGGACACAAAGTGTCCCATTAAAATAAAAAAAAATCACCTTCATAGACGCGCTTCTGTACGCGCGTGTATGACACGCGCCACTTTTCAGACAAAAATATATAATTAAAATACCAATTTACACTATCTTTATTTCTTATAATATTGACATACACTTCAATCAAAATTTTAAAAATGATGGCCATCTTTCCCAATATTTGTCTTTATAAATACACAATTTTTTAGAAGAATTGGAACATTGAAAATTTTATTAATACTTTATTTACTATGCTATTTTTTTTAAAAAAAAATTAAATAAATTGTCTGATATACCGAACTAAAATAAACACAATAACCATATTACCCCATTCAACTTATTAAATAAAAAATTAAATAGATTGTGAAACACATCTTTAAAAGACAACATTATCGGTGCCACTGTCGAAAGAGAAAGGAAGAGCATCATTACATATCAATATATTCGGACCATCGGGATTGTGAACGCTCGTTAATGCGAAATATAATTGACAACGTCAAATGACACATTATAGATATAAAAGGAGGCCAATAATGAATAAATATTGACCTTTGACTTTTATTAATCGTCATAGCATAAAAGGAAAACAATAATGCAAATATCTTGAATTGAAAAAAATAAGAGAATAAAATTATAAGAAGAAGAAAAAAATCAAATAGAAATAAAGAAAACATCAAATGGAAAATATATTATCGTACAATTCTGAAGTATTTATTTTTGATAAAAATAACATAGAAAACACAAACATGTTTTATTACATACGAAATAAGTTATTGAAATCAGTAAAAAAAGATAAATAGTGGATAAAGAGAATTAAATGAAAAAAGTTTCCACAAACACTACACTCACTCATCAAACCCGACCCCATTTCACTTATTAAATAGAAACTAAAACCCACATTTATCACACTCCGCCCTATATATATATATATATATTTACTATGGTTCAAAGATTTTTCTTTAAAAACAAAATTAAATAAATTGTTTAATATATCAAACAAATAAACAAAATAACCATATTACCACATCTCACTTATTAAATAGAAACTCAAACCCACATTCATCACAATCCCCCCATATATATATAGATATAAATTATTATTATATTAAATAACCATATACTCCCTCCGTCCCATTAATAACTTCACCAATTACCCTAAATGGCGTCCCGTTAGAAGCTTCACCTTTCTTTTATTGGCAAATAATCTGTAATATTTTCTCCACTCTTTATCTCTCCTATTTCACTATTACACTCACAACACTTTTCAAATTTACTATTCTCTCCACTCATTCTATCTCCTAATTTACTATTACACTCACAACATTTTCACCACCTTTAATTTGCGTGTCGGGTTTTAAAATGGTGAACTTATTATTAAGACAGAGGGAGTATACTTTATAAATACACAATTGTTTTGTTTATAAAAATTCAACACCATTTCAACTCATCATCCTATATCCCACCACTTTTATTTTATTTTATATTGTTCATTTTTATGCTCATTAGAAAATATTATTATTATTATTATTATTATCATTTATAATTAGAAATTAATACTTCAGACTTATTTAATTTTTACTAAAAAGATATTGAAAAAAAAAACCGAAAATTAACAAAAGATAATTAAGAAATTTAAATTTAAAAAAGAGGAATTTTTTTTCTATCCAAATCAAATGAAAGAAGTCTCTATTGAAAGAGAAAAATTCCTCTTTTTTTTAAATATAAATTTGTTAATTATCCTTTAACTAATTTAACTAAAAAGAAATTAAAAAATTAGTGAAGGATAATTAATAAATTTATATTTAAAAAATAGGAATATTTTCATATTTTCAAATCAAATGAAAGAAGTCTCTATTTAAAGAGAATTTTTTTTTTATTAATTTTGGTGTAATTAACAAAGTTAAATTGAAAAAAAGAGGAATATTTTTCTTTGTCCAAATAAAATGAAAGAAGTCTCTATTTAAAGAGAAAAAAAATTATGAATTTTGGTGAAAAAAAATAAAAAAAATTTGATCAGTAAAAATATTATTATTATTATTATTATTATAATTATTATTATTATTATTATTATTATTATGATTATTATTATTATTATTATTATTATTATCATTTATAATTAGAAATTAATACTTCAGACTTATTTAATTTTTACTAAAAAGATATTGAAAAAAAAAATCAAAAATTAACAAAAGATAATTAATAAATTAAAATTAAAAAAAGAGGAATTTTTTTCTCTATCCAAATCAAATGAAAGAAGTCTCTATTGAAAGAGAAAAAAAATTCTTCTTTTTTAAATATAAATTTGTTAATTATCCTTTAACTAATTTTAAATAAAAAGAAATTAAAAAATTAGTAAAGGATAATTAATAAATTTATATTTAAAAAATAGGAATATTTTCATATTTTTAAATCTAATGAAAGAAGTCTATATTTAAAGGGAAAATTTTTGTATTAATTTTGGTGTAATTAACAAAGTTAAATTGAAAAAAAGAGGAATATTTTTCTTTGTCCAAATAAAATGAAAGAAGTCTCTATTTAAAGAGAAAAAAAATTTATGAATTTTGGTGAAAATAAAAAAAAAAAAAATTTATATATAATATTTGAGGTCAAAGAAAAGGGTGAATTTTTAATTTTTTGAAATCCATCCAGCCAATCACGTGTTGACACCTGCAATTTAAAAAAAAAAAAAAAAAAGAAAATTTCGCAGGCATGACGCGCCATTGTCGGGGTGTGAACTCCACTCTCCCCGGAAATGTCCAAAATGCCCTCCTCTATATTGGCGACACGTGTCCTGAACGGTTTTTTTTTTTAAAAATAATAATAATTTCGACCAATCACTGTGTGCCACGTCACATTTCAGCCCTTTTTTTTGCAAGATTGCCACCGCATGAAATGTCTAAAATACCCCTCAATGGCAAACAATTTACCACTATCTTATTATTATATATTGATAGATACTATACTCCCTCCGTCCCAACGAAAAAGCCATTTATTTCCTTTTTGGGCGTCCCATTTAAAAAGCCACTTTCCCAAAAAGAAAACCTTAAATCACTATTCTCTCCACTCATTCTCTCTCCTACTTTACTTTTACACTCACAACATTCTCTTTCTTACATCACCTCCCACTCATTCTCTCTCCTATTTAATTTTTCATACTCACAACATTTAAACTTTTTCTCTTTCCTACATCATATTTCTTATTTTGCGTGCCCGGCTAATTTAGTGGCTCTTTCGCTGGGACGGAGGGAGTATATTTTTATATATTCCATCCGTCCCACATTTTTATAGACTTTTGGGTTTTGCACGGGAATTAAGGAGGAAATATTATATTGAAAGTGTTGTGAGTGTGAAAATAAAATAGGAGAGAGAATGAGTGGAGAGAATAGTAAATTATAATGGTGATGTGAGTATTAAAATAATGTAGGAGAGAGAATGAGTGGAGGGAATAGTAAAGATTTTTTTCCATTTTAGGAAAGTATATATTATTGTGGGACGCCCAAAAAGGAAAGTTTATATATTATCATGGGACGGAGGAGTATTATATAATTTAGAAAACTCAAACTTTGTATAAATTAGAAAAGTCAATATTTGTATTAGAATATGATTCTAAACTCTATTTGTAAACCCTATAAATATGTACCTCTAGTATCATAATAAAATTGAGTATTTCATATCATTTCTCTCTCTCTACATGTATGAATTGATTTCGTCTATCATCATTTATTTTAATATGGTATCAGAGCAATAAGATCCATAATAGGATTTCTCCGCCAAATTCATAGCGGCAAAACCCTAAAGCCGCTCCACCATCAAAACCGCTACTTCCTCCACCTTCCAAAACAACTCGGCAAAACCTAACAAGGCTGCCACTACCCTTCTCAAAGGCCGAATCTCACCAACTTCCTTCTTCGCCAAGAAAATCAACCCTCTACAACCCAAGCCTCATAAAAACCCCACCCAAAACCCCTCACCCTCAACGAACCCCACTAGTCGCAACACCGCTTCAGCACCACTTGCTTCTCCCTTTCCTCCTTACACCAAAACCCCCTAGCGGCAAAACCCCTTAAGCCGTCCCACCCCTTACCCCCATTGGTTCCGCCTCACTCCATCAAAACCCCACCATATTCCACCTTCTAAAAACCCTAGCGGCAAACCCCTCAAGCCGCCCCACTCCCTCACCCCATTGCTTCCGTCACAAACCACCAAATCCCAAACTAACCACCTCGGCAAACACTACAACCGCACCACTCCCCTCGACAAAACTCACCGGCCGAAACCCTCTTTACCTCCTTCAATCCCCTCGACAAAACCCCACCAGCCAAAACCCTCTTTACCTCCTTAAAATTCCTCGGCAAATCTCACCGGCCGAAACCCGCTTTACCTCCCTCAATTCCCTCGGCAAAACCCCAACGACCGAAACCCTCTTTACCTCCTTCAAACCCCTTGGCAAAACTCATCGGTTGAAACCCCTCACCTCCTTCAAACCCCTCGGCAAACCCACTACCCAAAACCCTCTACATCTCCTTCAAACCCCTCGGCAAAACTCACCGGCCGAAACCCCTCTCCAAAACCCCACCGTCTCCGACATAGTCATGCACATTCGGGAACACATCCGTCTCCACCCACTACATCAAACCCGGTTCATCTCATCATTCTTCAAGATTGAACTTATCCAAGGACCGTCCATCTTGCGGAGGCTTATTAGGAATATAATATTACTATTAGAATATTATATTCTATACTATATATTGTTATATATTATATAATTTGAAAACTCAATCTTTGTATATACTCCCTCCGTCCCGCTAATATTAGCACACTTTCCTTTTTGGGCGTCCCGCTAATATCCGCACACTCCCAAAAAGGAAACTTTATATTAATAAAATATTCACCCAACCCCACTCATTCTCTCTCCTACATTATTTTAATACTCACAACACCATTATAATTTATTACACCCTCCACCCATTCTCTCTCCACTCATTCTTTTACACTCACAACATTTTATTAAAATATCATATTCCTTAATTCCCGCGCAAACAGTGTTTGTGCTAATATTAGCGGGACGGAGGGAGTATTAGGAAAGTCAATATTTGTATTAGAATAGGATTCTAAACTCTCTTTGTAAACCCTATAAATATGTACCTCTTGCATCATAATAAAATGGGTCATTGCCCCATAAGTTTCTTTTTTTTAAATCTATGCTCAATAAGTTTCTTTTATGATGTTGTATTATGATGTTGTATTATATTTTGAAAATACAACATCAATTAAGGCCATAATACTGCATATCAGCGGCCGCCGGTGACCGAAGTCCGAAGCCCATGGACCGGCGACCAGATTTCGACCTCCGGCGGCCGGATTCCGGCAAAAATTGCCGAATTCCGGTGATAATTGACCGGATTCCGGCGAAAATTGACCGGAATCCGGTATGCGGCGATAGCAGACCGCGGCGGCGGAGCTGGGCTGTGGCGGAGGCGGTGGACATTTTAATACAATGAGAAACTTAGTGGAAGTGATTTGTTCCAAAAGGAACTTATGGGGCAAATTCCCTAATAAAATTGAGTCTTTCATATCATTTCTCTCTCTCTCTTTCTCCATGTATGAATTGACTTGGTCTATCATCCTTTATTCTAATAAAAACAACCCCTCCCTAAATATGAATTTGAAACTTTCCGCTCCTATGTTATTTCAATAGTTAATGCTCAATCGATTTTTGATTGTCGATATTGTTGATCGAGATAAGATTGAGCGGTATTTATGTAAGTCTCGTTAAATACTCAATCACACACACACGCACATGCGCGCGCGCGCGCGCGCGCACACACACACACACACACACACACACACACACACACACACACACACACACACACACACACACACATATATATATATATATATATATATATATATATATATATATATATATATATATATATATATATATATATATATATATATATATATATATATATATATATATATATATATATATATATATAAGAAAAAGAAACAATAGTGAACAAAATAAACAAAAATTTGCTAACAAATTTGTATGTAGTTTTTAATTGAATGTTTATATCAATTTTAAATAATTTAAATACAAAGGGTAAGTTTTATGAAAAACTAGGTTTTTCAAATATATAGGATAAATTAGTTTTTAAAATGCACGGTGGTATTTTCGTAATTAATTGAAACTTCATTTAAAACGTGCGGGGACATTTTAATAATTGATACATTTTCAAAAACAGTAATAGTGTTTTTCAGTGTCAGGCTAGTATAAAATTGTGACAATTTGTGTTTTTTTTAGTACAAGTGTTATTGTTAAATAGTGCAACAATGTTAGTGTTAAAAAAGTGACATGTGCATTGATAAAAAATGTCAATTTTAGTTATAAAAGGTGTCATCTGTTAATAAGTTTTGGATATTTACGAAATTTCACCGCGTCATTTAAAAAAAGTTCCAGTTGTTTAAAAAAAATTCACCGTGCATTTTTTAAAAGTTCGAATTAATTACAAAAATGCATAAAAATGATTTTTTTTTCAAATTACTTTAGAAAACCAATTTTATTTTTTTAAGATTTTGATAAATACGAATAAATACAAATCATTTTTTTTTAATTTGTATTTATTCGTATTTATCAAAATCTTAAAAAAATAAAATTGGTTTTCTAAAGTAATTTGAAAAAAAAAAAATACAAATCAATGACTATCACCGGTAATTCTAAATTTCCATAAACATATTTTATAACTATTTTATATCTATAATATTATTATATTGTGTGAATAGTAAATACTCCCTCCGTCTCATTTCAGCGTGGACTTATTTCCTTTTTGGGACGTCTCAAATTAGTGGGAACTGTCCAAAATGACAAGGAATCTTTACTATTCCACCCACTCATTCTCTCTCCTACTTTACTTTTACACTCACAACATTCTCTTTCCTAACTATTCCTCCACTCATTCTCTCTCCTATTTAATTTTTCATACTCATAAATACCTTCTCCACCTATTTCTCTCTCCTATTTTTCATTAATTCTCGTGTCCAAAAAATAGAAAATAATTAATGGATGGAGGAAAGTACAATGGATAGTAAAGTCACGTTCACGTACATTACACTCAATATTTTATCGGGAGAAAGCGAGGGAGCGGGAAAGTTACGTGAAGTGAACCAATGTGAAGGTAATTATGATAGGGGGTAGCTTCGATATTTGAACAAATATGTCAGCCACTCTTGTGGGGTTTTATTAAGTAAGAGATACTAAAAACTATGATGATTTTGCACGAAAATTAAGTAAATTATATAATAAAGTTTTGCGTGAAAATAAATTAAAGTATTTAATAGAGAAAGTGTTGTAACTATAAAAGGTAAAGTAGAAAATAAAAAGTTGGATAGAGAATAGTAATTGGATAGTTACGTGAGTATGACAAGTAGGTCTTATAAATAAAAAAAAAATTAAAAATTTTTCATTTTAGACGCATGTCTTTTTAATAATGAGACAAATATGTGTCTTTCTAGTGTGACGGAGGGACTATTCATTTTTATTCAATTTTACAAAGGAAGTAAACATCTACTCACTTGATCCCTCCCTCGAGTATGTTACGTGAGTCTCATTAATATTAATATAAATGCATACATTTTGTGATGTGAGTTATATTTAGCAGGATAATAATTGTAAATATAATAAGATAAGAGTTATATTTAGCAAGATAATAATAGTGAATATTATTAGGTAGAGTTACTGCTAAAGAGATGGCAATAGGACGGGTTTAAGCCCGCTCCTATAAAAAAACATACAAATTCGAACACGTTTCCTCCCCGATTAGGATAAACTATAACCCGCTCCGCTCCGCCCAGTCCCGTCCTGATTAGGACAAAAGTTGTAAGAATTATTAACATTATACCATGTTACTATGTTTTCTATTTTTTCCTTATAAATGTAGACTCGTAATATGATATATATATATAAATACATTTCATCAAAAAATAAATAGAGAATGGTTTAAAAATATTTAGAAATATATATACTATGCGGGTTTGGTTTAAACGGGGAGGGTGTTCGAGGTAAATCCAAAACCCATCCCAAGCCCGCCGGGTTTATAAAGACCACCCTTCTCAAACTCTTTCCATTAGGGTCGGGTCAATGCGAATTTGGGGCGAATTTAGAATATTTGTCACCCTAGTTACTAAAATAAAATCATTTACTTATCTTTTAAAAAAAACATGTATCAAAATATAAGTATCCCAAAAGTATTTACAAAAATATACATATTTTGAAAATCGCTACTGTAAATAGCGTTTTTAAGTTTAAAATCAATATCTGTGGTAGTTGACTTGTCAACATTTAAAAATAGAAAGATGTTTTACTAATTTGTGCATGTAAAATGATAAAATTGCACTAAGTGTAAATTTCCTATTTAAAAGTAGGATATTAATTTATTTTAGAACAAACCAACGACATAGAAAGTGTTAAATTATTCTTGGGGCGGAGGGAGTAACATTTTAAGAAATATTAAATCATTATCTAGACGTGATTTGCAGTTAAATATGGTGATAAACGAATCTTTTAAGATCGTACCCGCCTGCATCATTGCTACCAAGAATGGCATTGGAGTATAGAAAGCTAAAGGGTTTGTCCATTTGGATACCGGTTCTTGCCATTCATCACACAAACAAGAGAACTTTTAAGTGACTGATCAAGAATTTGATCTCAGGAAGAAGACAGCACACAATCAAGTAAGCAATCTGGACAAGGGGATCAATCACACGCCAGTGCATCTCAAAGAATCGGAAAACAAAAACTCCCTCCGTCCCAAAATGTTTGTCTCATTTGACTTTTTTGTTGAACTTTGACCACAAATTTAAGAGAGATTACTCATGTTCATGAAATTCTAAAAACTATTGTTGATAATATTATTAATGGTGAATCAACAGGAATTTTTAGAATTTCATGAACATAATTAAATTGTCATATATTTGTGGTCAAAATTCAACAAAAAAGTCAAATGAGACAAACATTTTGAGACGGACGGAGTAGTAGTGTAATTGAAAAAGAAACAATAAAAAAGCCTCATATACCGAATAAGAGATGAGGGGGCAGGAGAATTTACCGTGCTAGGGTCCCCAACTAGAGATGAAACGCTCAAGCTCATTAAAAATCTTGAATTACCTCTTCCCTTCTGGTCAACAATCTACTAAGTCAGGCAACGATTATCAAATTGGTAAGTACTGTTGTAAACAATATGGTACAAAACAAAGGGTGCACATGTCTAATCTCAGTATTGGTAAGAACTTGGTGCATTCGAATTGTACTGGACTTGATGTGCGCTATTGCTGCTATGTTGGTGACTTAGGTAATCATAGGACGGCTGCGGAGGATTATTAGGAGTGTTTTGATACGGGGTTTGTGAGGAATTGTAATCAGGGTAGGCGCCTTGCTGAGGATTGTTGTAGTTCTGATAAGTGGAACTCTGTGTTTGATCGCTGTTTTGTCCACTGTACCCTTGGTGATAAACATTCTGTGCAGAATTCAAATGCTGAGGAGGTCCACGAATGTCAACACCTCTTTCCGGACCACCAGAATAAGAGTCTTGGATTTTCAGCCTTGTTCCCCGGATCTAGATTCAAAACAAGAAATATATAAATTAAAAGTTACGAGATGGATTTTGAAATAGCTTAACCAAGAGAATATGGTTCAAGGATGAAAATGAAAGAGGGAAACACCTATTAATGTGGGAGTTCCATTCAATAGGGGAGCCCAAACAAAATCATGTCAAACAAACATATCATGGGTTCGATCCCCCCAGAAGTTAGAGGAAAGGCTTTCTCTCCCTAGGATTTATCTCCTAGGCGCTTCTGTGCGTGCATGTGTGTGTGTGTGAGTAGTGAAAAAAAAAGAGCCATCCAGCAAATATCAGGTCAACACCATTTAAGGATTCGTTCGGAAACCTTTTTCATTGAAATTCAAAAAATTGGTAACAAAAGAGTCAAGACTATATCCAAATAAGGATTCCGAACAATTAACTTAAAGCTCACACACGCGTAGGCATTTCTCTGTATACATGTGTTTGTTAGGAAAGGGAAAGGCTATTTCTGCAATCAATGTTTAGCCGCTACTTTAATCAATAATTCAATGTGATCTCTCTCTGCTTACATTCACATTCTCATGCAGCCTGAATTTCTAAAATAAGAGAAGTAGGAGATAATTGATTTTAAAATAAAGCTAAGGGAATACCATCAGGACAAGGCATCAACAGAGTTTTTTCCTAAATCTAGTTTCCTTTCAGCAATTATTTAGCCAAAATTTTAAATCTCTATTGAAGTGTTGATGATTGAGGGTACTCAGCGTGAGTGATCCAACATTGCTGTAATCATTAGAAGTATCCAGTTGTTGATTGTTGTGAAGCCTCCTTAAATGTCTGATAATGTTGGAGTTAATAAGACTATGGTCTGCCTTTGCTTAATTACAACAATAACAACAAAAACAACAAAGCCTTAATCCCAAAGATATACACACACAACACATTAAAAACAAATACACACGCGAGTGCACGCACAATTTTTTTGGGTGACATGTGACAGATGAACAGGGTGCAATGAATATCGGGAGAAGTTCATGACTCATGAGTTGGCCTCTATGTTAACTGCACATTTCATTTTTGTCAAAATACGTGTGTCAACGTGATAGGACATAAATGAGTATCAGTGAAGCAGTTTTAAACTGCATTTTGTGCACAAACTTTCTATTTGGTTGACGCAACACCTTCACACCAGTAAATGATCCTCTAAGCGCCATACAGGTAACAATGAACAAGGAATTGGAGGACTGATGATGGTGACAGTTGGCTCTGAGGTTGATGACTAACAGCAGTATGGTCCAAAAAATCAATGAGGGGGCAAATGCCATTCATATGATTGTTTTTATTTACTATGGAATGGAACTTAAGTTGTCCAAGACTTCAAGTAAAGAGTAAAGTATTTTTGGTTCATTAAAAGTTTCAGGAGAAAGTCCTGATTAACCTGGGTAATTTGCCTCATGGGTAGGCGAGTTAGTGTATTTTTCTCACAATAAATACACTTCTCACAATAAATACACAGAACAGTACCAATGTAACTTTACAGAGTCCTCTCGCTGCTAAATTTACAAGCTTGTTGGCAACTACAACAACAACAAAGCCTTAGTCCCAAAATAATTTGGGGTCGGCTAACATGAATCCTCATATGTTATCGTGAAAAAATAAATAAATTAAAAAATTAAATTAAATTAAATTAAAAAAAAATAAAAAAATAATAAAAAAAATAAAAAAATAAAAATAAAAAAATAAAAATAAAAAAATCAATAAAAAATAAAAAATAAAAAAATAAAAAATAAAAAAATAAAATAAAAAATAAAAAAATCAACCCCCCACAAGGATTTTTGCCCTCCACTCCGGCCTCTTCAACACCATACTTTCATCCACTCAAAGTAAATTCATATCATTTTCAATTACTCTAATCCAAGTTTGTTTGGGTCTTCCTCTACCCCTCGCCATTTTATCATTTCTCCACTGTTCCGGCCTCTAACCGTGCATCACTCGGTCTCCTTCTCACATGTCCAAACCACCGTAGACGATTTTCCCTCATTTTATCCTCAATGGGCGCAACTCCTACTTTACCTCTGATCACCTCATTCCCCAACCGATCCTTTCTTGTATGACCGCACATCCATCGAAGCATACGCATCTCCGCCACATTCATCTTATGCACGTGACACTGTTTCACGGCCCAACATTCGGTGCCGTAAAGCAATGCCGGCCTAATTGCCGTGCGGTAAAATTTTCCCTTTAATCTATTGGGCATGCCGCGATCACATAGAAACCCTGTAGCACTCTTCCACTTCAACCAACCTGCTTTAATCCTATGAGTCACATCTCCATCTAATTCTCCATCCTTTTGGATAATGGATCCAAGATAGCGAAAAAACTCGGAAGCTTGGATAATATTTCCATCAAATGTGACCGCCCCTGCCTCCCTACTTCCAACTCGCTAAACTTACACTCCAAATATTCGAGTCTTGCTTCGCTAATCGAAAACCTCGAGATTCCAAAGTGTGTCTTCACAACTCCAATTTACTTTCAACACCCTCTCTTGTCTCATCAATCGGCCACAATATCATCTCGCGAACAAAGCATACACTTTGGTATATCATCTTGACCGACCTCGTCATTCGTCCATTATCAAAGCAAAAAGAAAGGGGCTAAGTGCGGAACCTTGATGCACTCCAATCTTTATAGGGAACTCTTCAGTCTTCCCAACACTAGTCTGTACACAAGTACTAACCCCATTATACATGTCCTTGATAATATCAATATATTTCTTTGAAACACCCTTCTTTGCTAATGCCCACCAAAGTACCTCTCTTGGCACTTTATCATATGCCTTCTCCAAATCAATGAAAACCATATGAAAATCTTTCTTTTGATCCCGATATTTCTCCATTATTTGTCTCATAAGATATATTGCCTCCATAGTCGATCTTCCTGGCATAAACCCAAATTGGTTATCCGAAATATCCACAATTTTTCTCAGCCTTTGTGCAATCACTCTTTTCCAAAGTTTCATAGTATGGCTCATTAGTTTGATCCCCCGATAGTTGGCACAATCTTGGACATCACCTTTATTCTTATACAAAGCTTGTTGGCATAGTTGTTAAATATCCCGATACGCGATACGTATCGGCGATACGTATGGTTTCGATACGTATCGCGTAGGGTGTATCGATATTCCCTCCGTATAGTGTGTATCCTACGATACGCGTATCGTATCGTGCGTATCGTCGTGCGTATCGTATCGTGCGTATCGCCGATACGGACGATAGTTGGCACAATCTTGGACATCACCTTTATTCTTATACAAAGCTTGTTGTTGTGTTAAGACAACTTTCACAAGATTAAAACAATAAAGATCTTCAATCCCAGAATCATCTAAGCGTCTGTATCTAGGTTCACAAAGCTCATGCAATTGATACAGATAAAAATCATATACTCCCTCCGTCCCACTTCACTTGGCACTAATTTCCATTTTGGTCCATCCCACTTCACTTGGCACTACCCAAAATGGCAAACTTTTTATAATTTTATATTCACTCTACCCCACCACTCATTCTCTCTCTTCATTTTCCACCACTCAATTTATTCAACCAACACTACTATTTACCCCACTCATTCTCTCTCTTCATTTTCTACCACACATTTCTTTTATTTTATTCTTTTTTCTTAGTTATTGTGCCATTCATTTTGGTGCCAAGTGAACCGGGACGGAGGGAGTATTTATCTCAAACATATGCAAAGCTGTTGATAGACTCTACCAGAGAATCATGACGCAACGGGCAAGAATAGTCAGAGTTATTAAAAGCGGAAGGCAAGAAGCGGGCGAGGGGTACCTTCTCCGGGGGCGAGGAGAGGCGAGAGGTGAGCATTGATTAGGCGAAGAAGACAATATTACCAAGGATAATTAATTAATTAATTAATTATATATATCACCGAAAGGAGATGGAAGAGGAAAAATGAACTAAGTCACTGATACTAGGATGATAATGAGAAAGTAAAGAAAAAGAACCAATAACTCATGTTGTTCCCACCTTGCCTGGTTGTGGTGGAAAGCTGGCCAGAAGTCAAAGATGGACGGACTTCAAAGCGGAATTTACTTTAGACAGAATAAGACAATAAGAAAAACTCACCTCGCCGGAGTTGCCCATTCCTGTTCCCATAGAAGAACCTAGAGCATGGCCAGGTATCTTCCCCTCCATAGCGCGATTCAAAATTGGGTATCTGGAATACAAGAAACGAACTTGTGTATTTAGCTAACCATCTAAACTCGATACCAGAAAGAACATTAAGCATATAGTAATATTACCCAGAGGCACTTGGAGGAACTGGAGGATAGTTACGAGGTTCATGCTCAGCTGGGTAGCTGCGATGTTCATACTCAGCTGGATACCCACGAGGTTCGTTTTCAGATGGGTGACTTCGAGGTTCAAACTCAGATGGATGTCTTTGAGGTTCATACTCAGATGGACGCTTTCGAGATTCGTACTCAGATGGACGGCTTCGAGGTTCATACTCAGCTGGATAGCTTCGAGGTTCATATTCACGTCCACCACCCTTCACAGCAGCATCAACAATAATTTTAGCAATAAAAGTGATGCAGCTTTCTGAACTCATAACAGTAAACATTTAGGACATTCAAATAAAACTAAGTCTCCTCAGATCCAATTTAGGACATCCCAAAATGAGGGTCCGTTCTTTTTTGAGAAATTGAAGGCTATAGTAATCTTTTCAATTGGTAGATAAAAGAATGAATGGAAGTCATTGGTTTGAACAATAGATAATAACTTTGAGAGTACTAATGGAAGAGTGCAACAACAACAACAAAGCCTTGGCCCAAAATAATTTGGGGTCGGCTAACATGAATCCTCATGTGTCATCGTCAAAGAAGGCAGTACAGGTTATGCACAAGGTGATTTTTCTTTTCTTTTTTTGGTTAGGGTTGGGATTTGTTTTTTTTAGGGGGGGGGGGGGAAACAGGAAATAATCCTTAAAAAATGTCTGTAATGCTCGGACTTTTTGGTTTACCCCGCCGGGTCAACACAATTTGGGAACAAGTGTCCGACAATGATACGGCGGCTGGGTAAACCAAAGAGTCTGATCACAGGAAAAGGTCACTTAATTACTGTATAAATGTGTATTTGTGTGTTACTTCTCGCGAAAACAAGGTGATGTAAAAACAATCCCAATGTCAATTAAGACAAGGAATCATCTTGCAAATGAGTATGGTGATAATAGACCCATGAAAATTATGCCAACCATGAACCAGACAATGGTTTATAAGTTCGGGAAAAATTAACGAACGGCGTAGTAACAAAAGTCTGAAAGATCATTAAAGGGGAAACCTAATCCTAATAACGTGTGAGCTGCCATCCCAGAAGCTATCTCCAAAACACAATCACAATATTTTAAGAAAAAGGAGGCGGATTATATTTTAAGAAAAATAAAAGCCACTTAAGGAAGACAATCAATAGTATTTGTGGTTCTCAAAGCTTAATATCTACTATAACATGAATCTGAGCTTGATCAAGAGCATCATGTATCTTTTCTTTTAATTTTTGGTCGACTATTCTTCACCTTTTGTATCCTTGCTCTTTCCGAGACCATTCTATTTTTAGAATTTTTTTTTAATTCAGATCATGGCATTAAATGTTTCAATCAATAGACATATATCCAATTAACGAGTCCAAGGAATAAAGTCAACCCTTCTGTAGGTCCTTTTGAAGTAATGATGAAATGCAGCAAAGTGGTGATGTTTCAAACTCTAAGCCAACGTGTATTTGATCATTTCTATCCACCTTCCATCTATACTTAGCTGATTTAACCCACAATAGCACACACAATAGGCTGCACAAATGTAAATAGTACATCTTCCATCCCCTTTTTTCTGGCCACTAGACAAAATCTTTGTTTAAGAAATGTTAATAAATGCTTTGTTGAATTTCTGCATTTCCATTAATACCCTTCTTTAAAGTTGAGACATACATTAGCATAATTCAAGAAAGATTACCAGGGCATAATGGGAAAATAGATCATTAATTTGCATCGGGCTCCTACGTGGCCAAAAGAATGGGACAACTAAAAATGAGAATGTGGCCATCATAAATGAGACCGAGGAATAGTAATCATTAGATGCGCCAGTGCGCTCACAAGGTTACACCAACTGAGACTGTAAGCAGATGGCTTGAATTGTAAAGCTGTGTCCGGTGACCCTTCCCAGGTCCCCCAATTATTGAATATCCATGCCCTGGACCATCTCTTTAGCGCCTTGATATTGGATAAATCAATTATTCAGCACATAAGAAAACCATGACTTGTGGAATTTTAACAAAATTTTGTACCAAAAATGCCTTAGGCTTCTATAAACCTGCATTTGCAGAACCTTCCCCATATCAAGTCTCACAAACGAGACCCTAACCTCCATACTGTGAGTATTCAAACAAAGTCCAGATCATGGTTTCTCTCGGAGTGCGAATATTGTGCGCCGCTTCTATTTGTCTCTTTCTTTTTGAAGGACATAAATTTCAATTTAGAGGCATTTGCCATGGAAAGGAATAAAAAGTGCTCATATAAGAAAACAAGAGAGGTAAGGGGCCTATAATATGGAAATATAGCCTTGGAGTAGCTTGGGACTGTGTAAGATCATAAATATTCTGTCCAACCAAGCCTTAACTTCGTTTTACCGTGTTTCCAGACAGGTATACAGCTCAGCATACTCATTCTCTATATGTGCTTCAACAACATATGATGGATGGAGTAGATAGTCAAGAGATTACAGATCACTAGACCAGGTATACAACAAAATTACAAAGTATGTTACCTTGACTCGCCTATGACTCTATGAAGATTGTATCGGTATGGATTCAAGTTCCAAATCCGCAAAAAAATAAAAAAGGGTTTGACCAAATGCAGTGTCAAACTGCACACATCCGCCCATGTCATTTTGACTGTGTGCATACAAGTATTTTGGTAAAATAATGGTCAATGCAACAGATTATAAGCTCAACTACTCATCAAAACCAGCTTATCAACCCCCAATGGAAACTCAGCATGTTTGTTAATTTCATAAACAGAATCACTAACCTTAAAGGGTTCATATCCTCCTAAGCTGCCATCATATCCTCCAGAGTGGCTATCATATCCTTGACGCTTGCCTCCTACAGTTGCGGGAGGAGGTGGCCTTCCACCAGGCAAATTTCCTCTGGGATTATATCCTGGCCCTGGCCCGATTGAGACAGGTTCAGCCCCAGGTTTTGCATCTCGCAGGCATCTTGCTCTAAATCTTGACGCAATCTCCGCTAATGCATCTCTAGCGACACCGTAGTTCCCAGACACCTAAATTGTTAGAATTAACAACCTGATCACTGAAACCATACATGGAGACGTCCACATGGAAGGAAAAAAAAAGTAGTCCCATATTGACCGCAACCAATGAAATATGATAGTAATAATAGCATGAACATGATAGTAACGTGCAGGTTCGTATGAATCACCTGCACAAGTTCCTCATCATTGCCTGCACACTTGGGTTTATCTTCCTTCGAGAAAACACGGATGTCAGCTTGGGTTCTCCTCCTCATCTCGTTAATTATATGACCACCTTGGCCAAGAATGCAACCAACCTTACTAGATGGAATAAGAATTCTAGTAGTAATATTTCCTTTCTCAGAGGATTCACTTGTTTTATCTTGAAGATGAAGAATAGCATCAATTGTTCTTGACCTTGGATTCCACAGAGCCTGATAAATTTTAGCATGGAAGATTATTGCTGATATAATCACAAATAAAACTAAAAAGAATTCGGAACAGATTGTTGGAAACACTTGCCTCAATAGAAGAGACGCAAATAACACGTTCATCTGACTCTGCTGATACATCATCAACATGAATGCTAGCACCAGTCTCCTGCTGTAATTGTTTTACATTGGAGCCTCCTTTGCCAATCACCCCTCCAATTTTCGCAGCTGAGCAAATAATTTTCATCGAAAACTCACTTGGAGCTTCCCCACCATGAGCTGGAGAAAAATCATCAAAGCCACCAGGCCCAAATCCAGAAGGCTCGCCACCATATCCTCCCATCCATGGCATTGGCGAAACACCACGGGCATTTGAGGACCGCTCCGACCACAATGGATTTCCTGGAGGTGGTGGCCTATTCGCTATGGGAGGACCACGAGGATGAAAACCTTGGCCCCCATGGGGCACAGGGAAACCAGAAGGGGGTTTATCCTTGCGCGGATTCTGATGCAACAAAGTAGACACTTCATACAGAGCCCTCTTTGCGACAGCTGGTTTACCAGATATCTGCATAAATGACAACAAATGAGAGTTTTTCCAGGATAATGCACCTACAAATCAAATGTAACTTGAGTAAATAATAATAAAGATAAAGAAACAAGATATTTGCCCAAACCCAAATGAAGTTCCAAACTCTGAGGTGCTTGGAAATCAACCGTCAATTTAAAGGAGGCATAAACTCGAAAAGCACATTAAATGGGGAAATTGTATGCACGCAGAAAGAAAAGAGAAAATGGTAGGAGAATAACTTCAGTTCGACTACAGATACCATGTAACGATAAGAGATGCATATAGATAAGATTCCGGTAAGATTACATCACTACAGCCATTTTTTTGTCTGACCCGTATCCGATCACCACATTGGGTGCCGGTTAATGTGGTTCGACCCGGGTCAAACGGGTAGTACCACAAGGGCGGCAAAGCTCTCCTTACAAAGTTTCAATGCAGCTATATCATAGTTACCAGGAACGTGGGACGTTTCGGGACGCGGGACGGGAACGAGGAACGTGACTTTTTAAAATTTGGGTACGCTAGGGGTAGGATCAGTGGGTACGCCAGTTGGGAACGTGGCACACTTTTGAAAGTAATTCGGGTTGCACTACGTACTATGTATATATATATATATATATATATATATATATATATATATATATATATATATATATATATATATATATATATATATATATATATATATGGGTTTTGTTAGGATACCCACCATAGGAGTATCCTAACAAGTGGCCCATTATTTTTAGGACAAAAATGTCCCTCATTCCTCAAAGCAATCATATATATGATGGGGGTAAAATTGTAATCATCAAAGAGAGAGAAAGAGAGAGAGAGAGAGTTAGTATTAAATAAGAGAGAGAGAGAGAGAGTTAGTATATCTCTCTCTCTTTGATGATTACAATTTTGCCCCCATCATACATATGATTACTTTGAAGAATGAGGGACATTTTTGTCCTAAAAATAATGGGCCACTTGTTAGGATACTCCTATGGTGGGTATCCTAACAAAACCCATATATATATATATATATATGATTACAAAGTTGGAAAAGATACTGGTATATAAGCTAATCTCAGGTGAACAGAGGAATAGGATAATGATTTAATAAAAGAATAGGAAATTCGTTTAAAAAAGGATTCCAAATCAACTACGGAAAAAAAAAAAAACTGATTTTTAAGAAATCTGCTATTTACACCTTTAAACTATTTAAACACACCCACTTTTAACTTAAAAGGGTTGTACAATCGATGGGTTTTGTTAAAAAAATTGAGGGTTTGGTTGAACACACCTTTTTATTCTTAAAAGGTTGTACGATCAAATTTTTTATCCGTAGTTTAGGTCGGCGTATTTCGTTCTTATCAAAACCCTTTCAATTCAGGACTCTTTCTCCATAGTCCGATCTTAATCCTTTTTTAAGAGTCCTGAATTAAGGTGGAAATTGAAGATTTCCGGCAACGATTGAAGTGTTTACCGAAGTCAGAATTGAAGATTGAAGGGTTTACGAGATCGAGCAACGCCAATTAAAAGGTCGGTTTATGTTTGTTTTCCTGGTACGACGCTTTTAGCGAATTGGGTCGCGTACCATAACGAATTGGGACGCAAACACACCGCGATCCGGGACGCAGGTCCCGGGACGTGGGACAAGGGTGGGATGAGCGTTCCTGGTATCTATGAGCTATATTCCCAAGGGTAGAACTTGAGACCTTTGTTTAAGCTAGAACAACCCCTTACTTGTTAACCTATGCTTTTGGTGGTCACTACAGGCATCTATCAAGTGCAAGAAAAGAAAAGAAAAAAAAAAAAAAAGATTCCCCTCAACTGAAGCAGGAATGTAATGTAGTAAAACAAAGTTAAGCATAATAGAAAATGGTTACTCTCCAGCCAAGTTGAAATGACTCACCCATCAAAGCATGGGTCTCAGGTGGTAGTTTGAGGGCCTGTAACTTATAAGCAGGTACAACCAACATTTTCATGTGCAGAAGTATGAAGCCTTTTACCAGAAGAGTGCATTTTTCAATTACAAAAGTAAAGCAAGCTTAAGTAAGAAAAACAAGATCAAAGACGGATAACCTCCAGCCAAGATGAGATAATTTTCATACACAAAAGTATGTGCAGAACCATGAGACCTTTCACCAGAATTTTTAATTAGGGACGCCTTGGCAATGGCGGTGTCCTCAACTGTGCCCGAAAGTCGAACACAGAAGAATAGACTTGCTCATGCTCTGAATGAGCCTGCAATAGAGTTTGAACTCAAGTAGCCTCTGGCTAAGCCAAAACATTTGGTTATATTTGAAAATGGAGTCGTAAGAAGCACTGCATCTGACACCAACGCTATGTGACACGAAAGCCACACAAAAGCGACAAAAAATTATTAGAACAAGTATGCCAGGGTCACCTCAAAAGATTATTCACAGATACAAAGGGCTTTTCTGATTTCAAATTTTGACTCATACAAACTTAGCTTGGTGGTTATTTGGTTTATGAAAAAACAGGATGGAAAGTGTTTTTAAAAGAAACTTCCAGAATACCCCTTACACCCTTATTTATTACCCATACAAGTATGAATATTGTTTTTAACTATAACTTTCATAATACCAACTATATTCTTCTTTATTGTCCATCATAAATACTTCTATTAAACTGAAATTAACATTCCAGATAAACGAAAAACCATACATCATATGCAATAAGCTATAGACCATAAACCATAAACTAGAATGTTGAAATCAAGCATGCCCATAATACATATTACATACATAGCTGCATATGACGCAATTTAAGATCACGAGGAAAAATAGCCATCCAAGATTTACAACTTCTTCTGCAGCCATCATGGGACATTTATTTAAAATGTACATTTTGGATTTTTCCAAATTGTTTGTCTATATATCCACAAGTTTTGTGCATTGAGACTTTAACCCTGCTACTAACAAAAATTCCATTTTAAGGCCTTTCAAGTTTACAAAAGAGTCCCAATATAACCAACCTTGAAAAAGTTAATAATATGATTAATTTGAAGCATGTTTGAGATGTGTCTCAGAGTGTTGGGAGAGTGTAGGTGCCAATAATGCTTCCAGTAGAGACACGGGGATGATTCAAAATCTCAGTGCTTCATAGAGCATGATCATACAAACAAAAGGTTTGCCCTCACTGGTGACTAGGGGCTGAGCTGAGGCTAAGCTAGAATTAATTGATGAATTTAGAGCTGCTGTCAGGTTTACCAGTTCATCTCAAAGAATGTCTCAAAGTCTTACTCCAGTAGAGTGAGGTGTCACGAGCCTCAAGTAGCTTACTTGCTTTAAAGATCTATTTCGTTACTTTCGTAAGCCTTCAGTGGCTAGCGCCATAGTACAGTAGATAATTCTTTTATGTTAAAAGATGAATGTGCAGATAGAAATGGCAAAAATATACTGAAGTAGATGCTCCTATAACTGTCTTAGAAGAGAGTTAAATACGACTATATGAATCTGCAATCAAGTATCCTCATCTTGTTTCAAAAATGACTAATGAATAACTTACACAAAAGTACCACAAAGGATTACCTGCACCAGTTCATCTGTGCTCATAGCACAGACAGGAAGCTGTTCTGCAGGTAGCACACGTATGCTTGCACCTGTCTCACTTCGCAATCTCTGAATGACATCTCCCTTTTTTCCCAAAAGACACCCGACCGTATTGTTAGGAACAAGAAGACGAGCAGTGACCACACTCTCACTGTCACTACCATTCTCGGTTCCACCAATTATGTCTTCCTCAACTATCCTGTCGTGAACTCGCAGTAAAGCGTCTTGGGCAGCACAGTGAAGCTCGATGCTAGCATTTTCTTTCCCATTGTCCATATCGCCACTGTTATTCTCGTTATTGTTCTTTCTTGGAAGCTTTGAAGATGGACTGTAGACAATTATCACTCTCTCATCTGAACCAGGAATAGTGTCCGCAACTGTGATTTTTGACTCCGTCTCTTCTCTTAGGGCTTTCACTATCCCACCGCCTTTTCCAATAACGCTACCAATCTTTCTGGAGTGGCAGAGAATTCGGTAGACAGTGTCTGAAGATTCAGAACTTCCAGAAGCTTGTTCATTCCTAGAGCCATCCCATTTCCCTCTTTTGTTACTTCCCTTATTCTTAAACTGAGTAGGTCGTTTCTTGAAAACAGGCCGCCTGTTTACTTCCATATTTCTACTTAATAATAATCAAAGTCAAACAGCAGAACAAAACCTGTGCATGGATCAAGCTGAAGTTATAGGAAAATGGATAAAGAAAGACATAACCATAGAAAAGAACGGAACAGAATCATCATTATATCATCAAGCCTAATTACACTAATTGTAACTTAGGAAGTTGAACATGACTTTGGCATGAAATTACTACAATGCATAAAAAAACAAAACATAATCAGATTCAAGATGGAACAATTTTCAACGGTCAAAATCAGATCAAGCAGCTGGCTATTGAAAGTGCAAAATGCACCAAATCCCTCAAATATCCTCCCTCGTCCTTTTAGCGCACCCAATCTCATGTCTAAACAAAAAGACGAACAGACATTATCACTGCCAGGGGCAAAAGCCATCGCAAAGCATAAGAGGTCACTTGAAACCCCCCCCCCTCCCTCCCCCTCTTTACTTGCAATATAATTAATTTAAACCCCTTTCAGTAATGTTCAGGCTTCAACATATTCTTCTAAAACTATTTTTTTCATGAGCTCCAGCTCTTAACATCTCATTCCTCCCCTAGTCTGTTTGCAGATTCCATCAATAATTGTAATTAAAATAGGAATTGGATCCTTACCAGAATACTACTTTAAATATAATTTCTTTCATTTTATTTCGTGTTTCATTTGAACTTTCTATGGCTTGCTTTCACCTATCCATGTGAATTAGCATTATTTCACTCATGGTTTCACATGACTTAGCCAGGGAAGGTATTATGTGCCGGGAAAATTGTAATCTTCTTACTATACGGGTAATCCTTCCCCTATGATTAAGAAGTATTCAATTTATTTTGACATGAGACTTTAACCTAGATCAAGGAGTGCAGATTCTCGTTCAACCAACCAGCTCACAATGCAGTAACAAATGATAACCATCTTCCATGCCTTATACATGTAACCCAGGAGCTCTTTAGTATTTTCCATCTTCACAATCACATCCTTAATGCAAAATTATCCAAAAAAACACTTTAGTCATTTTGGTTCCCCCTCGAATTCGCCTATATCACCTAGTAACCATCTGATCTCTCCAATCACTGCAAACTCCTCCCCATTTCTCTCTGCAGTCCTATTTTCCTCATTTAGTTTCAATCACACCCAACAATTATCGATAGAAGAGTTTTTGTACACCTACTTCAACTCTCAATTGTCAGCATCATGGAAGTAATTATTCCTTGTAAAATTTTCAATAAATAAGTTAAAGCAATGAAATTCATTATTACCAAGTGTACATACAATAGTTATATTGTATTTAACGTAATTCGATATGGTGAAAGGACTGAAGTTCTTGATAAGTAAACGGCACAGGCAAAAATCAATGAAAGGACGGAAGTTCTCGATAACAAAAACAAAGCAGCAGTTGGTAAAACCATGAAATAAAAGCCCTAAATGATAAGTACTACTTTGAGCATCTCTATGAGCTGAAATTGAAGACACTAAGAATTGCTGTCAACTAAACTATATTAAAACTTTCTCAAATCTCAGCGATTTATCACCCCTAACATGTGCAATCAGGAAATCAATAAATCACAATGCCTAAAAGTACATCAACAAGTGGTCGGTGTAGCTCATTTCCGACATTTCTTTTCGAATACAAATAAAATTCTTAACAAAACTGCATCACATATAGATTAATACGTATGCGAATGTCATTTACACATAACTAGGTTACAATCAATTTTCCCGGAATCGTAATAAGAAAGTTTCATGAGTAATTAAAAAAAAAAAAAATTGAGGAAGCGTACCAATGAAGTGAGGGATGGGGATGCGGAGGCGGAGGCGGAGGCGGAGGTGGTGGTGATGGTGATGGTGGTGGTGGGGTGTGTGTGTGTGTGTTAGAACGACAGTGATTGAGGCTTGGTGGAGTTTCCCATTTGGAGGAGAGGGATGAACAAAGCTTTAGAGGGTCGGTAGGGGCTTAGGGCTCGTTTAATCAGATTTCTTTTCTCTTTTTTGCTGGGCTCGTGTTCAATAATGGGCCAGCAAATTACCCATTGGGTAGGCCGAGATGGAAGGATTTATTTTTGTTCAAGTGAAAATCTATATCTATCTATCTATTTTTATTTTATTTTATTTTTTTGTTTTTTTTTGATACTCGATTCTGCCTTCGGACTAATCCCTGACCATCGCCTACCGACCCTCGGCGGAGGTAAATCGCGGGATATGCCCGAGATAGTCAGGGTGGCAGCACCTCTTATACTCATGGCCCCAAGAGAGCCCTCCTACAAGGCATTTACATCACCAATTAATTGGCCCCAAGTGAAAATCTATATCTATCTATATATATATAAAGGCGCAAGTGCAATCTAGTGCTAACTTTTTCCTTCAAAACATAGATGGTTCTAGAACATTATTTTTTCTTTTAATTTATTGACATGCTCAAACTCCAAGACTCTAATAATAATTAGTGATTGTAGACCACTATGCTCTAATTATTAACACTAACTACCAACTAACTCAGTTTCTAATACTATTATTTTATTAAAAAAATGTTACATTATATATTATCAGTCTACTCTATATTACATAAAATGAAAACTTTATCAATTACAGTTTTTTTTTATCATTTTAAGTAATATTTTTTTTGAAAAATTACATCATGCAAGTATAAAATAAAATATGAAAATATAAATTGACACAAATCATTTATGAACACAATATAGAACAAAAAGGTTATTCATTTTAGAACAAAAAAAGTCATTTATTTTGGGACAGAGACAATAATAAAAAAAAATCAATAAAGAAGATAATTCATCGACTCTCCACGTTTCTCTCTCCTATTATACAACCCTGTTCTTATACAAGTATATATAATATATACTCCCTCCGTCCCATTAATAACTTCACTTTTTGCCAAAACGGGTGTCCCGTTTAAAGCTTCACCTTTCCTAAAATGACAAAGAATCTTTACTATTTCACCCACTCATTATCTCTCCTATTTTACTATTACACTCACAACATTTTTCAAATTTACTATTTCCTCCAATCATTCTCTCTCCTATTTTACTAATACACTCACAACATTTTCCTCACTCATCAAATTTCTTAATTTGCGTGCCTGAATCAAAATGGTGAACTTATTATTGGGACGGTGGGAGTATATACTAGTATTCGTGTGCCCGTGCCAATGGCACACGTCAGTATAAAAAATTAGTGAAGTAAAAAAAAAGATAATGCAACGATACGATATTTTAGCAAATTTGCAAATCAACCTATTAGATCGAAATTTCCAACATACTATTGAACCTGATGGTGTTATACGTCTCCTTCAACCCAAGCATTTTATGCTATTGAACCTGATGGTGTTACCAGTGCCTGCAAGAAACCAATGGAAGTCAACACTTATAACCAAAAACCTCCGAAGCAAAAAGAAAAAATAAAAATTCAACTAACTACTAAAAACTAAAAAGTATCAAAATTTCCAACTATAACAACAACACCAACAAAGTCCTAGTCCCAAAATGATCTGGGTCAATTTAAATAAAAAATAAATTAAGAAAATGGTGTGGGGGGGGGGTTAAAAGAAGAAATAGGTGGAATTAGGAAAAAATGAAAAAGAGAAAAGAATCAATAAAAATTCTCAAAATGTGACATGTTCCATCTATGTATCTAAGTAGATGGGAAGAGGAATAGTACGCAATCACGAACAAATTCAAACCAAAATATTTAGAGATAACAAATAAACACCAATAGAACAGATCAAAACAAACATATTTACAGAAAGTAAATAAAACAAACATGAAATTTGTGGGGAGTACATACATAACCAACTAAATTAAATTGAACTAAACTAAACCTTCCTCCCTACAACTTGACTACTCATTCTCATTCTTCAAGATCCTCTTCGGAATCATTATTTTGGTCCTCCTCGGGTTCTTCTTCTGGATCCTCCTCGGGATCCTCCTCATTCTCATTCCCAACGGCCTCCATAGGCTCGACTCCGCCTAGGTCATTAGCATGGGCCTCCGCAGGGAACTCTAGCTCATGGATTCGACTCAAAGCCACACCCAATGCGGTTTGGGACTGATTATATCTTGTTATAGCTTCCTGCAGTCGAGCTTGCAATTCTTCCATTGCAGTCGAGCTTGCAATTCTTCCATTCCAGACCGTAATTCTGTGACTCTAGTCTCAAGGAGGATTCTTTTGTGTTGTTCACGTAAGTAAGCGTACTCATGATCCTTAGCTTCTTTAGATTTCCTTATAAATTAATCACGTGGGATCTTATCAAGTAGCGGTGCTCGTTGGCCGGTACTTTTCCTTGCTGTTTGGATTGTCCTTGCCATGAACAAATGCCTCAGTGGAAGACGGGATGGATAGAGAAGGTGAAAGGGAGAGAAGAACTATAGATTTGAACAATAGATAATAAATGAAAATATATATCTTTAACAGAAAGAAAAAATAAATAAATCATGTATTAAATTTAATACAACTTACTCGTAAATAGCTTAAATCGAGGGTTATACAAATCATGTGCCCGATTCAATCTGCTTCTGTAATCAAAGAATATAAATTCATTTCTATTCCTATAAGTAAGCATTTAATTTGCAGTGAAAATTCTTTGCATTCCAATTATCAACCAAAAATCTCCTAACACAAGTGCATTAGCAATACACTTATTGCAGCTCAACCAGGCTCATGAACCAACTAACTGGTTCGATTCAGCCATCAGATTTTGCTATTCAGATCTGTTTAAAGCAAGATGATCAATCATCCCTTTTTTCTTTATTCTTGTTTCTCGTATCAGAAATTGAAATAGTATAGTTATCCTTCTTCTCACTCTAATCAAACTGTAATCTGGATATCCCTTGTGACAAAATCAGATCAAGACAAATCTAGTATACAGAAACACCAATCTATTGCAACAAATAGAACATAAATTAAGCGTATGAAATCTACCATAATTACGAAGCTCTGAACCAATCTGAGCAAGACATATCTATATATTGAAAAAGTCAAACATGGATACATGAATAGAAAACATAAATCTTTTTAAAATTTCCAAAACCCTAAACAATTTGGGCAAAATTCAATAGAAACACGAACATCTTCATAACCAATTCCATTGTTTTAATTCTAACCCACAAAATTATCAAATCAAACGTAAATTATGAACTACCTTTGGGGATATAAATGTTACGCTTGAAACTATAAATGTATAAGCGCCAAATCCATCCACAGGCGAAGTAAAGAAACGTCGTCGCAATGTAGATTCAGAGCCAACCCTGTATGAACCTCGAAAGATTTACCCACATTCTCTCCGGCAACAGACTCCTCAGGACTAAACGATTGTAGAATGTCGTCTCCTCCACGAACAGGTTCAAGTAATCCTCCATCGTTGGAAACAGAGGAATTCAAGGTAGTCTATAGCTACTCGCCGACGGCGGTGGGTGTGGGTGGCATCGCCGCCGCCGACTGACAAACGAAAAAGCAGTTATTGCGCTGGCGAGGGAAAGTGGTCGTCTACTGGCGTTTGACGGAGAGAGAGGGAGAAGAGATTGTGGGTGTTTGACGGAGAGAGGGAGAAGAGATCGTGGGAGGGGAAGGAATTTAGGCCGTAGGATTAAAAGCTTAAGATTTATTCCTAGCCACCACTTATACCCAGGCTAAGAGGCAGTTATTTGCTTTGCGTATTGTATTATAGATGGTTTTTAGGTTTTTTTTTGAAGTCATATTCTTTCTACTTTAAAAAAGTCATATCTCTTCTATCGTGCTCTTTTATTTTGTTATCTTACCGAAATAAACACTATCACGTTTTTACATAAAAAAACATTTTTGATAAGATTTTATCTAGAAAATTTTCCAAATTTTGTAATATTAATTCATATTAGCGTCAATTTTTGAAAAATTATTATTTTTATCTTCATTTATAATTTTTACATAGACAGTTGCTTAAAATCTTAACTTTCTTTGAAATAGTTTTTAGTTGTGCATTTAACGCATGGGTGTAACGCTAGTTACTTTTTAATGCAGTATATTTATCTGCCAAAAGGACTTATGTCCAATCAAAATATTGAGCAGGTTTATCTCTCTAATACCAATTAATCCCCATTTCCCCAGCAACACCTACACATCTCCACCATCACCCTCTCACAACTCTGGTCGGGCTACCCTGACCTCCTCTATCATTCGTCCCTTTTTCCACTCTCCCTCAACCTCCACCTACTCTTCCCCAAATACGTTTCCACCTTTTCACCCGGTTAGGACCAATCTAATATTTTATTAAATAGTTAAAAAATTGTTCCGCTTAAGATGCAGTCTTGGACATTGCCTATAGAATATAACTATTTTGGACAATTTATTGCATAAGAAATTGTCCCTAGCGAATATATTTTATATGCTACGAAAGATAATAATTTGAACAACCACAACTTTTCAAGACAGATTTTTCAGACAAAACGTAATTGTCTTGGCAGTTGTAACAGTCAAAAAAGTTACATCGGACAATATCTGAAATTAAATTATTTATAAATAATATTAAAGTTAATATCAAATTCTAAAATCCCAAAAGTCACGAGGGCCAATGTTTGACTATTTATATAATTATATATTTATTTATTGAATACCCAATAGAAAGCCCATCAAACCCAATCTCTCTTTAGCCCATCATCAATTTGATGAGTCAAATAGATACATAGTTATAAAGACTCTTCATTTTTCATTTCTTTCCAAAGTGGGATAAAATTTCACACACAAGTTCCAATAATACCCCATATTTTCTATTAAAACTCTAGCAATACCCCACATTTGAATAGAAAATAAGATAATATTTGAAACTTATTTTACTATCTCTAAGAAGCAAAATATGATATGCATCAAAAGAAGTGTCTTTTGGACTTAAACCTTTCTTAGTAAATATTATCGACTTGCTTTGTGGATAGTGAACATTTAGTCTTCAACTAACTACATTTTATAGTAAATCGAGACAATAAATATCACACATATCATATTATACATATTTAAATTCTTATGATTGTGTTCATTTCGATTTTGAACAAACCCTTTTCTTTGTGAGAATTTTAAAGAACGTAGCCCTCTCGATTCTAAAGGATGCGACCTCACACCAATCTCAAATAGGTAATGCTAATCAAGAATAGACAGTACTATTCCACATTTGCGCTACTAGCATTATTAAGAATAAACTATTCAACTCTTAAACGTCAGCGGAAACACTCTTTGATTTCATCATCGATATGAACATTTATATGTGTTTTATGCTCCACGAGTCTTCCTTAATTAGTTTGCATATTGAACCTATACTATGGGATCTCCAATGTTGCTAGGCTAGGTTGCCACCAAGTAATAACTCATTGTATTGGCTTTAAGCCCATTCTCCTCTTTTAGAATTTGATGTCTTTGAATGATAAAGTTCGATTTGAAAATGAATACCAAAAATGAATCTGATTTTGAGTTGAAGTTAAAGAGGAGAATAATTGAAGTTGGTTTGGAAATCCGGGACGAGGAAGTCAATGCGTTGGATTATGGGTGCACACCCAAGGTGGCCACCCAAAAGACAATAATGCATCAAGGCCAGATTTTGTGGCCATCACCTAAAGCCAAGGCGAGCAAGGCGTGGGTGGCTTAGTTGTTAAGGCGAACACCAGAAGCTAAGGTCATGAGTGGTTGGGCCAAATACGAGCAATTGAGCCGAAGTGGCTAAGTGGGTTTTGGCCAACTGGGACTACTAGTAGATTCGTATCCTTGGTCAGCAAGGTTTTGAACTCCGCTCGCATTAGGGAATTGAGCAGTATAGATACTTTAATTCCCTCTACCATTTTTCGTGGTCTCTAGTGTGATAGGCAACCAATAATTCTAGGATCTCAAACTAGTGATTTCTTTGGGCTACATAAAATTTCTAGTTTGTTTGGTGCGGTTCAATTTTTTCATCCGTATATTTTAGATCTAGGGTTTGCACAGTCAAAAATTTCCAAAATTTGTGAATTAAATTAGAACTTGTAATTGGTGATTCTCTATATTAATAGTATTGTTCTTCCTATGCCCGTGAACGTAGCCAACTTGGTAAAACACGTAAATACTTGTATTCGTGTGCGCGTGTATATTGTGATTATTAATCTTCTCTACTGCCTATTATAATACCCTCGACGTAAATACTACTTGTTCTCTATTTATGCCTTTTGTCAAAAGATTTGCTATATTTTCCTTTGACTTTACATAATCGATGGAAATAATTTCATTCTTTATCAAGTCTGGTATAATTTTGTAACGCGTCTTATATGCCTCGATTTGCCATTGTATATTTGGCTATTTGCTCATGTAAGAGCAGCAATACTATCACAATGTATGCAAATGGATGTAACTGGCTTTGGCCACAACAGAATACCTTATAGGAAATTTTTGAGTCATTTCGCTTCTTCAGCGACTTTATCTAAGGCTATAATTCTGCTTCTATAGTCGAACGTGTATTCACCGTTTGCTTTAATGATTTCCAAGATACCGTTGCACCACGAAGTGTAAAAACATAACCACTTGTGGATCAAATTTGCATCACAATATCCTTATAAAATTGGAGGATTTTTTTGTATAATGCAATTCATAATTCATTGTATGTTTCAGATATTGCAACACTCTTATTAATGCATACAATTATCTTGTCTAGGATTATGTGAATATCGATTAAGTCTACTCATAGTATATGCTAAATACGGTATTGTACAATTCATTATATACAATCAAGCTTACAAGAACTTAATTGTACTTTAATTGAGATATACTTTCTCCTTGATTTTTCTTAAGGTGGCTAGAATGATTAAATGGAATAACAACCGGTCCATCATCACAATGTTCTAATTTTCTTATGACTTTCTCAGTATAATAAGATTGAGTAAGTACGTAACCATCTGAATTTCTTTGAATTCGAATACCAAGAATTACATCTGTCATTCTCATATTTTTCATATCAAAGGCAGAGTGCAAAATTTTCTTGGTTTGGTTAATTACATCTTTATTTGTTCTCATATCTAGCATATCATCCACATATAAACATACAATGACATACCATGTTTATATTGTCTAACTAAACACATTTATCACAAGAACTTGTCCCTTGCGAATTTATTTTATGTGCTTCAAAAGAGAAAAAAGGAATGGGGAAGATGGAAAAATCATATGTGTTTTTTTCCACAAATTGAAATTGTATTTATATAGCCTCATAATTTCTTGAATAATCACAACTTTTCAGTCACTCAGAGACAAAGATTTTTCAGACAGACATAACTGTCTTGACAGTTATAACTGTCAAAACAGTTACATTTGACAATATTCAAAATTAAATTATTTATAAATAATAAATAATTAATTAATATAAAAATTAATTTCAGATTCAAAGACCCCAAGAGCCCCAAAAAAAATTCTGTTTAAGTAATTATATATTTATTTATTGAATACCCAACAATAAGTGTGAGCACCCCAACCCGGAACCTAACGCGTGTCCCGAGCTGGAGAGGCTCAAACTAAGAAATCCCATCTTCATTTTTAAAAACTTCTTTATTTCACATTTAAAAGAAAATCAATTCTCAAACTTCCAAAATAAAATCAACGGATGATATCTCCACTCGGAGGAATTTAAACAAATATTCCAATAAACCATAACTTGATCAATTACATTGAAAACCTTAATTAACATTGTTTAACAAAAGAGTTTTCCATACAACTTATAAAAGAGTAATACTTAAATAGGACTCCCAACAACCTACTCATATACCTATCCTGACAAGTCCCAAAAGCAAGAGTCCAAACTCTTTCCCCGGCCTCACTGGCTCAGTCACCTGTCTCAAAGACAATCTAAAACAAGAAGGGAGAGGGGTGAGAATAAATCTCAATAAGCTATTATGAATGCAACAAGATGCCAAACAAGATGCAACACATAGCATGGTTACACATAACACATTATTAAAGCGATAAACACCTTACGTTACCTCATTTTACATTTCCCGTCTGAACAATAAGTCGTACAACGTGGGAGTAAAACTCCTCTCTTTGGTGAACTGCCTCCATGCACATTCACCGCTTATAGGTCTCATACCCCAGAGATCCATATAAGAAAATCAGATACTTATATGACCCTTTAATAAGAGTACCATATAATATCGCCGCTATCTGTAAGGCTTTTGGCTTAATACAGAAGCATTCCACCTGATCACCAAATCGCAGCGGACTGTAAGGCTTCTGGCTCAATACAGTTGCTAGCGCTCCCACTCTGTGGCCACAGAGGGGACGGTCACAGGTAAGATGAACCTTCAATCACTTATAGAACAAATCCATAACTGATTGAATTCCATTATACCCCCGAATCACATATAATATTCAAGCACATAATAGATACTTGAAATAAAATCCACAAAAAGGATGATAATATAACAACATGGTAAAATATACTCATGTTAAATCAATAATATAGTGCAACATTCATTTAATACACTAAGCATAATACCATCAATGAATATAAATTCAAGTAAGGTAACAACATAACCGAATAATCCACACTGGGATACAGTATGCCAGATAATCCACAATTGGGATACCATATAACAATATACCAAGTAATCCACTCTGGGGATACAGTATAACAATGAGCCAAATAATCCACACTGGAATACAATACAGGATGTAATACATATACATTCTCAACTAGCGCAATAGTGTAGCTTATAGTTTCTACACTATTCAAATTAATCACCAAAGGTATGGGAGCAATTAAGGCCACCCTGAACCATAAGCCATTCCTACGAAGTCATTACTCATCCTTGAATAATCTTAATAAAAGTTCAAGATCTACTTCCCAAGTTTGAACCACTTTGATGAAGTCGCGAATCAAGCTTATCAATCATTTTCTGAACAATATTTAACTACTCCCACAATTCCACTATGACCAAATAAGACTTCAAGGCCTAGCCAAGGAATTCTACCTTAACCTAGGTTAAAAAGGATTAATTCATATCCGGGTTGGATTAGGTTCTACTAACTTATAATGGTTGGGAGTCATGCCACGAGGTTATTGATGAAAATCAGCAAGAAAGGAAACTGGGAAGGTTCTGGTGACATGGGCGACCGCCCAAGTCACCATGGGCGACCGCCCAAGAAGGGTTTCAAAAGGGTGCATACTACTGCCGTGCTGGGCGGCCGCACAAGGGCTTATGGGCGACCGCCCAAGAGGGATTTCCAGCACTCTCAGATTTCAAGTCTCTTTTCACATATACTCTTTTTCCCTTTTATAATCTTTCTTATTTTTATAAATACCAAAAGGATCTTCTAACTTTCAAACCTCATTCTAAATCATTTAAACCCCAAATAATATAACCCTAGATCATTTACCACTAAATTCTCCACCCATTTCACTACCACATTTCAAGTTTAACCTTCTTAATCTAACTCAACCCACTTTCTTACACTCTTGATCATCTTCCTTAAACCACAACATCATTCTATAACATTAACCAATTTCTAAACTCCAAGAAGATTTTCCAAAGCATCAATTAACCATTTTAATAACAATAACAACACCAAATAGTTCATGAACATTAAATAGAAGAGAAGACCATAATAACTCACATCATTAAAAGTATACCAAGCCCTTTTTCTACTTCTTTCTATCCAAATTAAATAAACTCATAATCTTTTCCAAATCAAAGTAAGATGTATATAATCACATACACTAACTCCATTAAGGTCATTAACATCTTACATTCATTATACCCTCATTTCTTCAACTTAAACCCCCATCTCATAACTAAAATCAATTAAATCTTAAATAACCATTTTACTCAAATAACATCATTCAAAAATACCACAATCATTTTATTTCCACAAAATATTCATAAACACATAAAGTGAGCAATATTTAGAAAGAAGTCATAATAACTTACCTTAGATTTTTAGGATAAAATGAGGATCTTCTTAGCTTGATAAACTCCCCTAGATGCACCAAGCACAAAAGTACAATTGGATTGGAAAATGGAGAAGAATTGGTCTTGCTAGAAACTTGGAAGGAGAGGCTTCCATGGAGGAGCTTCCATGGAAATTCTTGGGAAGAAGGAAGAGAGAATGATGAGGTGAAATGGGGAGGATGGAGAAAGTATGGGAGGAGTGGTAGGCTTTTGACTAATGGGAAGGAAAGGTGAGGGAAATAAGGGGGAAGTCATGGCCCCCCATTCCCAATTAATTTAAAGGTTTTCCACATCTTACAATAAAGCCTCTAAATGTTCAAGAAATGCAATTAACTCCTTTTCTTTCTTTCTCTACACCATGAAATCCTAACTACACTCATTTATTTATTGTCAATTATTATACTTCCCCCATGAACTTTATTTTATTTTTCAATCATCTCATCCTAATATAAGAAGTCAAGGATATAAAATGAACACATAATATTAAAAATAAATAATAAAAGCATATAATATGATGCTAAAATATTGCCTAGGGTTAGGGTCGTTACACTCACTCCCCCTTAAAGAAAATTCGTCTCGAATTTTAAACTTGCTTACCTTAAGGATCAATAACAAAGGTTACCTCTCACGCATTTCAAATTCCAACTTTCACATAGTTTCCTTAACGGCATGATTCTTCTATACATTTTTACAACCCGAATACTCTAGGATTTCAATTCCCTAAACTACAATTCTAATAATTCTCAACGGTTCTCCCGCATAAGTCCAATCCGTCTAATCATCATTAGTGGGAGAACTCCATACAAACGAGGGATCATGCAAATAATTTTTTTCCATACCAAGCTTCACACAGTACCACTTCAATGCTAAACTAAAACTGCTATTATACACAACTCGCTAAGGTTAATTAAACTCCTCAAGTTGAAAGGAAGTCCATAACACAATACACCACCTATTCTTCAAGAATTTAGATAGTCTTCTAATCTCTTCCTTTCAAGTAACTAAATTCTTCAAACTCTTAGGATCATTAACAACTCTCAAAGGGAGCTTCAAAAAGATAAGGTTTCTTCTTAAATAACGCAACACAATTGCAGCCACTCCAGAGTAGAGGATAAGAAAATTCCGCCTTATCTAAGTTAACTTCCTCGAAACATACGCTATCACTTTCCCATTTTGCATAATATCACAACCTAATCTTTCTTTAATACACACCTAAAATTTTCACAAAGTCCTCACATCCACTAGGTAAGGTAAGGATCGGATCTATAGCCAATCTATTCTCCATCTTTATCAATATGATTCATCCTTATTACATCCTACACCATTTATATATTCTTTAGAGTTAACTAAATCAATTATTTTACAATTCTCAAGAATTCCCTAAAAATTCCTTCGGTAGCACTTACCAGCCCAAAGATCACGGACTCAATCCTCACAAGATCCATGGTAACATGCGAGTTTAAGACTATAGAACCCAAAATTTGGAATCCTCTCGAGCCAACTCATACTAGCTAAACTTTGCATACAAGGACTCCTCACAAGGATATAAAATCAATTAAATCTTAAATAACCATTTTACTCAAATAACATCATTCAAAAATACCACAATCATTTTATTTCCACAAAATATTCATAAACACATAAAGTGAGCAATATTTAGAAAGAAGTCATAATAACTTACCTTAGATTTTTAGGATAAAATGAGGATCTTCTTAGCTTGATAAACTCCCCTAGATGCACCAAGCACAAAAGTACAATTTGATTGAAAAATGGAGAAGAATTGGTCTTGCTAGAAACTTGGAAGGAGAGACTTCCATGGAGGAGCTTCCATGAAAATTCTTGGAAAGAAGGAAGAGAGAATGATGAGGTGAAATGGGGAGGATAGAGGAAGTATGGGAGGAGTGGTAGGCTTTTGACTAATGAGAAGGAAAGGTGAGGGAAATAAGGGGGAAGTCATGTCCCCCCATTCCCAATTAATTTAAAGGTTTTCCACATCCTACAATAAAGTCCCTAAATGTTCAAGAAATGCAATTAACCCCTTTTCTTCCTTTCTCTACACCATGAAATCCTAACTACACTCATTTATTTATTGTCAATTATTATACTTCCCCCATGAACTTTATTTTATTTCCCAATCATCTCATCCTAATATAAGAAGTCAAGGATATAAAATGAACACATAATATTAAAAATAAATAATAAAAGCGTATAATATGATGCTAAAATATTGCCTAGGGTTAGGGTCGTTACAATAAGTCCATCAAGCCCAATCACTTTAGCCAATTATCAAGTGTACTCACTACCGGTGTAGTAATATGCACAAGCAGGGGTCGAACCACAGAGACTCGTTGGTTTAACAAGTAAATTTAATTAATGCTAAAAGTAACAAAATGGGTTTTGATTTGGTTTATTAAAACTAAGTACGAAAGAAAATTAAAACAATTAAGCAACTAAAGTAATAAATAAGCAAGTTAGCAAACGAAATTCAAGGATTTAACAACTAGCTCACGGATTAGGTTCACCACATATTATCCCTTTATGCCCTTTTGAATGATAAAATATTAATTGGGTTTAGGGCTTCTTCGCTTTTGTAAGAATTGGGACGGTTCGATTGCCGGATTGCAATTCTTCTATTGAATAATTATCAATTATCACGCAAGATCAAATTGACAACAACTCAATTCATTAAGCATCAAAGAATTAATGAAGCCTAGACTCAATCGATTCACGCAAGATCGTCAATCGAGTCTAATCATCCTAATAGTGTTCATGCACAATTCCCCACGCAAGTGCAGGACTTGTACCAAATAAAAATTAAGAATATTAGAATGAACTAACTCCACAATTAAATGAAACTTAAATATATAGCATAAAGTTCAAATACGGGCTACACCAATCCGTGAACTACAAAGAAATTAGCTACTCATGTTCCGGATAAACATCACAAAACATGAATAGCAACAAAACATCAAACCTGAAATCCTTGCAAAAACCTTGAAAATAAACTCTTTAATCCTTGAAAACCTAGGCAAGAAAAGTAAGACAAAAGGTCCCTAATAAAAATAATAAAGGGAGTATATATACTCCTCCATGCAGTCCTAGTCTAATTAGGAAAACAAAATAACCAAATCTCTCAAAATCTGCTTCAAAATCCTTGTTGACGTCACAATACGCGTCCTGGAACGAGTCGTGATAATTAGCACGAGTCGTGCCCTTCAATTCCAGTCGTGAGAACGACTCGTGCCAGGCCCCTCCATTCGTGCTGAGTAACAATGCTGGAAATAGCCATGGCCTCCACTCGTGAGAACGAGTCGTGCCCTAGGTGCCCATTCGTGCTGAGTAGCTGGTTGAAATTGGCTTGACTCCATTCGTTCCCAAGTCGTGCTCTACTCTTCTTCAGTCGTGCTCCACTCGTGCCAAATGCAGACTTGCCCCATTTTGACTCAGCTTTGACCTGGCCTTCGTCCCTTGACCGTGCTTGACCCCGAGCTCGACCTTGACCAATTTGCTGCCCTTTTTCCACTGATAATGAACTTGCACGCTCCACAAGATTTCACAATCCAAATACAAATAAAAAGCCAAAAAAAATAACCTCAAAAGATCATTGTTTTCTCACACCTCCTTACATAACACAATGTCATTCAAATACATCAAAACTAAACTAAATACATCAAAAATCATTGTAAATAATCTGGAAAACATAGGCAAAATATATGTATCAAATCCGCTCATCAAATTTCCCCACACTTAGACCATTACTCGTCCCTGAGTAATATCCTAACTCCAATCTAAAATTGGTCTAAAACAGATGTGCGAGAGAAAATGATACCTAGCCTCCTCTAACCACCAATACTAATCAAGTACAATGATATCGGAGTGTACAAAACTCCGTCTCCAAAACACTCCTCAAAAGAAAACAATGGCCCTAGCTTGACATCAAACTCCATGATAAAAATGATCGTCCAAACTAGGGCCCTCACAATGTTAGTGGGGGGAAACTAAAATGTCCTAAACTTTCCCCCACACTTGCTCACACTACATTAAGTACACCCTCGATAAAAAAGTTAATGTTAAGTAAAAAGGGTGCTCAACAAAAACTTACCTCATGCTATTCTCCAACCCCCCTTATTACTCCAAGGTGCACGAGGATTTCTATCTTAACGCCTCTAATCACAAACCTCCATCTCCAAAAAATGATCCTACCCGAACTCCTAACTCCCCCTTATGTCTCCACGCCGGTGAATAAGGATGTTTTCGCTCAAATTCTCACCTTTTGCCTAAGTGCCCTTTCGGGTTTTCACTTAGCCACTCTATTTTTTATTTTTTTTTTTTTTTTTTATTTTTATTTTTTTTTCAATATATATACATACAGTACAAAGGCACCGCCCTTCCCCCACACTTAAACTTCACAGTGTCCTCAATGTGTGCACAAAAATAGAAATAGGACAGTTTAAATGTAAAAGGGAAGAGTATAAGAAACAATACCATCAATATCTCGGGCCGAAGCCCCCATCTGGAAACTGGGCCTCACGGGCCGCCTGCCGCTGCCTCCTCCTATCAGCTCTCCTAATCATCTCCTGAAAGTGCTCGTCTGGGACCGGCTCAAAATGTCTGGGCTCGGGCTGCTGTATCCAAAGCTGCTGCTGATAGACCATTCTATTCGTGGTCTCTACCCTATCCTCCAACGCCTCTAGTCTATCATCTTGAGCATCCCAACGCCTGTCCACATAGTCAAACCGGGTGCGCCACATCAAGTTCTGCGCCTCCCTAGCCTCACGCTCTTCTCTGTATCTCCTCTCTCTCTCCTCCGCATCTCTCTGGAACTGAGCATCTAGATATGCTCTCATATCACCCCAATAATCAAAGGCTCCAGCCATCCTCGACTGATCCTGCCCATGGCCTGCAAATCCTCCACTAGTCCCAGCCTGAAACGGCTCTCTCATCTGATGGTCCTCACCACCCTACTGATCATCACCCTGCTGCTCTTGCTGCTGCTCTTCTTCATCATCACTCACTCTCTCACCCATATCTCTCCTCATGTCTCTCAATGTCATATCGGCCACAAATGGCATCCTCCAATCTCTAGCATATGGCCCAGCAGGAAATACCACTCCCGGAGCACACCTGAAGCTCCTATCACCACCATAAGTAAAGGTCAACGCCTCATTCTGCCCAGAGATCCGCTCAAATGTATCATATCGGTATAAGAAAAACCGATCATAGAATAAAGGCCCCTCCACCTTGCCTACCGATTTAGGATGATTACGCACAAAGTTTTCCACTAACAAAGTCACCATACCACCCACCGGGATGTTCCCATTTCCATTAACTCCCAACGCCTCACACCTCCTGAAAAACAGATCGACCCAATCCGGAATCACAGTATTAGACGGTAAAGCACATTCCATGGTCGCAAACTGTAGGGCATTCATCTGCGCCGGCTCCCCATTGGCGTAGAAGGTCATAGATAAACCCCTATAAAGGAGTTTCCACGCGGGATGGGAGAGAGATTTCATGACCACATAAGGTTTCTGCATAAATTTCCCTGTCAACTCGAAAAAGAATGTCTCAACAGTCCTATCCCTCTCTGACCACTCTCCTCTGGGCTCACTCACGCCCAAATACTCTCGAGCTGCAGCATATGACATAACCCTCGTAATATCATTTGTATTAAAACGCACACTCCAAATCCCATTCTCCTCACGTCTCTCTATAGTAGCCAAAAATTCAAGCGTCACTCGCTTGTATACTCCCGCACTTTTGCCCAAGAAGCCTCCCAATCCAATGTTGTTCAATAATCCCGAAACCAAACCATATAGTCCCAATTTTCTCAATGTATCCTCACACAAGAATCTCGTCACTTGAACAACCCTTCCATTCGCCAAATTTCTCCATTTATTCTTTTGGGAATCCGTCAATTTAGTTAAACCCATAAAATCATCGGGGGTGCGGATGGGTTCCTCAATCACAATATTTCTTTTCTTCCTAGGCTGAGTATCCACTGCTTTACCCTTATCTTTTGTTCTCCCCATTATCAAAACAGTGAAATCAACAACCAACAATTTTTCAAACAACAAAAATACTACTCAACCAAACAACAATGTTCTTTCCACCAAGCACACCAATTACCAACCACACAACTTAAAGTTCGAAGGGGAGTAGAAACAGAAATTACCTTCAAACAGTTTAGATCACCGGAGAAATTGGCCGGAGTTTGGCCGGAAAATTCGCCGGAACTTGAGAAGAAGGTCGGAAAAGATGAAGAAGATCAATGCCACACAAACCTCCAAAGAATTTTGCTTCAATTTGCACTCCACTCCAAGCAATCGACACACCCTCCACAATATCCCAACTTCAAGCTTTGCTTCAAGAAATCTTCAAAAAGATGGAATTTTGGGCTTAGCTTTTTGGTTTAGAGGGGTTAAATGGGATGGGGAAGAGGATTTGGTGGGTTAGGAGTAGGGATTTTAGGGATTAATGGAAGAATTTTAGTGAGAGGAAGGATGGGTTCTTGAGTTTAGGGAAGAGAGAACAAAGGGGAAGAGGGGCGGCGGTTTTGATTTTGGAGCTAGGGCACGACTGAAGGGTTATTAGGAAACTGATGGTGAAATTTTAATTTTGGCACGAGTCGTGCCATTTAGCACGAGTCGTGCTCCCTTGTCCAGTCGTTCCCACGACTCGTTCCCCAGACCTCCATTCGTTCTGAGTAGAATGGCTCTCTCTACCACTCGTGCTCCCACTCGTGCTATTGAGCACGAGTCGTGCTCTGCCTGGGCCAATTTTTCAAAATTTTTCTTTTTCTTTTTTTTTTTTTTTTTTTTTTTTTTTATAAGGCCCAGGATTTTTAGCTCCTCCATGCACGTTTTTCTTTGCACATCAATGAACACAAGAAATACCTTTCAAGAAGACACAGTTTAATGAAAAGAATTACAAATACAAATTCGGGTTGTCTCCCGGTGAGCCGCCCTATTTTAAAGTCTTTGGCTAGACCGTTTGCATGTCGCATTGGACACACATTTTGACCGCACTTTCGTTGCCTACGTCCCCATTAATGTGGGCGGACTACCCACAAGAATAGGCTCAGGTCACCGTAGTTCGACACGTTTACGAAATAAAAGACACTTAAAAGCGGAAGACATTTTGTTCTTTTTTTTTAATAAAATTCACCACCCCCACACTTAAATCATGCTATGTCCTCATGGCATAGACCACGAAAGACACAAGACAATTCAAATGCAACGATGAAGAAACTAAAACGAAAATACAGAAAACAGTAAATGTTACCTCCATTGGGTTGCCTCCCAATCAGCGCTTTTGTTGTAGTCGTTAAGCTCGACATTATGCCTCAACGGAACTAGGTGTCCTCCTCCGAGTCCACCAACTCAATCACGTCAATCTCATTGATGTCTTCCAAAATTGACACCCCTTCGTAATATGGTTTCACTCGATGACCATTGACTTTAAACACATTCCCATCCTTTGGATTCTTGAGTTCAACTGCTCCGTGCGGATACACACGCACCACATCATACGGGCCCGACCACCTAGAACTTAACTTACCCGGAAAAAGCTTCAATCGAGAGTTGAAGAGAAGGACTTTCATACCCGGTCTTATAAACTTGGGCTTCAAATTTTTGTCGTGGTACCGTTTGGTCCTCTCTTTATACAATTTTGCGCTCTCATAACTATCTTGCCGGAGCTCCTCAATCTCATCAAGTGCAAGCAATCTCTTTTCTCCCGCAACATTCAAATCCATGTTTAATTCCCTCACAGCCCAATACGACTTGTGTTCCAACTCCACCGGGAGGTGACATTCTTTCCCATACACTATCCTAAGATTTCGGACTCATTCCAATGGGCATTTTTGTATGTCGTTACGTATGCCCACAATGCATCCCCAACTTTAATGCCCAATCTTTCCTGTTGGGACGCACTGTTTTCTCAAGAACACCCTTTATTTGCCGATTGCTTACCTCCACTTGTCCCGAAGTTTGGGGATGATATGCTGTAGCAAGCTTATGCACCACCCCATACTTTTTCAAAACTGCATTGAACCTTTTGTTGGTGAAGTGGGTCCCTTGATCACTGATAATTGCTCATGGCATGCCATACCGCTGAAAATATTCTCACAAACAAACTTGCAAACGACATTAGCATCATTAGTTCGGGTGGCAATTGCCTCCACCCACTTTGAAACATAATCAACAAAGCAACAAGTATGTACAAATAACCGTGGGACGGGGAAAGGGTCCCATAAAATCAATGCCCCACACATCAAATATATCAACAACAAGATTACTTTGTAAGGGCATCTCATCTCTTTTCCCTATGTTCCCGGACCGTTGACACCTATCACATCTAAGGCAAAACTCTTGAGCATCTTTAAACAGAGTAGGCCAATAAAGACCCGATTGCAAAGACTTTCCTAGCGGTCTTTTGGCCACTAAAATGACCCCCACATTGGAGTTCATGACAAAATCTCAACACGCTACTCGCTCATGGTCCGAACACATCTCCTAACAATTTTGTCCGGGCAAATTTTCTATAGATAAGGATCATCCCAAATGTAATGTTTCACATCTGACTTAAACTTGCGTTTTTGGTCATAGGTGAATTGTGGTGGGAATATATTAGATACCAAGTAATTGACAAAGTCTGCATACCAAGGTTCTTGGACATGTATGGCAAGAAGTTGTTCATCCGGAAAATTTTCATTGACCGGAATCACACTCTCCTCGATATTAAGATATGAATAGTCCTCAAGCCTCGATAAATGGTCCGCCACCACATTTTCAGTCCCCTTTTTATCCCGGATCTCTACATCAAACTCTTGTAACAATAACATCCACCTCAACAAACGAGGCTTAGCATCTTTCTTATTTAACAAATGTTTCAATGCAGCATGGTCAGAATAAATTATCACCTTTGACCCTAGCAAGTAAGAACGAAACTTTTCCAATGCAAACACAACGGCTAGAAATTCTTTTTCAGTTGTGGTATAGTTCAGTTGTGCATCATTAAGTGTCCTACTAGCATAATGAATCACGGAAGGCAATTTGTCGACCCTTTGTCCCAAAACAGCCCCAATAGCAAAGTCCGAGGCATCACACATGATCTCAAAAGGGTGAGACCAATTGGGACTAGAAAGAATGGGGGCACATGTCAACTTTTCCTTAAGCAAATTGAAAGCATCAACACACTCTTGGTCAAAAATGAACTCCGTATCCTTGGCAAGCAAATTACATAAAGGCTTACAAATTTTTGAAAAGTCTTTTATGAATCGCCTATAGAAACCCGCATGCCCTAGGAAACTTCGCACACCTCGATCGAATTCGGGAGGTAATTTAGCAATCACATCAATTTTAGCCCTATCAACCTCAATCCCCTTACTTGACACAATGTGACCCAACACAATTCCATGCTTTACAAGAAAATGGCATTTTTCCCAACTCAACGTCAAGTTGGTTTCACAACATCTTTTCAAAACAGATTCCAAGTTCTTTAAGCAATCATCAAAACTATCTCCTATAACAGAAAAATCATCCATGAAAACCTCAACACACCTTTCAATCATATCCGAAAAAATGGAGGTCATGCACCTTTGAAATGTCGCAGGTGCATTGAAAAGCCCGAAGGGCATCCTCCTAAATGCGTATGTGCCGAATGAACATGTGAAGGTGGTTTTGGATTGATCTTCAGGGGCTATGGCAATTTGATTATACCCCGAAAAGTCATCAAGAAAACAATAGTAAGAGTGACCGGCCAATCTTTCTAACATTTGATCAATAAAAGGCAAAGGAAAGTGATCTTTCTTGGTCGCAGCATTTAGTTTTCTCAAGTCAATACACATCCTAAGACCGGTCACTTCTCTCATGGGCACATCCTCACCTTTTTCGTTCTGAACTATAGTGATGCCCGATCTTTTTGGTACAACTTGTACCGGGCTTACCCACTCACTCTCAGCCACTGGGTAAATAATACCCGCATCTAGCAATTTCAGGACCTCTTTTCTCACGGCTTCCTCCATGTGAGGATTCAGTCTCCGTTGTCTCTCCCTAGAAGGTTTAGCATCATCTAAGAGATGGATTCTGTGCATGCACATTGTGGGACTAATTCCCTTAATGTCTTTCAATGTCCACCCAATGGCCTCTTTATATTCACACAAAACAGCAATCAATTGGGCCTCTTGGTCAGTGGACAAATCCGAAGCAATTATGACAGGTAAAGTCTCTCCCTCTCCTAAAAATGCATATTTTAAATTTGACGGGAGAACTTTCAACTCAAGGACTGGGGGAATCACAATAGAAGGCGCCAACTTCTCATTGAAGTGGCCTAGGGGGTGAAACGGGCCATCACTAGGATGGTGCTCGTCGGCCTTCTCCACAGCCATCAGTTGAGCATCCGCATTATCCCTAGCTTTCTCACCGCCCATTGAAATCAATGACTCTAACTCCTCACAATCCCTCTCATGCCATGCAATCTCACGCACACAATCATCAACCTCATCAAACTCATCAACAAACATGCAAGACTCATCATGACCAACCGCATTTTTCATTACCTCAAAAACGTTTATTTCAATTTTTTCACTTGCGACAGTCATGGAGAGAGTGCCACTAGCAACATTAATTACGGTGTTGGTCGTTGCCATGAATGGTCTCCCAAGCAAAATGGGTGAATCTCGGCGACTACCCTCACCGCGAGGCATCTCTAGGACCACAAAATCCACAGGAATGATCAGTGACCCAACTTGAACTAAAACATCCTCTACAATGCCCAATGGTCTTTTTATGGACCGATCAGCGAGTTGTAGGGCCATCATAGTGGGTTTTAGCTCGGGCAAACCCAACTCAAGATACATGTAATATGGCAACAAATTAATGCTTGCCCCAAGATCAAGCATAGCTCTCACCGTGTGAGAATCCCCCAAAGTAATGGAAATTAGAAAACTCCCGGGGTCTTTCATTTTCGGTGGAAGACTATGTTTTACTACAGCGCTTGCATTCTCACCCAAAAACAATTTCTCATCTTTCCCATACTGAATTTTCTTGGAATTAAGTTCCTTGAAGAATTTGGCATACGCAGGAACATTCTTGATCACATTTAACAAAGGCAAATTTATATTAACTTTTGAAAACATGTCAATCAATTCTTTCATTTGATGATCAAGCTTGTTCCTCAAGAATCTGCCCGGGAAAGGAACAGGGGGTACATATGGCTTGGGGTTGGACTTTTCTACATTCACATTTTGTCCCAATCCATTAGTACCCTCATCATTAGACACAACATCCTCAACAACAACATTTTCCACAACAGGGGATTCCACAGCAGGGGAGTCAACAAGAGGGGGTGTAGGAGGAGAAGAAGGAGAAGCTACCTGATTGTCTACCTGTTTGCCACCAAGTAGGGTGAAGATGGCCTTTGCTTGCTCCCCTTGGCTAGGGAACATACCCGGTTGTCGTCCCTGTAATGCCTCCGCTAATTGACCCATTTGGGTCTCCAACTTTTTCATTGCAGCAGCTTGATTGTTGTTTGCTTGCTGCTGTTTCGCCCTTGCTTGGAGCTGCTCCGCTCTCATCTGATCCATTGCCTCTTCCCAAGGCTCTTTCTTCCTTTCATAAAGCCCCTGCGGTGGTGGTTGGGGGTGGAGAGGTTTATTCGGCTGTTGATTACCTCCCCAAGAAAAATTAGGGTGCTTCCCCCATCCAGGATTGTATGTCTGCGAAAATGGATTGTTCTCAAGGGAACCTCTCGCATATAGCCTTGCATCGCCTGTACCTGCTCATGATTATACAAATGGGGACTAGTGGTGGGGCAAACTTCATAAGAATGAGTGTTAGATCCACAAGTTACACAACTATCATGCATGGCATTACCAACAGATGACACATTGGAAGTAAAATTGAAAGTATTATTCATGGCCAATGTATCAAATCTTTGATTCAAGAGTGCAATTTGTTTAGCAAGCTCATCATTCATTCCTACTCCATTCACACCATTGGTTTTACCCCTTGACCCTTTTTGTTGCGAATTAGATGATAATCTCTCAAAAAGATCTTGGGTCTCTTCCGCAGTTTTGGCTCCTAAGGAGCCTCCGGCTGCGTTATCCACCATAGCCTGATCGGCTTGTGTTAATCCCCCGTAGAAAGTTTGATGAAATAAAGGCAAAGGAAAATTATGATGGGGACATTGCACCAAGAGCATCTTAAATCTGTCCCATGCTTCATGAAACGCCTCAAATGAGTCCTGTGTGAATCCAATGATTTTCTGTCTAAAGGTGGCTAATGTGGCATGTGGGAAATATTTTCTCAAAAATTTATCATGCAATTCATCCCAAGTATTAATGCTTCTAGGTGGGAGCAACATGAGCCACTGCTTAGCATTATCCCTCAAAGCAAAGGGAAAGCATTTTAGTCTTAAGTGCTCATCAGTCACACCGTCTCTTAATGGGAAACTCGACACAATCATCATATACTCCCTTAAGAAATTCAAAGAATCTTCAGAGGCAAGGCCATGAAATTGAGGGATCATGTTAAACAGATGGCCTTTTACCTCATAACTTTTTGTTGCCTCATTCAATACAATGCATGACACAGATGTGTCCACCCGCGGCCTAGAGAAGGCATCCATGGTGGGTGCTTGCAAAGCCATTTCAATTTTAAATTCTTCTCCCTCGGTGGAAGAAGTTTCTAATTCACTCAAAGTTACTTCTGTCTCGGTGACGTGTTTCGCACCGCATCGCTCTCTTGAGTAGAGGGAATGCCTCTCTCAATTCTGTCTATATCTCGTTCAAAGGAATCAAATTGGGATCCAATGAGCGGCGACCAAACATGCACCGATTAAATAAACTTGTTAAAAATCACAACAAGTCCCCGGCAACGGCGCCAAAAACTTGATGGAGAAAATTCCACTGTGTAATAAAATCCGAGCAAGTGTACTCACTACCGGTGTAGTAATATGCACAAGCAGGGGTCGAACCACAGAGACTCGTTGGTTTTAACAAGTAAATTTAATTAATGCTAAAAGTAACAAAATGGGTTTTGATTTGGTTTATTAAAACTAAGTACGAAAGAAAATTAAAACAATTAACCAACTAAAGTAATAAATAAGCAAGTTAGCAAACGAAATTCAAGGATTTAACAACTAGCTCACGGATTAGGTTCACCACATATTATCCCTTTATGCCCTTTTGAATGATAAAATATTAATTGGGTTTAGGGCTTCTTCGCTTTTGTAAGAATTGGGACGGTTCGATTGCCGGATTGCAATTCTTCTATTGAATAATTATCAATTATCACGCAAGATCAAATTGACAACAACTCAATTCATTAAGCATCAAAGAATTAATGAAGCCTAGACTCAATCGATTCACGCAAGATCGTCAATCGAGTCTAATCATCCTAATAGTGTTCATGCACAATTCCCCACGCAAGTGCAGGACTTGTACCAAATAAAAATTAAGAATATTAGAATGAACTAACTCCACAATTAAATGAAACTTAAATATATAGCATAAAGTTCAAATACGGGCTACACCAATCCGTGAACTACAAAGAAATTAGCTACTCATGTTCCGGATAAACATCACAAAACATGAATAGCAACAAAACATCAAACCTGAAATCCTTGCAAAAACCTTGAAAATAAACTCTTTAATCCTTGAAAACCTAGGCAAGAAAAGTAAGACAAAAGGTCCCTAATAAAAATAATAAAGGGAGTATATATACTCCTCCATGCAGTCCTAGTCTAATTAGGAAAACAAAATAACCAAATCTCTCAAAATCTGCTTCAAAATCCTTGTTGACGTCACAATACGCGTCCTGGAACGAGTCGTGATAATTAGCACGAGTCGTGCCCTTCAATTCCAGTCGTGAGAACGACTCGTGCCAGGCCCCTCCATTCGTGCTGAGTAACAATGCTGGAAATAGCCATGGCCTCCACTCGTGAGAACGAGTCGTGCCCTAGGTGCCCATTCGTGCTGAGTAGCTGGTTGAAATTGGCTTGACTCCATTCGTTCCCAAGTCGTGCTCTACTCTTCTTCAGTCGTGCTCCACTCGTGCCAAATGCAGACTTGCCCCATTTTGACTCAGCTTTGACCTGGCCTTCGTCCCTTGACCGTGCTTGACCCCGAGCTCGACCTTGACCAATTTGCTGCCCTTTTTCCACTGATAATGAACTTGCACGCTCCACAAGATTTCACAATCCAAATACAAATAAAAAGCCAAAAAAAATAACCTCAAAAGATCATTGTTTTCTCACACCTCCTTACATAACACAATGTCATTCAAATACATCAAAACTAAACTAAATACATCAAAAATCATTGTAAATAATCCGGAAAACATAGGCAAAATATATGTATCAAATCCGCTCATCAATGAGTCTAATAGTTACATAGTTATAAAGACTCTTTATTTTTCATTTATTTTCAATGTGGGATAAAATTTCACTCACAAGTTCCAAAACACCCTTCCCCAGCTTTGCCCCTCTTTACCCCTTACTCCGACTTTCCCCTCCCCCCTCCTCCATCCTCCATTACCTCTCTCGCTCCCACTTGCACCCACCACCACTTCTTCCTCAGTCCTGACTTTACCTCCACCCTCCCCAAGCTCTGTCCCTTTCTATACCACTGAGGGGGCCCGCGATGCCACTCTCTTCTCAAATTTTTATGTTTACCCCTTCCTCAGTTATAATGATGATGGTGGAATGGTGATTATTAGACAATGGATGTTTATCAGGTTTTAGATGTTTGACAAAGAGGTGTGAGAGAAATGATGTAGGTGATATAAATTTATTTTTTACATTAGGACTCTTGATGAGCCCGAACCTTTCACACCGGGCCTAAAGCTTGATCTGTTACAAAGGCCAATTACGATGTGGCATCCCTAAGAGCGCGATCACCAAGACCGCGATCACCTAAACCGCACCACCTATGACCGTGTGTATCCAAGACCGCGTTGACCAAGTTGATCGCGGTGTCATACCAGACTCCAGGTTTTTTCGCTAGACTCCCGATTAAAGTCAAGGCCAGTAAGACAAGGGTCCATACCTACTCTAACATCAAGGATATATCTGTCACTATCACATTAAATGGTGGCTCAGGCGCCTTTCATGCCCGTATGGCGCCACACTAAGACCGCGACCAGTAGTAGAAGTATCAGCCTGACTCTTGCCCTGAGCAATAGTCGTCTCCTTAGGACCTTCAGCAAAGACATTGACTATCTCAACTCCCCGCTTTGCTGTACTCACCGTTATACGGTCTAAGGTTTTGCGGTCATCAACCTATGTCTCTGAGCTATCAAATGAGCCAAAGAGATTAGAAGTTGACTCCGAAGATGACACCACTGCTCCTCCAACTTCCACCACGTCCATATCAGCAGGCTCATCATCACTACTCACAAGGTTTACCACTGTTCTAGGTTAGGCCTCAATCTAGGCGGTAGGCTCAACTGCGGTCAGGGGTTCTATAGTCAAAGACAAGTTCAGGTCCACTTCAGGCAAAATAGTGGCATCATGGGCCACAGATACCTCGGTCTCATCCAGTAGAGCAACTTTCTCCCAATCAGTTATTGTTCTAGCAGTAGGATCTATGCGGACTCTCCTCACCAGCTCTATGGCGTTCAACGCCTGGTCGTTTTCACAGGGAAACCTCCACAACACCCCCATAACAAAGTTTCTCAGACGGCTATGGTTACCCTACACCAACATGTCTCCAGACAAGTACATCCGTTTCTTGGCTTCCCACAACCGGGGTGGAACCCAATTTCCCCACTCATACCTGATCGAAAAGTACTTGAAAGCCTCGAGGGATAATTTAACCCAAGAGGTAGCCACTTTCCTATAAATTCCATCGGACTTCTTATCATCGGCGAAAGTATCAGGAGTGGTGCCATCACCTAAATCTAATGGACGCTCCATCCTATAAGTCATCTTAATAACAGAAGGGACAAAGAGATAAGAAGGAAGATAGGAATAATCACTTACGGAAGAAGATTAACACAAAAGGGTGCTTAAGAAAGCTGAGCAAATTTTCTCTCTCTAAGTGCAATTTCAAGCTCTGAAGGTGATAAAAGAGTGAGAAAGAAGAAGGGTTTGATATTTATAGGCCAACCAATACGGGTCGACCCGTATTAATGAGCCCACAAACCATATTCTCTCAAATCATTAACCGGCAAAAATTTTAAAAATTTGAATTTAATGGTGGTTGGCGTTTATGGAGCCCTTTGAAATTCGGAAAACATCACCTCCATACCTGACACACGCTGGTGCTTCGGCAGTCAAAGGGGCCCATGCAAAGCTTATCTGGGAAGCAGCACAAAGCTTCCACCAACTGACACCAAAATCCCGTCACGTGTTCGTCACGTGCGCCACAGCAAGGGAGTCTAAACAAAGCCACCGAAAATACACAGCACTGGTGCCCGCGAAATTAATCAAACCGCAGACCGAGCTTCATATAAAGCTCCTCACTCATACCATAAAAGATTCCTCACTCGAAGCTAGGGGCCACTGATGAGCCCGGACCTTTCAGAACGGGCCTAAAGCTCGATCTGGTTAAAAGGCCAATTAAGATGTGGCATCCGTAAGACCGCGATCACCAAGAGCGCGATCACCAAAACTGCACCACCTATGACCGTGTGTATCCAAGACCCCGGTCTCATACCAGACTCTCGATTTTCTCACCAGACTTCCGATTAAAGTCAATGCTAGTAAGACAAGGGTCCATACCTACTCTGAAATCAATGACAGATTTGTCACTATCACATTAAATGGTATCATGCGCGTATTGCACCGCACCAACTGATGCCTGCTTTCTGTATCCTCGTACAATCAGAGACATTCATCTACAATAATCCTCACTTTATTATACGAGCCAACCAAGAGCGGATACGTGTCATAGGTCAAAAGGCAAGCATCTCCTCCAGGGCTGACGTTACTAACGGCTCCCTTATACTATAAATACTATCAATTGTCACCATGGACAAGGTAAGTGCAAAATCACTATTGTAAGCCAAATTATCTAAACCCTAACACATAACACACTACGACATTCCAAGTTTTATTCTCAGTTATCAAACCCTCATATATCTTACTTATACACCCGAGGGACTGAGTCGGATTAAACTATAGATTGATCTCTAACGGTGCTTCTTGTCTTTGTTGTGTTATAGGTACAATCATCACATACAAGCCAGATATCCTTACGTAATGAGACCCCAAAAATTATGACGTAATCAACTTTGTTGAAATTATAACACTTCATTTGTTATATCAGCATTTCGTTAAACAAAATTAACCCTTGATGAGCCCGGACCAGCTAGACCGGGCCCAAGCTCGGTCTGGTCCAAAGGCCCGGTATGACGTGGCGTTCCCTAGACCACCAGAGTCAAGACCGCAGACAGATAGACCCTGGAGGTCAGGACCGCGTCCCTCTCATCCCATCCCAGTCAAGACCGAAGGGATTCAGATCGTCAGCCCGGTGACCGCGTGAGTTGTAATCGTCCCATCCGTGCCCGTGTCAAATATCTTTGACCGCGCTTATGATGTTGACTGCGGTCTCATATCAGACTCCCGATTATCTCACCAGACTCCCGATTAATACCAAAGCTTATTGAGCAAGCTACTTACTGGCTTTGACAGGCAAGTAGCCGGCTTATTCTCATCGCATTGAATGCATGGCTCAGGCGCCTACTATTTCATTTAATGCGCCGCGCCAGATACACGGCTCCTGTCCACATCAACGACATCCCCTCTGCAAGTGAATCTAACTTTATTGACAGAGCCAATCCTATGCGGACACGTGTACCTGGTGAAAAACTAAGATGCCCTTTAGGGCTGACCTCATGGCTTACGTCAGCGAGCAGCTCTCCATTGCCTATAAATAGAAGCCCTTTGTCCCCTTGGACAAGGTAAGTGCAAAATTGACATTGTAAGCAATTGTGTAAACCCTAAATACATACACACACACTCTACCAAGGTCTTATTCTCAGGTTTTATATCAATCTAGATATCTTATCCTCACACCCGAGGGCCTGAGTTGGATTAGCATCCGACTTGGACCTTAACGGTGCTTCTTTCTGTGTTGTGATCCTAGGTACCACTCCAAACAAATATCTAAAGATATCTTGTGAATCGCTCTGACCCCGAAAATTCAGGCGTCATCAACCTGATAACCAAAAAAATTAATTTATTGAATTAATCAATTCCTTATTTGTACAACGGAGTAGGGAGAATCAATCCCTTGACCTTCCTAAAGACCTTCCTAAAATAAGCAAGGGGATATGCTGTGTGAGGCGGTGTTTATTGTCAACTGCAAACTAATTTAAAACAAGTTTCACTTTTTTTTTTTTTTTGAAATTTTTAACTTACTAATATCAATTATAGTCATTAGGAGGTATTGAACCCAAAACCTATATGGCATATAGGTTTAAACCTGCTCAATACGCCGCTTGTACACAAGTTATTTGGCAAGTTTCACTATTTAAACACTAACAAGTATATTATTTTTTAATATAAATTATAAAAATACATATAATAGTCGTTTGGCATGGGTAAATTATGGCATTTATTTTAGACTACTAATATTCTCATAATAAAAGAAAAATACACATACGTCCTTGCATTAATTAAGATGAAAATTTAAAATTAAAATGAATGAAATTATGAGAAAATTTCCAACATTCTCCATTTTAGAAATAGGAGGAGAAGTTGTCGGTAAAGGTAGCCTTTCAAAATATAAATAAACAAATAGCAAAGGAAGAAATGATGAAACTTTAGACAGAAATTTATCTAGAAAATAATATAAATTAATAAACATTACTCAGAAAATCCAATTTAAAGGGAAATACTCGAAGAACAAGGAAAGGGAAAAAAAAAAAGACAATAGCCACCAAGCCCTATGCATGCGCATTACGTGGACTTAAAGCGTGACATAACCAACCTTGTCCAACTTTGTACCGACAGATTTGACGAAATCTGCGAAAAAAAATAAAAAGTTTTTATCAAAAACTATTCAAAACGATGCAAATTACATAAAAAAAAAAAAAAACATGTAAGTTAATATATTATAAAAAAATTGTATTTTTATTTAAAATAACTGATAAATGCATTTACCAATTCCTTTTCTATAATGTATCTTCATTTCCATGCTGTGCTCTTTTTCTTTACTTGCTCATTTGAACTGATGTGTGCTGTTATTTGTTTATGCTTGCCTTGTTGTTGAATGTTAATGTAATTTAGGACTTGGTGCCCATCTTACACTAGTAGGCGTTTAATTCCTTTAAAATTCGAGGAGGGTACTCGATTCTTCCATTGTTTTGGCCAGGTAGGGTTCCCGTCTTAAGGACTTATCTTTTTAAGTGGCTTCCCGTCTTAAGAATTTGTGCTTTATTCTATTAATGTGCACAATAGTTCCCCTTTTTTAGGACTTAGGCATTTCGCTCGACGTGCGAGCAAGGTGCTCGTCTTTAAAACTTAGGCATTTCACCAAATGGGCGAGCTAGGTGCTCGTCTTTATGGCTTAGGCATTTCGCCTAACGTGCGAGCAAGGATCGCTCGTCTTTATGACTTTGACATTTCATCAAAGGTGCGAGCAAGATGCTCGTCTTTAGAACTTGGACATTTCATCCAAGGGCGAGCAAGGTGCTCGTTTTTAGGACTTAAACATTTCATCCAAGGGAGCGAGGTGCTCGTCTTTAGATCTTGGACATTTTATCTAAGGTGCGAGCAGGGTGCTCGTCTTTAGAACTTGAACATTTCATCCAATGTGCGAGCAAGGTGCTCGTGTTTAGAACTTGGAAATTTCAACTAAGGGGTGAGCAAGGTACGAGCAAGGTACTCGTCTTTTAATCTTGTCTTGCTTGTTGTAGTACTTGCTTGAGTTGCCATGACAAATACTTAGTTTATTTATTGAAACTGATTATATCAAAATGCAATCATAATCTAGTTGAAAACAAGAATAATGCTGGTAATTTAAATCTAATCTACTAACAAACGATAAAAATAATGATAATATCTCCGAAGGTGGTTGGAGTGTCATAGATGTTTTAGCTCGTCCTTATGGGGTCTTCATTCTATAGGTCCCCTCTCTAATAATTTGAGTGATAATGTAAGGACCTTCCTAGTTTGGAGAGAACTTGTTCTGCTCGACTTTTCTTCCTGTAGCTTCAATTTTTCTAAATACCCAGTCCCCGACTCGTAATACCCGTTTGTGGACCTTCTTATCGTGGTAGGCTTTAGACCTTTGCTTGTAATTCACCATTCTCATATGGGCGGCCAACCTTCTTTTGTCCACTAAGTTTAGGTCGAGCAACCTGTTAACTTTATTCACTTGCTCGTCATAGTTGGTGTTTCTAGCTTTGGGGATGGCCATTTCTGCTGCTGCCATAACATTTGATCCAAAAGTTAGTGCAAATGGTGTTTCCCCGGTTGACCCCTAGATAGTTGTGAAAACTGCCCATAGGGCCAAAGGGAATTCGTCCAACCACCTACCATTACTTTCTTCTAGGTTTTTAGTGAGGGTTGTTAGCACTAATTTGTTTGCAGCTTCAGCCTGCCCATTACACTGAGGTCGACTTACTGATGACTTGAAATGCTGACTCCCATTCTGTTTAATTCTGGTGTGAAGGCCCTAGAGAACTGGAGACCTTGATCTGAAACGATAGTATGTGGGACTCCAAAGCGACACCAGATGAAGTCGTGAACGAAGTTAATTGCATTTTCTTCTGTGATTTTTGATAAGGCCTTTGCTTCTATCCATTTGGAGAAGTAGTCGACTGCCATGATGACGTACTTGCAATTACCTCGGGCGGGGGGGGGGGTTTCCGATGATGTCAATCCCCCACATGTCAAATGGCCAGGTAGGAATTATGGGAGTTTGCTCGACTGCCGGATTCTGGAGATGTCGGCATACCCCTAACACTTATCGCACTTTTTGACGTAGGCTTGGGCGTCATCTCTCAAGGTCGGCCAGTAGTAACCCAGATTGATAATTTTATCAGCTAAGATTTTGGCCCCCGGGTGACCACCACATATGCCATCGTGGACTTCTGCCAAGTGGTTCTCCATTTCCTTGGGGTGGACACATCTGAGGAAGGGTTTCGTGAATGATCTTATTGTTGGGTTTTATGGGTCCATGCGCAGCGGAATTAAGCATAAAATTAACACAAAACCCAAGCCCTAAGATCCGTTCTATACGATTAAATTGAATTGCTATGAGATAGAATTTACCAGCCTAAATTGCTTTCCGGTCTTGAGCTATCGAACGGATAATTATGTGATTCGTAATCACAAACTTTTGATCTTCAAATCTTCGAATCTTCAACTCCTTTGGATCTTCAGATTTGAACTCTAGGTCTTTGATTTGTTTGAACAAAATTAAGACCCTCTTTTGGTAATCCACACAAATATGAATGTCGAGAACAATTCTCGGGTTGGGAATTGCTAGATTCCTAAAACTTATGGAAGAATATTGAGAGTATTTTGTTATGATTTTCCCTTGAAAATTTCGGCCAGACCTTAGGGTTGACAGACCTCACATATTTATACTACTTTAGTGTAAATATGTTTCCTAATCGAATTAGGAGAACAGTGTCAAAAAGCGTTCGTGGCTAGTTATGTCGCACGACATAAGTAGCCGATGGCTAGTTATGTCGCGTGACATAACTAGCCGCCGGCTAGTTATGTCGCGTGACATAAGTTGCCAAATACGTAAACTCTCAATCATTCTTCCTCGTTCAACCAACTCATTCTATTTGTGTGTGACCCAATAGGATTGTATTATGTTGGCAATGAGTCCGATCATATCGACCCTCATAAGACATAAGCGGACTCTAGCAAGCCATTATGTCCACCCAAATAACACAACGTAAGAGTTCACGTTTCCAATGGTACACTTCCATTTCTCCATTTGTCTCACGATGTTATATTGAACACAAGTCATGGTCCACGTCAACTTGTATTTGTTCAATGCTTTCTCGATCTTGAATATAATGATAGTCCAATCATATTGGGGTGTGGCCACACGCTTTCATCATTATCACTCATCGAGGGGCCCAAGCAAAACATCTCTCTTTTGAGGGACAAATTCCATCTTGACTTATCATCCTTCCCATCATGAATCCGATCATGCCAAAGATAGCCTTTATAGATATCGTGTTAAGATACCGTTTGACTAAAATCAAACATAACTTTTCATCATATGTAAGGTCATGATAATCTCAGGTCTAGGGACTAAATGAAGTAACCTTATGAGATTTATGACATTTGACCATGACATAAATCTCATACGGGTCAAGTCCAGTCACTTGTTCTCTAACAAGTACCCATAATTTCAATGTGCATCTCTATGCATATAATCATCATATGATTATCCATTGACAATTATACTAATTATTTTTTTAATAATTAGGGACGGAGATTATTACAATAAATATGCAAACTATATAATAATCAAATAATAAACATAAACGATAAAGATGATACATAACGGTTTTCAGTTAAACATAACTAAAGCCTAGGGCATTACACCAACAGTCTCCCACTTGTACTAGGCTCCATTTATGTATCGAATACTCATGGATCTAACATGACCATCATGCTTCCGCCTGTGCGAGGGTCTTTGTAAGTGAATCCCTTATGTCATCATCGATTGATATTTTGTATATCTTAACGTCTTCTCATTCTTTATGAATTCCTCGAAGAACGTCTAAGTGAGTGTTTGGATCACCGTTGTGATTTTGGTTCCATTGTTAGCACAAATGACACCATAATTATCACAACAAAGTTCCACGGATTAGTGATACTTGGAAAAACACTTGGAGTGTTTCCAAAACACTAAATGAATTTTTGATCCAAACTGCCTCTTTCAGCTACATCGTATGTTGCTAAAATATGGCCTTAGTAGTAGAATCGGCTATAATTTCTGTTTGGAACTCTTCCAATCAAAATTGCACCTCTAATAAGCATAAACACAAATCCTAATTGCGATTTTAAAATAACTTTGTCAGTTTGGAAGCTAGCATCTTTGTAACCCTTACAACAAGATTAACTTTCAATCTTTCAAATCCCAAGAACGTATCCTTAGTTCTTCTTAAGTACTTAGGATCATCTTGACTGCCATCCATTGGTTCTCAACAGATCAGATTGGTATCGACTCATCATGCTTATAGCATACGAGACGCCGAGTCTAGTACAAATCATGGCATACATGACGGATCCAAGTGCCGCAAAGATATGGAATTTCATTCATTCCCTTTTTCTCATCGTTGTCATAAGACAATGAATATTGCGAAGAGAAATACCATGACCCATTGACAAGCTACTCTTCTTAGACTCTTCTAAGAATCTTGTCAATGTGAACACTTTGACTCAAACCAATTTATCCTTCTAGATCCATCTCTATAGATCTTGATGCCAAGGATGTAAGCGGCTTCACCCATATCTTTCATTGATAAACCTTTCCTTGACCAAGACTTAACAGTCTTAAGTGTCGGAACTTGTTTTTCCAATGAGTAAGATATCATTGCAATAAAACAATAGAAATAATACTACGCTCCCACTGAATTTCATGCATACACAAGGTTCATCTTTGTTCTTTGATGAAGTCAAACTCTTTGACCAATTCATCAAAACGAAGATTCCAATTCCTTGAAGCTTGCTTCAACCCATCTTATGGATCTTTGCAACATGCATACTTTATTAGAGTTTCTTGGATCGACAAACTATTCGGGTTGTGTACTATACACATCCTTAATAATCTTTCCATTTAAAGAAAGTCGTTTGACATCCATTTGTCATATCACATAGTCACAATATGTGATAATGGCAATTGAAAATCTAACAGACTTCGACATTGTAATCGGCGAAAAGGTTTCAACATAGTCAATACTATGAATTTGCCTAAATCCCTTTGTTACAATCCTTAGTCATGAAAGTATACACCTTCACATCCATGTCGGTCTTTGAAGACCTACTTGCACCCTTTAGTTTTTACACCTTTCAGTAGCCCAATCAAGTTCCAAACTTGATTGTCAAACATGGATTGTAATTTGAATTCCATGGTTCCTAACCATTTATCCAAATTAGGAGTGGACATCGTCTCAAGATAGGAAGTAGGATTGTCATTCTCAATGGCTTCCACTTTATTACTTTCCGAAATGAGAAATCAATATTTCTTGAGTTTGGATCGTAACCTATCCGATCTACGATGGACTTGTGCATCTTGAACCGGTTCCACAACTCCTTTGTGAACTTGGTTCCGTCTCTACTCTTGGATCCATATCATTTTCAGGTTCTTGAACTCTCTTCAAGATTAATTTTACTCCCACTAGATTTTTTATTGAGAAACTATTTCTCAAGAAACAAATCGTGTAGAGCAACAAACGTTTTGTTCTCTTTGCGGTTGTAAGATTAATTTCCGAAAATAACTTTGTCAAATTTGGTGCTAACTTATAAGAGACAAGTCTCTTTACATAAGACTCGCAACCCCAAATTGTCATGAAAGACAAACTAAGTTTTCTTCCATGTCACATCTCATGTGGGGCCTTAGGAACCGATTTAGTAGGGACTCGATTCAGTGTAACCGCATTATTTCTAATGCATATCCTCAAAAGGAAATATGAAATAGGAAAGTCTGATTGACACATCATCGAATGAACTATGTCCTACAAGGTTCAATTCCTCCTTTCAGATACACCATTCATAGTGGTGTTCAGTGTGGAGTCAACTTTTGAAACAATTTCATAGTTTTGAGATGATTGTCAAACTCTTGGCTCAAATATTCATCACCTCGATCTAATCGAAGTACTTAACAGTTTTACCAAGTTGTTTTGTACTTCATCTTTGAAATGTTCAAAACATCTCAAACGATTCACCTTCGAACTTCATCAGATAGACATAGTCATATCTAGATAAGTCTTTAGTGAAATGTGATGAAATACCGAAGTCTTCCCCTAGCAATGCTACTTAACAGTCCATATACATCTCATGTATAATGACCAATAAGTCACTAGCCCTCCCACTACTCTTAGTGTAGGGTGGTTTGATCAATAATCTCAATAAACAAGATCCACATTCCTCAAATGATTCATCGTCATATGAGTCTAAAAGTCCATGTTAATAGAGTTTAGATATATGTTTCTTATTTATTTGACCAAGCCGGCAATGCCATATGAACGCGTTGTTCATATTGTTCGGTTTAGATTTCCATTTATATTATAGATATCTTCAACATTATTTTGTATCTTATCATCACGGATATGAAGACCATTCAATGACATATGCATTATAATAAGGCATATCATTAAATAAATATAAAACTTCTTATTGAAAATAAGAAAATTATATCCTTCATCATCCATTTAAGAAACGAAATAATACTCCTACTCAAATTCGGAACGTAGTCATACTTGTTCAAAACAAGTACTACTTCACAAGGCAAAGTGACTTCATAAGTCCCTTATGGCTAATGTTGCAACTCTTGCTCCATTCCCATGCTTAGGTTTAATTTACCTTATTTGAGTAGCTTTCTATTCTTTGCTCCTTGCACATTTAGACAAATGTGGGATCCAATCCGGTATCATATACCCAAGAACAAGAGGTCGAAAAGAAAATATCTATCATATAGATACTTGAAGTAGTAGCAATCATATTGCCCTTTCTTCACCTTTTAGGTCTTCCTAATAATCCTTGCAACTTTGCTTCCAATGACAATCTTATTGCAATGATAGCAAAATGCATCCTTTTGAGACACTTTGGGTTTAACCTCTTCGGCTTTGACAACATTTGTCCTAGGTTTAGCAACTTTTGCTTTACCTTTTTTTTTCTTCCTTTATGAACCCTTTTATTGTGTCAACCATTAACACAATTTGCGGATTGCTCCTTCTTTCATCACATGAATTGAGAGCCTTCACCACAACATATATCTTTTGCCTAGTTCGCATTTGGAACATTTCCTTTATGCGGTGTGCTAGAACAAAAGAATAGTTATCATGTGCTCAAGGTTCTTCATAAGAGCCTTTAAACACGGTGGCAAATACAAGGCAAGCAATATTGTCAGAATCATCAATATGTTTCTAATGTTGCTTCCTTATTTGCCCTTTGCAACATTTGCAATGGGTTCAGTAGGAACGGATTCGTCAAGAACGTACACATTTACCCAAGAACCATTCTTTGAGGCTTCGATCCAATCGTAATTATATGTATCGTTCCTTTCAAACTTTGTCCTTCATAAGGACGAATCGCAATTATCATTATGTAATGCTACTTCTACAACAAAATATACAAATTATATGAACACATATCAATATCAACACATTTATCATTTAAGAGCAAATAGTGTATTTTACAAATACTCCCACTAAATCATACACCTTCCAATGCAAATAAGCATAATATGCATTTAATGGGCTAAGATCCAACTTTAATTTAATCTCAAGTACGCTATGGCGCACCGCTCAAGATTAAACTAATTAGGTAGAAAAACATCAATCATATCGTATATGACTCTTAGGACTAAGATCCATCTTTAATTTAATCTCAAGTACGCTATGGCGCACCGCTCAAGATTAAACTAATTAGGTAGAAAACATCAATCATATCGTATATGACTCTTAGGATCTTTTATGAGATTTATTTAAGACATCATATGTCTAAGCATATTTTAATCTCATCTTATGCCTTGGGTCCAAAACCATTTTGATAACCCAATTAAGTTCATTCATATTAAACGTATAGGAACCACCATTTCCTCATCTTGCTCGCAAACGGAATAGAATCAAAGTACCTTGCTATGGCAAGCCCACCCAAAACTATCCGAGTGGTCTCAAGTGTTTAATCATGAATTGGCATAAAAGAACTTAAAAGTTAAATGAAGGTTCTTTAAGGTAGATTATAAGCATATCAGCAAAGATAGTCATAATCATGCACCAGGTAAGTTCCCAGGAAGATAGGTGAGCCAGAAGGACTTCTTAAGTACCAACTCTTCCTTAGACAGAACTCACCTAGTCATGCACAATTAGAAATCAATTCTGATTTGGCAACATAATCACTACCTTTTATAAACAATTAGTTTCCTTTTAAATTTCGCGTATTTATGACTTGTTTCCATAAACAATCATAAGATCCAAAATTTACAATGTCTAAATCTAAACATATTAGGAAACTAAATATCATGTTTCAACTAAACATCTAATTTTAAAAAAAAAATTCTTAACATGTAAGAACAAATTGTTAATGCAGACTGTGGGTGTTACCACAGGTGCTATCGCTGGCAGTTGGGTGTTACCCGAACTGAAATGATTTGTAATTTAATAATTTTTTCCATATTATTTTATATCCTAATGTCTAATATTATTTGCAAGATATATGTGTTTGTTAGTCCATATTTCAGGTTAGTACATGGTGGGATGAATAGCTAAAGACATGGAATAAGGTTGAAGATAAGTTCCACATAAATAGGAGATTTATGTGTAACTTTTACTTGGTCCACATTTGTTGATGAAGAAGCAAAAACGTGGGAAGACCAAGTCTTGGGAGTTGTTGCTGATTAATTGAGGAAGTACAATACAAAGAAAGCAAGAGAGTACAAGGTGATAAAGCAAGGACTTGGGCATTAAGTTTCGGTTGCTATTTTGGTGGGAAGTTGGCGTATGATGTGAAGAAGAAGCCAAGAATATTCTCCACTCCTCTCACACGATTTTAACAAGAAGAGCTGTTATTTTGGAGTAGCCTCCAAGGCAATTGAAGGCTATAAATAGGCAAGGTGTGGAGACTTGAAGATATACCAATTACACACATCTTTCACACTCCTTGCACAAGAGACAAAACACATCCTTGGTTCCTTTTGCCCTTTCTCCCATACTTTGTTATTCCACTCTCAATTACTTTGGACTTGATTGTGTTTTGGGTAGAATAGGGTTTGTGTTTTGATCTATTCGTTTTCTACTTGTAATAGAGTTAGGAAACTTTCGGCTTTTGTAATCATTTATATAGTGAAGATAAAGTCTTGGCTTTTGAGCTATCCTCAAGTTATATAATTATATAACTTGAGAAAATTAACTCTTGTGTCTTTTAATTCCGCTGCAAAACTCTTTTAAAGTTGTTTTATTTCGGAGTGTGTGTGTGTGCTGTCCGTCAGTGTGTTATCAAAGGTGTTGGGTAACATCTACGGTAACATCTCTGTCCGCCAAGCCATTGACAATTTCAATTGGTATCGGAGCAGTCACTTGACGATACTAAGTGCTTGGTCCAGCTTGTCATGGCTTTTGATCCCGCAAATCCTAACCAAACAGCTATGCTTGTCACGGTTTGTGACTCGGACACCGAAAGTGTTATCTTGAGTGTTACCCAGTGGGCTAACACCTGAGATAACATCCAGCGGGGATAACAATTTCAGTTTTCTTAATGTTGTTTGTTTTATGTGTTCAACTAACATGGATGCAGGAAGCTCACGTGAAGATGAGCAAAAGGATGAGCTTAGTAAGGATGAGCTCATTGTTGGATTGAAGAACCTCTATGAGGAATTGCTTGTAGAATGGAAGAAGGAGAATAAAAAGGTGGTGGTCTTGACCAATGAAGTTCGAAGTTGAAAGAGGGCATGACTAAGCTAGAGGTCCAACTTACCAAGAAGGATGCGGAGTGGACAAAGTCAAGGCCAAACTAACTTTAGCCGAGGCCACATTCAAGAAGCTCAACAAGGGATCTTCCAAGTTGGATGAAATCCTTGGTATGAGTAAACCTCCCAAGGCGGTATTGGTTTCCAAGAGTCTTTAAAAGCAATCACTTCTACTTTGGCTAATAAGGATGATAAAATGTGTTTTATTAAAGAACAAGTTAACAATGAACATTTTTCTCCTAATGAAACCTCAAACAAAAAGAAAGTGTGCAAGTATTGTCACACTTCGGACATGTTAAGAAAAGTTGTCAAACTCTTTTGAAAAAACAGTCCCGTCTCTCGTGTTACCCGAGGTGTTACCCAAAGACTCAAGATAACACGTAAAGTCGAAGGTTAAAAATCCAAGTAAGAAGTCGTGGAAATTTAAGCCTAATCGAGGTGTGATGTCGTTTATACTACCTTGAAAACAAATGTGGAAGGTTCATGGTATTTTGATAGTGGTTGTTCACGCCATATGACGGGAACAAAAAAGTTTTTAAAAGATTATGAACTAGTTCAAGGTGATAGTGTAACTTATGGTGGTGGTAGTAGGAGTAACATAATTGGTAAAGGAACACTTAATGTCTCTGGATTTCCTTCTTTAAAGAATGTCTTGCATGTAGATGGGCTTGTAGCTAATTTAATTAGTATTAGCCAACTTTGTGATGACAACTTAGAGGTAAAATTCAACAAAAATACTTGTGAAGTCTTTGATTGTACTAACAATTGTGTGATGACAGGAACTAGGTCTAGTGACAATTGTTATCTTGTTGAAGACAAACAAGTTTGCCATTCGGCAAAAATTGATGACACAATTTTGTGGCATCAAAAATTGGGACATCTCCATTACAGAGATTTGGAGAAACTTTTTAGGTTTGATGCTATTAAAGGAATTCCCAAATTGATTTTTAAAGATAAATATGTGTGTAGGGATTGCCTTAAATATAAGCAAACCTGTGTTACCTGATGTTGCCCAACATCAAGAGCAACACTTTGGAACAACACATTGTTTTCAACTTTTGCACATGGACTTAATGGGTCCAATTGAGGTAGATAGTCTGGGAGGTAAGAGGTATTCTTATGTCATTGTGGATGATTTTTTTAGGTTTACTTGGATTTATTTTTTAAAAGAAAAATCTGAAACTTTTGATAAGTTTAAATTCTTACATTCCAAAATCAAAAACATGTTTTGCTCACCTATTTTTCGTATAAGATCTAATCATGGAAAAGAATTTGATAATGTTTCCTTTTCTACTTTTTGTGAGAAAAGGGAATTCACCATGAATTTTCGACCTCTAAAATGTTCCAACAAAATTGGGTGCCCAAAAAGAAAAATAGGAACTTACTAAAAATGGCCCGTGTCATGATGTTTTCCAAAAGTATTTCGAAAAGATTTTGGGTCAAGCGTTTAACACGGCTTGTCACATTTCTAATAGAGTTTTTTAAGACCTGTACAACAATGACACCCTATGAGATTTTGAATGGGAAGAAACCTAATGTTCAATACTTCCATATTTTTGGGTGTGTTTGTTTCATATTGAATGATCGAAATCATTTAGGTAAATTTACCTCTAAGTGTGACAAGGCCATTTTTCTTGGATATTCTCAAAATTGTCTTTCATTTCGTGCGTATAATTTGAGATTGAGAATCGTTCAAGTGTATGCAAATATTTTGTTTGATGATTTGACTAGCATTGCAGGTGAATCAGCTTGTAGACACTCCTATAATATGGGTTGAACAACTTGAAGAAGTTGTCAAGAAAGTGCTACCTCAAATGTTGATCCTTGTGTTGAGTGCGGTGTTGGACCAAGTGTTGTCATTGATACGGCAACACTAGAGATAACACCAAAAATCGATCCAAGTGCGAGAAAATGAAGATGATAATAACTCCAATGGAGTTAATGATCCAAATGAGGAGGGATCCCCCTTTGAGAATTCAAAAGAATCATCCTATAAGCCAGGTGATCGGGATTTGAATGATGGGATACAAACAAGACACAAGGAACCGGTAAATTACCGAGACATGGTAAAATATGTTGAGGTAAATCACTCTTGTTTTGTTTCTAAACTTGAATATAAAAAGGTTGTTAATGAATTAAAAAATGATTTTTTGATTCAAGGTTTTAACCATGAGAGATTTTTTAGTTTGAAAAAAATCTCTTGATTCTTGTTTCATTTAAAAACTCCTGGATTATTTTGTTGTATATTATGTTTCATTAATTTTTATTATTATTTTCTTTATTTAAAAAAATATAATAAAAAAAAAAAAAATCTGTCGTTTTGTTATTTTAGTAATCTTAGATCTTACAGCTGCACATGCTGACCTTTTTGTTGTGGTAGGATAGCACCCTGAATAACACACTTGATAAAACTCCCTTTGTGCTCAAAGTGACAAAGTCACTAATGTTGGTATGTGATAAATAAAAAGGCAAAGAGGAAAATCTTATACCATACTATTCTCTCGAGCTCGGGGCACGGCGTTCGCTGCGACGATGCACTCTTGCCAATGAGAATGTATGAAGTGATTTATGCTTAGTATTAGGGACATGGAGCTCACTACTACAGTGTACCCTACTTGAAAGGCATAAATCAAAATCTTTGCACTTGAAATAAGACTCGGGGCACGGAGCTCGTTACTACGATGCTTCCTTGTTTAAAGAAGTGTAAAAGAATTTTATAAATAGTTACGCCTCATAGTATTACAAGCTTATTATGCCTGAAATGCTTGAAAATGGCTAAGCTTGTTATGCCTAAAATGCTTGAAAATGAAAATATTTATCAAAGGATTTTTATCATATGTGTTATCCTAGGTGTTACCATCATTGCCATTAACATATTTGTATGTGCTATATTATAATTTTTATTCTTTATTTTCGGTTGTGTTATTTAAATTTTTAAACTTTGAAAGTCTTTTATTTGTTTAAGAGTTTACAAAGTTTGAAAAAGTTTTTAACAAACCTAGTTTATCTTTAGTAAACTACTCAAATAACTAAGTCCTAAAATTTAGGGATTTGATTTCCAAAAACCATTTGGACTTAGTATATTTGGTGTGTTTATTTTTTATTTTCGTTTTTTTATATATATATTTAAAAAATTAAAAATTAAAAAATCTGAAAATTAAAAATTCTAAAAATAATAATAAAAAAAATCAAAATAATGGTCGGATGTTTTTATTTTTTGTGTGAGTAGTTTTGTATTTGATTTTTCTTGTGGCTAGAAAATAGGGAGGTTGAGTAAATATTTAAAGTAATTATTTTATTTGTGGCTAAAAAATAGGGGGAGGTTGAGTAATTAAATTAAAGTAAATATAGGAGAAAAATTAGGATAGTGGGATAGGTCTTGTCAAATTTATTTTCCTAACTTAATTCCTATTTTTTTCTCTCTCTCTCTCTCTCTCTCTCTCTCTCTCTCTAAGCCAACGCCTCATCTCTTTCTCTCTCTATACGTTAAATACTCCCTCCGTCACCGTCACTCACTCTCTCTGAAACCTTCCAAAATTCCTAAATCTTCTTAAATCCTAACCATGTCAACCCTTTCCAAGAAACAATCCGCCCCTTTGGAGGTCTCTCACCAAGAAAATAAGTTCAAGCTAATTTCATCCCAAACAGGGGAAGATAGTGCTGGTCCAAAGTGATGTTGGTGATTACTTGGGGTATTTGGTATTTGTTTTTGTTATGTTTTATCTTTGGTTTTAATTACTAGTTATTTGAAAAACTTGTTTTTATAATTAGTATTTTCGATAAAACATAAGTTTCGGTTAGTTTCTCTAATTAAGGGGGAGTTAATCTTTGGGGAGATACTTTGTTATATCATGTATGACTAACAATATCTTGCAGGGATCAGCACTTTAGAGTTTGGAAAGAAATTATAAATTATGGGGGAGATTGTTAGTGCAGACTGTGGGTGTTACCACAGGTGCTATCGCTGGCAGTTGGGTGTTACCCGAACTGAAATGATTTGTAATTTAATAATTCTTTCCATATTATTTTATATCCTAATGTCTAATATTATTTGCAAGATATATGTGTTTGTTAGTCCATATTTCAGGTTAGTACATGGTGGGATGAATAGCTAAAGACATGGAATAAGGTTGAAGATAAGTTCCACATAAATAGGAGATTTATGTGTAACTTTTACTTGGTCCACATTTGTTGATGAAGAAGCAAAAACGTGGGAAGACCAAGTCTTGGGAGTTGTTGCTGATTAATTGAGGAAGTACAATACAAAGAAAGCAAGAGAGTACAAGGTGATAAAGCAAGGACTTGGGCATTAAGTTTCGGTTGCTATTTTGGTGGGAAGTTGGCGTATGATGTGAAGAAGAAGCCAAGAATATTCTCCACTCCTCTCACACGATTTTAACAAGAAGAGCTGTTATTTTGGAGTAGCCTCCAAGGCAATTGAAGGCTATAAATAGGCAAGGTGTGGAGACTTGAAGATATACCAATTACACACATCTTTCACACTCCTTGCACAAGAGACAAAACACATCCTTGGTTCCTTTTGCCCTTTCTCCCATACTTTGTTATTCCACTCTCAATTACTTTGGACTTGATTGTGTTTTGGGTAGAATAGGGTTTGTGTTTTGATCTATTCGTTTTCTACTTGTAATAGAGTTAGGAAACTTTCGGCTTTTGTAATCATTTATATAGTGAAGATAAAGTCTTGGCTTTTGAGCTATCCTCAAGTTATATAATTATATAACTTGAGAAAATTAACTCTTGTGTCTTTTAATTCCGCTGCAAAACTCTTTTAAAGTTGTTTTATTTCGGAGTGTGTGTGTGTGCTGTCCGTCAGTGTGTTATCAAAGGTGTTGGGTAACATCTACGGTAACATCTCTGTCCAGTCAAGCCATTGACAATTTCACAAATAAAACAAGCATCGCAATAATTATTAAAATCATATTTTAATCAATTAATCATGCATATCAATGAATCAATCTATCGCGGACTTATAAACTCAATTTTATAACATCCAGATTTTCATATACATTGCAATAATTATTAAAATCACATTTTAATCAATTAATCATGTATATCAATGAATCAATCTATCGCGGACTTATAAACTCAATTTTATAACATCCAGATTTTCATATACATTGCAATAATTATTAAAATCACATTTTAATCAATTAATCATGTATATCAATGAATCAATCTATCGCGCACTTATAAACTCAATTTTATAACATCCAGATTTTCATATGAACATATCGATTGTAAACACAATCACGTAATAGCGTAAAAATTGAACAAACCGATTCTCGCCCGCTTTGGCTTATTATGTCGCGTGACATAACTAGCCAGTGGCTAGTTATGTCACGTGACATAACCGGCCGTATTACCGTATTTCCTCCTTTGGCTTAATATGTCGCACGACATAGGTAGCCAGTCGCAGGATTTCAGTTTCAATCAATTCAGATACATGCAATTAAATCATATAAAACAACCCTTTTACGTATTTAATTCAACATAATTCGAAAACGATTTTCACATTGTTTCACATAAACAATCAAAATTCTGTCGCATACAAAAACATGCAACGAACATATAAACAATTTATATAATCATTCTAGCATGTTAATTCAAACTTAACCATACGAACGGGGCTCTGATACCACTGTTGGTTTTTATGGGTCCATGCGCAGCGGAATTAAGCATAAAATTAACACAAAACCTAAGCCCTAAGATCCGTTCTATACGATTAAATTGAATTGCTATGAGATAGAATTTACCAACCTAAATTGCTTTCCGGTCTTGAGCTATCGAATGGATAATTATGTGATTCGTAATCACAAACTTTTGATCTTCAAATCTTCGAATCTTCAACTCCTTTGGATCTTCAGATTTGAACTCTAGGTCTTTGATTTGTTTGAACAAAATTAAGACCCTCTTTTGGTAATCCACACAAATATGAATGTCGAGAACAATTCTCGGGTTGGGAATTGCTAGATTCCTAAAACTTATGGAAGAATATTGAGAGTATTTTGTTGTGATTTTCCCTTGAAAATTTCGGCCAGACCTTAGGGTTGACAGACCTCACATATTTATACTACTTTAGTGTAAATATGTTTCCTAATCGAATTAGGAGAACAGGCTGTCAAAAAAGCGTCTGTGGCTAGTTATGTCGCACGACATAAGTAGCCAGTGGCTAGTTATGTCGCGTGACATAACTAGCCAGTGGCTAGTTATGTCGCGTGACATAAGTTGCCAAATACAGAAACTCTCAATCATTCTTCCCTTAGTTCAACCAACTCATTCTATTTGTGTGTGACCCAATAGGATTGTATTATGTTGGCAATGAGTCCGATCATATCGACCCTCATAAGACATAAGCGGACTCTAGCAAGCCATTATGTCCACCCAAATAACACAACGTAAGAGTTCACGTTTCCAATGGTACACTTCCATTTCTCCATTTGTCTCACGATGTTATATTGAACACAAGTCATGGTCCACGTCAACTTGTATTTGTTCAATGCTTTCTCGATCTTGAATATAATGATAGTCCAATCATATTGGGGTGTGGCCACACGCTTTCATCATTATCACTCATCGAGGGGCCCAAGCAAAACATCTCTCTTTTGAGGGACAAATTCCATCTTGACTTATCATCCTTCCCATCATGAATCCGATCATGCCAAAGATAGCCTTTATAGATATCGTGTTAAGATACCGTTTGACTAAAATCAAACATAACTTTTCATCATATGTAAGGTCATGATAATCTCAGGTCTAGGGACTAAATGAAGTAACCTTATGAGATTTATGACATTTGACCATGACATAAATCTCATACGGGTCAAGTCCAGTCACTTGTTCTCTAACAAGTACCCATAATTTCAATGTGCATCTCTATGCATATAATCATCATATGATTATCCATTGACAATTATACTAATTATTTTCTTAATAATTAGGGACGGAGATTATTACAATAAATATGCAAACTATATAATAATCAAATAATAAACATAAACGATAAAGATGATACATAACGGTTTTCAGTTAAACATAACTAAAGCCTAGGGCATTACACCAACACTTATGTATAAGATCATGTTTCATACTGTGAACCTCACTAACTTCTTCTTGATGATCCTCACTGGTATCTCGTCATCTGGCAGTTGGTCTCTTTCAATGAAATCCACATACTCATCTATCCAACATTTCTCCTTCCCGTGCAGGAGCATTACTCGTAGTCTTTCGTAAAATGGCTCATCGACAAAGACTATGAGGGGATTAGTGTCCGGTTAGGCTACGTCAATGGTGGCAAGTTTGGACAAGACGTCTGCCACTTGGTTGTCTTCTCGACCTATTTGTCTTATCTCAAAAAATTGAGCTTTTTCAACAAGTCTAGGACGAGATCCTTGTACTTTGTCAAAATGGGGTGCTGAGTGTTGTACTCCCCTTTTATTTGTTTGACTACGAGCTGGGAGTCAAAAAAGGCGGCCAACTTTGTTGCCCCATAGAAGAAAGCAAGTTTTAGTCCGAATTTCAAGGCTTCATACTCAGCCTGATTATTTGAAGCAGGGAACTTGAATCTGATTATGTCATGGATAGTGTGCTCGTCATTGGGGCTTGTCAGTACTATTCCACTCCACTTCTCTCCTTGGTGGCTGACCCATCTGTGTATAAGACCTAGCAGTTAGGTGGTAGGTCGATGGTTGGCTCTTCCCCCGCATGTTTTTTACGCTTACAGGAGGTGGGGTCGTACTCGTCTGTGAAGGTTGTTTTAACCATAAAGTCGACCAGAGGGTATGCTAGGAGTATCTTTCTCGACTGGTATCTGATGTCAAACTTTGTGAGTTCGATAGACCAGTTGATTAGACGTCCAGAGCAATCCATCTTATGCAAGATTTTCTTGAGGGGTGCATTAGTGTACATAGTTATGGGGTGTGCAGAAAAGTATACTCGTAATTTCCTTGCAGCTATAACCAAGGCATAGGCTGTCTTTTCTGCATTAAAATGTCTGCTCTCCACATTCGAAAGTGCTTTGTTCACATATTAAATAGGTTTTTGAATGCCCCCCTCATTTCAGACTAGTACAACAGCTACAGCATTGTAGGTGGCAGCTAGGAAAACGTACAATATCTCTCCCATAACTGGGCTGCTTAGTAGTGGGGGGGGGGAGCCCAAGTACTCCTTTAATTGTTTGAATTATATCGAGCATTCCAGAGTCTATGAGAAGTTCTTGGTCCCCTTAAGGACTTTGAAATATGGCAGTGACCACTTCGCTGACTTTGCGATAAACCTATCAAGGACTGCTACTCTTCCATTCAGCCTTTAAACTTCCTTGATGCTGATAGGTTTTTGCATGTCGACCAAAGCTTTGATTTTCCCCGGAAAAGAAATCTAGGAACTTTTCATCTGTTACTCCGAACACACACTTGCTCGGATTCAATTTCATGTCATTTGCCCTTAGATTGTCAAAGGTTTCTTTTAAGTCCACGACATGGTTGCCAGTCCTAGTGTTAATGACCATGTCGTCAATGTATGTCTCCATGTTCCGACTAATCTTCTCACAAATACTTTGTGGACCATGTGTTTGTAGGTTGCACCAGCGTTTTTTAGCCCGAATGGTATCATGGTGTAGCAATAAATTCCTCCGGCTTCTTGGAAGGCTGTCTTCTCGATGTCTTCCTCGGCCATTTTAATTTAGTGGTAGCCAAATTATGTGTCCAGGAAGCTGAGAGTTCTATGTCTAACAATGGAGTCTACCAGCTTGTTAATTCTGGGGAGCGGATAACTGTCTTTTGGGCAGACTTTGTTGAAATTCGTGAAATCTACACACATACGCCATTTCCCAATTTGTTTTTTGACCATCACGACATTGGTCAACCAGACGAGATGGTTGCCTCTCTAATTATTCCAGCCCTTAGCAGTTTCTGTACTTCTTCCTTGTTCGCGTCCTCCTTGTCATTAGCAAAGATTCTTCTTGTTTGTTTGATAGACTTATTAGATGGGTCGACCTCCAACATGTGGACGGGCACCTATTCTTTTATTCCTATCATGTCCTTAACCTTCCAGGAAAAGATGTCAAGGTTGTCTTTACGTAGTGCAATGATCTCCTTCATTTCTTCTGGGGAGAGCTGCCCCCCAACTTTTATTCTTTGCTCCAGGTAATTGGGGTTGAGTAATATATACTCTAATTGGTCTACGGGCTCCATTTCTGTTCTGTCCCTGAATTATAATGATTCAATGATAATTTCTCTAAGTCTCCTTGCATCATCACTATTTAAAATCCAGATCCTCAATTTCGTTTGATTCGTCCATGACCTGGTCCCCTCGTCTTATGTCCTGATCGGCCCCCTGAGTTCTGGCCGACGGCGAGCTGAGGAGCTATGTCGAGGACGGGCATAATTATAGCCTCAATATTATCAAGTGTATCTCTTCGGGTAGGCACGTGGTGATCTGATTGCAACTCACCACCGTCATCAGGAGTGATGGGACCGTACCCATTGGTACCATTGAACCACTTCGCCGTTCCCTTATCTGTCGTGAGTTCTACTTCTTCCTCCCTTTGGTGAATGTCTAGCACCATGAGCTCCTCGTTCTCGGCTTCAAAAATCAGATGAATCTGGGAGCTGGTACTAGACATATTGACAGAATTTGAGAGTTTCAGATTTTCTTCCGGTGTGTCAATTTCCATCTTTCTAGCCATTTTCCTTGTCTTCATCACATTTTCCAAGAAGTCCTTGGGGGTTGCCCTCACACATCCAATTTTCGCCAAAGTTGGAAATTTAACCCGTTAGGGAGGAAGGGAGGCAAACATCCCAAGTTTACATTGACTTGCAATGCCTGGGATGACATGGTAGTCACCGACTAAGTCCATGATCACGAATGTTACTGTGGCCTCCGCCCAGAAGGGGTGCTCACCAATTTCAAGTAACAAGTCAACTATCCCCATGGTATTAACCTTATAGTTGGTGAAGCCTTCCAACCTACCGGAGTATGGTTCAAGCATGCTATCTTTTAAAATCATCTTCTGGAACGTCGAGTAGTATAATATATCCCTTGAGGCCCCCGAGTCGATGAGGAGTCTCTCATATTCAAAATTATCAATCCTTCCCTTGATCACCAATGGTAGTTCACGGGCAACTCGACTTCCAGCCAGCTCATTGGGAGAGAAGCTAATGACTTCCTTCTCTTTGTGGACCCATGTAGTGATGTGGTAGACTTTATTTAGCTCATGTATCTGATCCTCCAGCTTTTAGTCGGAGATGACATCCTCCTTTATGACGTGGAGCTTTACCCTGGGAGGTCGGTCCTCTCTCTCCTCTCCATCATTATCATCTCTTCCTCGCTTGTTATCTTTTCACATAACATAGCGATCAAGTATCCCTTCATCAACCCACCTTCGGATCATCCTTTTAAGGGAGATGCAATTTTCCGTGTCATGTCTGTGATCCTTGTGGAAGGAATAATACTTAGAGTTATCTTGGACATGTTTTGACCTATCACTTAATGGCTGGGGCTCAGGTAGGTTTACCAGCTGCATGATCTCCGTGATAGGTTTAGTGAGAGGGGTGAAGACCTCGACTTTTTCTTTAGCCTGAATCCTATTTTTTTCCTCTATAGTCACCACCCTTTGAGGTATGGTTTGTGCCAATCGGGGCTGTTTCAGCTCTCTCCGATCATTTCTTACTCTTTTCTTCCGCCATGGCTATTGCATAAGCCCAATTGTACAGATCAGATTTTGTTTTCGGCTCCCGTGTAGAGAGTTCATATTTCAACTATCCGGATAGCAGTCCAGAGTTAAAACAGACAATTACCTCCCGGTCAGTTAGACTTTCCTCGACCTGGTCGGCCATAACCCGAAATCGATTGTAATAATTCAGAGTGGATTCGTTCTTGCTCTGCTCAATGTTACCCAGATCGGTCAGCCTCTTTTTTTGCTTGCCGACAGTTGCAAAATGATCGAGAAATCTCCTCCTCATTACTTTCCAGCTATCTATGCTCCCTTTTTTTGCTCGCGGAACCATGATAGGGCTGTTTCGGAGAAAGTGCTAGCGAAAGCCTTGCAGAGTATGTCATTTGCCTTGGAGATAAGTTTCATGGTTGAATCAAAGCCTTTCACATGATCTCGTGCATCCGTGGTTCCTCCATATTTTTCAAATTAGGGATTTTAAGTGCCAGATTGGGAGGTTGGTCAACAATCCATTAGGAGAAAGGACGAGTGGTACTAGTGTCCTCGTCCTCGACTTCCTTCTTCACCATATCCATTTCATCAATCTCTTTTTAAGGAGGAGAAGTTCCCTTGCATCTATTCCTGTACTACATTGGGAACTGCGATGGGTTCTTTCCTTGTCTCTGTAACCATTAACCCGATTTTGCTCTGCTCGTCGTTCATTCATGGATGACATGATTGTCTCCATGTCCAGATGGCGATATGCCATTTTGTGAATTTAGTGGCTTGGAATGATAAGGAGGAGTTTTGTTCCTCCCGGGAGCAATCTCTGGGAGGGGAGGACTCCTACGACGAGGACGGCTCCCATGTCGAAGAGGTTTCCTATGTCGAGGAGAATGATTTCGGCGAGGAGGAGTCTTTTGTCTTGCATGACTAAACCTTGCTCTCAAATCAGCTGAGTTGACCTTCTGACCTCTTTGATGATTTAAATGATCTCTGAGGTCTCATTCTTGACGGGCACTCCTATATCCAGAAGCCCTATCACGAGGCCTAATGTCGGGGATGGCCAACTGTTTGGCTTTAATAGGAGCGTCGCGTCATGGAGGATTTTGGTCAGGGGGATGGTTTTCTCGATTCCCAAGACTACCTCTTCTATCAACACAACTTTCCCCTCTGTGTGAAACTCCATTCTTGGTGGGTCGAATAAATTCAGCCAAAGAATGATCAGGATCTAACTCTAGCAAGGCATTTTGTGTTTCATAGATGCGTTGCAGAGTGTCCATCTTGCGATGCAGTAGAGTTAAGCAATCAGAATGTGGAAGAGATAGGCCTGCACCTCTTTGGGCTCCGCTCCGTCTCGCTTGACTAGAAGTTGGCCATCCTCCCCGTCTTCAATGGCGGTTGTGGTCTACGGGGATCTCCACCACCACTAGACTGCAGGTTCATGCCTAGCGGCGGTGGTGGTGGCAGTCCCCCATTGAGAGGCGAAGGCGGTGGAAGATGACCACCATTGATATGTGGAACTGTTGTTCCGGCGATGCCATTAACTTCCTCCATAGGTTGATTATCCGGATCTGGTGTTAAACTAGCAGTATGTCTGTATTCCATCAGATTTGTAGGATCATATTTGAATAGCCTGATAAAGATGAACAAACACGTAAACTAAACCGAAGCTTCACCAGCGAATGCCCTACGGCATAAGAGTAAGGCTCCGTTTGTTTCGCGTAAAATGTTTTCCGGAAAATGATTTACCGTAAAATGTTTTTCGGAAAATGAAAATGTTTTCCGGAAAATGTCATGAACTTGTTTTCTGTTGTTTGGTAAATATTTGGAAAATGTTTTCCGGAAAACATTTTTTGGTGTTTGGTAATTTTCATTAAAATGACTTCCAAATGGTACAATCAATAAAATTTCTTGACTTACCGACTCAAAATTCAAACATATTTTTTTGACAGCCTATTAATATTAATGAACAAGAAAAATTATAAACCAAAATGAAATAAATAGACACAAATGTAGTCTGCATCATCCAAATAAACAAAGGATATTTCACCACCGAAGTCAATTATTTTTTTAGACATAACCATGTTTTAAATATTTATGCTTCAAAAAAAAAAAAAAAAACAGTATCCTTGCCAAAATAGAAAAATTAGTATCCTTTCCACTCTTTGGTCATGAATTTTTCAATCCACTTCCTTTTAAGATTATCACTCTTGATCATGAATTCTTGAGCCAAACTGTTATTGGCATTCAAGTGGTTAAAGACACTACCCAAAAATTCTTCATCAAAACCTTTGACTTTCATTACCTCTCTATAAAGATCTTCGGTGTTCACTTTATCATCCGAAAGCTTTTTTATAGCATTTGCAACCTCCCCTATTTGTCCCGCTAATAACTCAAATGATGAATCTCCATCCTCACGAGGCCTTTTTCGATGAGACCTTGACTTTGATGATGGTCCAGTTGATGAAACTTCTTTTTGTTTTGTCACCTCTTCAAAGTCATTATCTTCAACATCTTGTGCATCTTGTGTCGAGATATTCCCAATACTAGCTTTCAAATCAATGTCATTGAACGACTTTGCAAAACAACTGGTAGACATATCTTTCCCCACAACCATTATCATCGCATCAAACATTTCAATCTTCTTGTTCAAGAACTTGCCGTGCTTAGGATGTGCCTATTTAAAATACCAACAAAGTTAGAAACAAATGTTAAGAAATGTAAATATATCTCTCTCTCTCTCTCTCGCAAAAAAAAGAGGATTCTACTATCAGATTAATTTAATCAAATGAGCAATCAGATACTATTGGTTCTTAATTTCTGAACAACCAAGGTTCAAGCAAAAGAAATAAAGTAATAGTATCATAAATGGCCAAATTAAGTTAAAGGTAATAAAGTAAATAATTGTTTCGTTATTTCTTCATCATAATTCTCCATTGAGCATGTGATCATCTTCATATTATCATTCCATTCAAATCCACTTTTGTTGCGAATTTTGTTAGATTGTCAAAGGTTTCTTTTAAGTCCACGACATGGTTGCCAGTCCTAGTGTTAATGACCATGTCGTCAATTTATGTCTCCATGTTCCAACTAATCTGCTCACAAATACTTTGTGGACCATGTGTTTGTAGGTTGCACCAGCGTTTTTTAGCCCGAATGGTATCATGGTGTAGCAATAAATTCCTCCGGCTTCTTGGAAGGCTGTCTTCTCGATGTCTTCCTCGGCCATTTTAATCTAGTGGTAGCCAGATTATGTGTCCAAGAAGCTGAGAGTTCTATGTCTAACAATGGAGTCTACCAGCTTGTTAATTCTGGGGAGCGGGTAACTGTCTTTTGGGCAGACTTTGTTGAAATTCGTGAAATTTACACACATACGCCATTTCCCAATTTGTTTTTTGACCATCACGACATTGGTCAACCAGATGAGATAGGTTTCCTCTCTAATTATTCCAGCCCTTAGCAGTTTCTGTACTTCTTCCTTGTTCGCATCCTCCTTGTCATTAGCAAAGATTCTTCTTGTTTGTTTGATAGACTTATTAGATGGGTCGACCTCCAACATGTGGACGGGCACCTATTCTTTTATTCCTATCATGTCCTTAACCTTCCAGGAAAAGATGTCAAGGTTGTCTTTACGTAGTGCAATGATCTCCTTCATTTATTCTGGGGAGAGCTGCCCCCCAACTTTTATTCTTTGCTCCGGGTAATCGGGGTTGAGTAATATATACTCTAATTGGTCTGCGGGCTCCATTTCTGTTATGTCCCTGAATTATAATGATTCAATGATAATTTCTCTAAGTCTCCTTGCATCATCACTATTTAAATCCAGATCCTCAATTTCGTTTGATTCGTCCATGACCTGGTCCCCTCGTCTTATGTCCTGATCGGCCCCCCGAGTTCTGGTCGACGGCAAGCTGAGGAGCTATGTCGAGGACGGGCATAATTATAGCCTCAATATTATCAAGTGTATCTCTCCGGGTAGGCACGTGGTGATCTGATTGCAACTCACCACCGTCATCAGGAGTGATGGGACCGTACCCATTGGTACCATTGAACCACTTCGCCGTTCCCTTATCCGTCGTGAGTTCTACTTCTTCCTCCCTTTCGTGAATGTCCAGCACCATGAGCTCCTCGTCCTCGGCTTCAAAAATCAGATGAATCTGGGAGCTGGTACTAGACATATTGACATAATTTGAGAGCTTCAGATTTTCTTCCGGTGTGTTAATTTCCATCTTTCTAGCCGTTTTCCTTGTCTTCATCACATTTTCCAAGAAGTCCTTGGGGGTTGCCCTCACACATCCAATTTCCACCGAAGTTGGAAATTTAACCCGTTAGTGAGGAAGGGAGGCAAACATCCCAAGTTTACATTGACTTGCAACGCCTAGGATGACATGGTAGTCGCCGACTAAGTCCATGATCACGAATGTTACTGTGGCCTCCGCCCAGAAGGGGTGCTCACCAATTTCAAGTAACAAGTCAACTGTCCCCATGGTATTAACCTTATGGTTGGTGAAGCCTTCCAACCTACCGGAGTATGGTTTAAGCATGCTATCTTTTAAAATAATCTTCTGGAACGTCGAGTAGTATAAAATATCCCTTGAGGCCCCCGAGTCGATGAGGAGTCTCTCATATTCAAAATTATCAATCCTTCCCTTGATCACCGATGGTAGTTCACGGGCAACTCGACTTCCAGCCAGCTCATTGGGAGAGAAGCTAATGACTTCCTTCTCTTTGTGGACCCATGCAGTGATGTGGTAGACTTTATTTAGCTCATGTATCTGATCCTCCAGCTTTTTGTCGGAGACGACATCCTCCTTTATGACGTGGAGCTTTGCCCTGGGAGGTTGGTCCTCTCTCTCCTCTCCATCATTGTCATCTCTTCCTCGCTTGTTATCTTTTCACATAACATAGCGATCAAGTATCCCTTCATCAACCCAAGGGAGATGCAATTTTCCGTGTCATGTCCGTGATCCTTGTGGAAGGAATAATACTTAGAGTTATCTTGGACATGTTTTGACCTATCACTTAGTGGCTGGGGCTCAGGTAGGTTTACCAGCTGCATGATCTCCGTGATAGGTTTAGTGAGAGGGGTGAAGACCTCGGCTTTTTCTTTAGCCTGAATCCTATTTTTTTCCTCTATAGTCACCACCCTTTGAGGTATGGTTTTTGCCAATCGGGGCTGTTTCAGCTCTATTCGATCATTTCTTACTCTTTTCTTCCGCCATGGCTATTGCATAAGCCCAATTGTACAGATCAGATTTTGTTTTCGGCTCCCGTGTAGAGAGTTCATATTTCAACTATCCGGATAGCAGTCCAGAGTTAAAACAGACAATTACCTCCTGATCAGTTAGACTTTCCTCGACCTGGTCGGCCATAGCCCGAAATCGATTGTAATAATTCAGAGTGGATTCGTTCTTGCTCTGCTCAATGTTACCCAGATCGGTCAGCCTCTTTTTTCGCTTGCCGACAGTTGCAAAATGATCGAGAAATCTCCTCCTCGTTACTTTCCAGCTATCTATGCTCCCTTTTTTTGCTCGCGGAACCATGATAGGGCTGTTTCGGAGAAAGTGCTAGCGAAAGCCTTGTAGAGTATGTCATTTGCCTTGGAGATAAGTTTCATGGTTGAATCAAAGCCTTTCACATGATCTCGTGCATCCGTGGTTCCTCCATATTTTTCAAATTAGGGATTTTAAGCGCCAGATTGGGAGGTTGGTCAACAATCCATTAGGAGAAAGGACGAGTGGCACTAGTGTCCTCGTCCTCGACTTCCTTCTTCACCATCTCCATTTCATCAATCTCTTTTTAAGGAGGAGAAGTTCCCTTGCATCTATTCCTGTACTACATTGGGAACTGCGATGTGTTCTTTCCTTGTCTCTGTAACCATTGGCTCAATTTTGCTCTGCTCGTCGTTCATTCATGGATGACATGAGTGTCTCCATGTCCAGATGGAGATTTGCCATTTTGTGGATTTAGTGGCTTGGAATGATAAGGAGGAGTTTTGTTCCTCCCGGGAGCAATCTCTGGGAGGGGAGGACTCCTACGACGAGGAGGGCTCCCATGTCGAAGAGGTTTCCTATGTCGAGGAGAATGATTTCGGCGAGGAGGAGTCTTTTGTCTTGCATGACTAAACCTTGCTCTCAAATCAGCTGAGTTGACCTTCTGACCCCTTTGATGATTTAAATGATCTCTGAGGTCTCATTCTTGATGGGCACTCCTATATCCAGAAGCCCTATCACGAGGCCTAATGTCGGGGATGGACAACTGTTTGGCTTTACTAGGAGCGTCGCGTCGTGGAGGATTTTGGTCAGGGGGATGGTTTTCTCGATTCCCAAGACTACCTCTTCTATCAACACAACTTTCCCCTCTGTGTGAAACTCCATTCTTGGTGGGTCGAATAAATTCAGCCAAAGAATGATCTGGATCTAACTCTAGCAAGGCATTTTGTGTTTCATAGATGCGTTGCAGAGTGTCCATCTTGCGATGCAGTAGATTTATGCAATCAGAAAGTGGAAGAGATAGGCCTGCACCTCTTTGGGCTCCGCTCCGTCTCGCTTGACTAGAAGTTGGCCATCCTCCCCGTCTTCGATGGCGGTTGTGGTCTACGGGGATCTCCACCACCACTAGACTGCAGGTTCATGCCCAGCGGCGGTGGTGGTGGCAGTCCCCCATTGAGAGGCGAAGGCGGTGGAAGATGACCACCATTGATATGTGGAACTGTTGTTCCGGCACTGCCATTAACTTCCTCCATAGGTTGATTATCCGGATCTGGTGTTAAACTAGCAGTATGTCTATATTCCATCAGATTTGTAGGATCATATTTGAATAGCCTGATAAAGATGAACAAACACGTAAACTAAATCGGAGCTTCACCAGCTAATGCCCTACGACATGAGAGTAAGGCTCCGTTTGTTTCGCGTAAAATGTTTTCCAGAAAATGATTTACCGTAAAATGTTTTTCGGAAAATGAAAATGTTTTCCGGAAAATGTCATGAACTTGTTTTCTGTTGTTTGGTAAATATTTGGAAAATGTTTTCCGAAAAACATTTTTTGGTGTTTGGTAATTTTCATTAAAATGACTTCCAAATGGTAAAATCAATAAAATTGCTTGACTTACCAACTCAAAATTCAATCATATTTTTCTGACAGCCAATTAATATTAATGAACAAGAGAAATTATAAACCAAAATGAAATAAATAGACACAAATGTAGTCTGCATCATCCAAATAAACAAAGGATATTTCACCGAAGTCAATTATTTTTTTAGACATAACCATGTTTTAAATATTTATGCTTCAACAAAAAAAAAAAAAAACAGTATCCTTGCCAAAATAGAAAAATTAGTATCTTTGCCACTCTTTGGTCATGAATTTTTCAATCCACTTCCTTTTAAGATTATCACTCTTGATCATGAATTCTTGAGCCAAACTGTTATTGGCATTCAAGTGGTTAAAGACACTACCCAAAAATTCTCATCAAAACCTTTGACTTTCATTACCTCTCTATAAAGATCTTTGGTGTTCACTTTATCATCCGAAAGCTTTTTTATAGCATTTGCAACCTCCCCTATTTGTCCCGCTAATAACTCAAATGATGAATCTCCATCCTCACGAGGCCTTTTTCGATGAGACCTTGACTTTGATGATGGTCCAGTTGATGAAACTTCTTTTTGTTTTGTCACCTCTTCAAAGTCATTATCTTCAACATCTTGTGCATCTTGTGTCGAGATATTCCCAATACTAGCTTTCAAATCAATGTCATTGAACGACTTTGCAAAACAACCGGTAGACATATATTTCCCACAACCATTATCATCGCATCAAACATTTCAATCTTCTTGTTCAAGAACTTGCCGTGCTTAGGATGTACCTATTTAAAATACCATCAAAGTTAGAAACAAATGTTAAGAAATGTAAATATATATATATCTCTCTTGCAAAAAAAGAGAATTCTACTATCAGTTTAATTTAATCAAATGAGCAATCACATACTATTGGTTCTTAATTTCTGAACAACCAAGGTTCAAGCAAAAGAAATAAAGTAATAGTATCATAAAGGGCCAAATTAAATTAAAGGTAATAAAGTAAATAATTGTACCGTTATTTCTTCATCATAATTCTCCCTTGAGCATGTGATCATCTTCATATTATTATTCCATTCAAATCCACTTTTGTTGCGAATTTTGTTAATTGTATTCCAAATACCCTTGATGGTCCTTAAATGAATTTTGTTAATTGTATTCCAGTTGACAGTGGAAAACAGACAGGGAGAAAAAAAAAGATAGATAAAATTTGAATATTTTTTTGTGGACATTTGGGACATACTCCCTCTGTCCCATAAGTCTTAAGAAAACTTTCTATTTTGGGCGTCCCATAACTCTTAAGAAATTTACTATTCCCTCCACTCATTCTCTCTCCTACATTATTTTAATACTCACAACACATTATAATTTACTATTCCCTCCACTCATTCTCTCTCATATTTAATTTTTCACACTCACAACACTTCTTCCACTCATTCTCTCTCCTAATACTATAATAATATTCCTTAATTCCCGTGCCAAATGGAATCTTCCTAAGCTCTATGGGACGGAGGGAGTATATTTTTTTAGTCCAATTAACAATACCGATATTTCAATTGAAATAATCTTAGTTCAATGTAAACACATAAACTATTTCATTTTAACCAGAACCCAAAAATCACAACAGAAAGAGTAAGAGAAATTAGTAAAGTCGAAAATAGGTTGTTACCTTTCTAGTTCAATGCAATGGAACATAAATAAACCCTAATGATCAGATTAAACATGAAACAAGTAACAACAAAACTGAAAAAATAGTAAAATCGAAAATAGGTTGTTACCTTTCTAGTTCCTACTCTTTGCGAATTGATTGCTCTGAATATAGATCTACAAAACCCCATAAAATCGCAATATGAGGAGAGATCAAAACCCCATAAAATTGCAAGATGAGAGAGATCAAAACCCTTAAATTCGGGCCGATTATACTCTCAAACACTAATAGATTTGAACAAAAATCAATTAAGAAGGAGAAGAGAAGAAAAGGCGTTACCTGGATGAGGCGAGAGAGAACCAGATCGGAAGAGGTTGATTTTTCGAAAAATGATTTATCGAGGTCTAACTCGGTAAATAAAAATACGGAGGAAAACGCCATATTTTCAGTTGACTGTAAAATATTTTACGTTGATTTTTTTACTTGTCGTTACCAAACACAGGAAAGTAAGAAAAATGTTTTTCGAAAAACATTTTACGCGAAACAAACGGAGCCTAAGTATTGATATTTTATGAGAGCAAATCAATTGACAATAGTTAAGAGTTAAAGAATGCATTAGCAGAAATTCGTGATTTATGTATTGTATTTATAGTTGTAGGAGATAGTTTCATATATAAGAAGTTAGGAGAGAATAAGGTATTGAATTCTACTCGAATCCTAATTCCAATCCTAATTTCATGATATTTAGAATAGGATTATAATTGTACACTGGACGTATATCGGGAAGGCGTGCTCCTCGACAGTCATTACTCATTCGTTCGTGGTCGACATACCGTTTTATAGCCGAAGGTAATACTCGGTTTATAAATTATTTGGGGGTTAAGATTCTTCTCCTCTTCACGAATTTTGTTGATCAATCTTAATCGTTTATCCTTTAAACTTCAAAAATTAGCATTTGATCCTTATAAATTATTAAAAATTTCAAACTAACCATGCAGGTACTAACTGAATATTTTAACAAATTCCACTTTGAGCAATTTATGTCCCTTATAAATAAAAAATTGACAAGTACGGCCTAAATAAAATTAGCAATCATTTTACTTTGTAGTCCCTGTAAAATTGAAAAAAAAACGAAAAGAGGTTAAATTTGAAATTAAACAAACCCCTTGATTTGTCCCTCTATTTGTACATTACTTTATCCTTGAAGGGCAAAAAGGTATATTGACAAAAACACTACAACTAATTTGAAATTACTAGAAAAAGCACTTTAAGCCGAGCCGTCAAAATTGAGCTACTAACTTTTGCAACATCCGTTCAAGCCGGATAGTCAAGCCCCAGCTCCATTTTAAGAATCCCATCACCACACGAAACTTTCTTCGGACTTGGGCTGCGAGCTCGTGCAACCGGCTCAAACCCAAGACTCAGCTCCAGCTCAACCTTTTCAACTTGCTTCCCGGCTGACTCCTCAGACGTCTCCACAGAAGCCAAGCTCTCCGACTCCGGGCGGCTCTCACCTTCCACAACCTGAGCCGCCTCCGATTGGTGACTCAGTGAAGATTCGTGACCCGATTCGTCCTCCCCGGAACCAACCCAAACCCGACTAGCTTTCTCCTTATTAGCAGACCTCTTGAACCGACATCGTGTCCTGACCCGATGAAGCTCGCCCGATCCAGCCACAGAGTTCTCTTCCTTGGAAATATGACGAATATCATAAGCCTTTAGCGGTGGCCCATTATTAGCATCATCACCAGAATCCGACGCAATCTGGGTAATCGGAGCCCCTTTCAAAACCGCCTCAACAGCATTCTGACATAGCTGCCAACTCCCGGACCAAAGCAACCCGACCGATCCGTAAATCGGGTTAACAATCCGCCCACATGCTTCATACAAAAGTGACCGGAAAATCGCTGCAAAAAAACAAACAAAAAATCACCGTGAGAAAATGGGTATTCCGTAATTAATTATTAACCAAAGGGTATATCCGTAACTAATAGTATACTAACCAGGTCGGAGGTGTTCAGGACCGGCGTTGATGAGGTTCATAAGCCCGGCGCGGCCGTAGAACTTAGCTAGGAAAACGGTGGCGTTTCCTTGTGATTCAGGGGATTTGATCCACTGAAGACAAGGCCTGATGCTACAATTGTCGGAACAGCCCTTTCGAAGGACTCTACAACCATTACAACTCATACGCATTGTGATGTGTGTTTTGTGTGTGTTTCTAGAGAGAGAGAGAGATAGGAAGTGTGAGTTGAGCTATGGAGGCAGATGAAGGACTTATATACTCCCTCCGTCCCATTACAAACCACAAACTTTCCCTTTTGGTCGTCCCATTACAAATCACAAACTTCCTAAAATGGAAAGGAATCTTTACTATTCCCTCCACTCATTCTCTCTCCTACATTATTTTAATACTCACAACACCATTATAATTCACTATTCCCTCCACTATAATTCACTTTTCCTTAATTCCCGTGTCTACAGTAAATTTCCCATTACTAATGGGACGGAGGGAGTATATAAATGTATAGATGTAGAGAGAGAGAGAGAAAGGAGCCGCTAGGTTGTGCTATAGGCCGCAGTTGTTTCCAAAAGAGCGGTACGAGTTTTTTGGTTTTTGTTTGCAAAACCAGTTTTCCACATTCATGGAATAGGGATCAGCTGAATTTCCTTAGATTTCCTTTTACTTAAGCCGCAGCCCCACTCACGCTTTCCGCGCGTGTCCAATAGGTTTAACTAATGTTGACCCCTCATTGGTGGGTGCACCAATGTTTGTTGACAACCTCGTTGGGCACAAAAGCTGATTCCTTAGCCCATAGGACAGAGAAGCTGTGAAACAGACTCTAATGAGCTCTTCCATTTTTGTCGTGTAGTGGGGAAGGGGTAAATTGATAATTTAAAAATGGCTTTGTTTGATTTGATTTGGTACAATTTACAAAATGAGTGATTAGTCATTGAAAAAATTTTAGATCAAAATTAAATGATGGAAATTTCAAATCAAATAAAATCGAATTGTAATGATTTGATTCAGTTTGATTCAAATCACAATTCAATATATTTACAGATTTTCTGGTTCAAACTACATTATAAAACGTGATTCATATTACAATATAGAGCGTGATTTATTACATGAATTAAATTATAGTTCAAACCATGATTTTGATTGTAGTTCAACCACTTTAGTCTAAGACTCATTGCCACTTGTTTTAATAAAATCAAGATCACGAAGGAACAGCGAGAGATACGGGAGTTGTTGAAGGTGCAGAGAGACTAGAGAAAGAGAGAGAATTAGAAAAAAAAAACATAATATACAATATCGATCGTGCAGATAATTTGATTTGTTATGTATCGTAATAAAAATAAATATGATTAATATGTTATAATGTAAATATTTTTATTGATTTTACTATAAATATTACTCAAAAGATAAATATATGGTTAATATATACGTTATGATGGTTTGTTCTATTGGTTGACCTGATGGTTCGTGATTTGGTTGTATGGTTCGTACTGATACTTCGCTTTGGCGATTTGGTTTGACGTTCTCAATTCATAGTTTGATTTGGTTCAATTAGATTATGGAGAACCAGTCCATAAATCAAACTATGCAATTTATCAATTTTCGAGAACAAATCAAACT
>JAFEMH010000905.1:517500-585029 GCA_022495995.1 Adenophora triphylla var. japonica
GAGGGAGTATATAAAGATCTTGCACCAATTCTCTCAATATCAATTGATTTTGAGGTGAAATTTTAAATTTTATCATGATATCGAAGCTGATAATCTGCACGTGAAAGCCCTAAAAAGACCCACAATGTTATAGCCCTCACCCAATTATATCTGCACGCGTTAGTTCAAAAACTCGACTACGTATGAGAGGGCGTGTTGAATCAATTATCTTATATCGGGAAGTAACTAACCAAACATTGACTATATAAAAATCATGTATCACTTCTCTCAACGCCAATTAATTTTGAGCTGAAACTTTATACTCTATCATAATGGCCTTGGATCGTGATCATGATCAGTACAATTGGATTGTATATCACTCCGATTAACTTTTAATTTCATCTTAATTTCAATGATATATAATTAAGAGTTTATTAAAAAATATTTAGACATTTTATTTGTCTTTATGTATCTGTCCTGATAATTTCCCTCACAATTGTGCATATTTAGGGCCGACTCAAAGTGGGGTTAGAAAGGGTACCCGTCCAGAGCTTAAGCTCGGAAGGGCCCCCAACTTCAGAATGTATTATGTAGTAGTGATAATTATTAGTGTCCCTATTTAATCATTCAAAAAAATAGTGTTATTTTCCTCCCATCATTATCTTGGATGAAAATACTCCCTCCGTCCCGGTTGAAGCGTCACTTTTTACCCAAAATGGCGTCCCGTTTATAGCGTCACCCTTTCCTAAAAAGGAAACTTTTATTAATATTTTATTATCCCATCCACTATTCCCTCCACTAATTCTCTCTCCTCTACACTCACAACACTTTTAAAATTCACTATTTCCTTCACTAATTCTCTCTCCTATTTTTAAATTACACTCACAACATTTTTTCTTTCCACACTTTTCCTTAATTTGCGCGCCACCCCTAAAAGGGTGACGCTTTTACCAGGACGGAGGGAGTATGAATTATGCTTGTAGCAAATGTGAAATGATTATATTCATGCAAAAGTAAAAAATGAAGCATTTTTAGGGGAGAGAGATTTGAGTATATAATCTTTTTTGGAGAATTTTTCTAGGGCCATAATATCTTATAAAATTTGTATATTTTCAACATAATATAAACTCCTCTTTTGCAAACATTTTAGGACTCTTTCATATTTTAAAAATACAATGACTAAGAGCATAGTAATATGTGCTTTCATATAAATTACAATTTAATTTATTCATAAAATAATATTCCATTATTTTTCAAATCTTTCAATCAATATTACATGCCAAAAAAATTAAAAATAAAATAAAGTTAGCACCATTTCATAAGTGGTTTGAGAGAAAAATTTAACTTAATTCATGGCGTTTTATCTTCTAAAGCAAATATAAACATATACAAAATTTAAAATTTTAACACTTTACATCAGGTTTTTATCAATAATTTTAAACATAGATTTTTATCATGTTAGGAGAAAATCTTGCTAGTTAAATATACATAAAACTCAAATTTTTACTTTTTTTTTCGTAAGTGTTCAAGCCAATAGGATAATAGAATAATGTCACATGAAATTTCACGTCATAATTTCATGTGGCAAACTGTGTGAATAATATTAGACTCTCCTATATATATATATATATATATATATATATATATATATATATATATATATATATATATATTATTTTTTTTTTGTATGTAATTTTTGGGAAGCTTATGTGTTTTTTATTCATATTTCTGTTGTAAATAATTATACTTTTATAATTTTATTAGGCCTTTATATATTTTATTGTAATCTTTTTTGCATAAAATAAATTTGTTGTTTTGTTATAACCTTTTGTGACATTTATTTTATTTTATTAGCTATTTTTCAAGTTCAATTATTCGGTCTTGCTATTAATTTATATTTTCATATATGAACACATATACTCCCTCTGTCCCGTCCGATGCTTCACTATTTTGAAGCACGTAAATTAAGAAAAGTGGTGAGTGGGAGAAGGATTGTGAGGGGAAAGAAGTGAGTGGATATGACAAGTGGGGTCCACAATTTAAATATGAGAGGGAAAAAAGTTAGTGGATATGACAAGTGGGCCCCATAATTTAAGTACTCCCTCCGTCCCGTTTGTAGGCTCACCATTTTGAGCATGACATGCAAATTAAGGAAAAATGTAAGTGGAGAAAGTGTTGTGAGTGTAAAAGTAAAATAGAAGAGAGAATTAATGGAGGGAATAGTAAATTTGAAAAGTGTTGTGAGTATAAAAGTGAAATATGAGAGAGAATGAGTGGGTAGAATAGTTAAGATTCTTTGCCATTTTAGAAAAGGTGAAGCTTTTAACGGGACACCTGTTTTGACAAAAAGTGAAGCTATCAATGGAACGGAGGGAGTATGTGAGAGGAAAAAGTGAGTGGGGTTGACAAATGGGACTCACTTATATTACCATTTTAGGAAAGGTGAAGCTTCTATCGAAACAACCATTTGAATAAAAGGTGAAACTTCAGACGGAACGAATGGAGTATATATTGAAAGTATAGTTTATATTTTCATATACGAACACACACACACACACACACACACACACATATATATACTAGTAAAAGCCCGTGTCCGAGGACACGTGGTATTTTTTTAATTAAAAGTGAGGACAAAATGGGAAAGGGACAACTTAGTATGGGTAAAATGGGAAAAAAACTTTTGGCACTATTCATACAACTATTCATACAACTATTCATCCCACTTCCCTTATTTATACTATATATATATATATATATATATATATATATATATATATATATATATATATATATATATATATATATATATATATATATATATATATATATATATATACTCCCTCCGTCCCGCTGATAACTTCACTTTTTGCCATTTTGGACGTCCCATTGAAAGCTTCACCTTTCCTTTTTTGGCAAAGGAATCTTTACTATTCCCTCCACTCATTCTTTCTCCTACATTATTTTAATATTCACAACACCATTATAATTTACTATTCCCCCCACTCATTCTCTCTCCTATTTTCAAATTACACTCACAACATTTTTTCTTCCCACCCACTTTCTTAATTTGCGTGCCGAAGCCAAAAGGGTGAAGTAATCAGCGGGACGGAGGGAGTATATATATATATTGAAAGTATAAATATAAATCACAACCCCTCCGTGAACAGTACAATGAACAGTTTCAAATGTCAAATTTTTCCATTTTGCCCTTAATTTTTTTTTTTTTAATTTTTTTTTATTTAATTTTTTTTTTATTTAAAAAAAAAAAATTTAATTAAAAAAAAAAAACACGTGTCCTTGGACACGAACTTTTACTAGTATATATATATATATTGAAAGTATAAAGAGATATACTCCCTCTGTTCCACTTTAAAGGTCCTCGGGTAGTATTTACGCCTTTTAAGAAAATTTTAAAAAAATGAATAAAGAATTGCAAGTGGGCAGAAGATTAGAGGAGAGGGAATGTAAAAGTTAAAACATTTAGGCTCCATTTGTTTCGTGTAAAACATTATCCGGAAAATATTTTCATGTAAAATGTTTTCATGTAAAAAGGTTTCCTTGTAAAATGTTTTCATGTAAAATGTTTTGTTGTAAAATATCATGGTCTTGTTTTTAGTTGTTTGGTAAATTTGACGAAAATATTTTCCGGAAAACATTTTCCGAAAATGTCACTTTTTTTTTATTAATTTAAATCAACTTTGAATGATAAATTTTATTAATTTATAATACTAAATTTAAATTATACTAATAAAAATTTAAATCAACTTTGACGAAAATGTTTTTGTATTATTATTTAAATTATACTGAACAACTTAACTTTTTTTATTATTATTATTTTTTAATTTATTATTATTATTATTATTATTATTATTATTATTATTATTATTATTATTATTTTATTATTATTATTATTATTATTTTATTTTATTTTATTATTTATTATTTTATTATTATTATTATTTTATTATTTTATTATTTTTTATTTTATTATTATTATTATTATTATTATTTTATTATTATTATTATTTTATTATTATTATTATTTTATTATTATTTTATTATTATTATTATTATTATTATTATTATTATTATTATTATTATTTTATTTTATTATTTTATTATTTATTTTATTATTATTATTATTATTATTATTATTATTATTTTATTATTATTATTTTATTATTTTTTATTTTTTTAATTTTATTATTATTATTATTATTATTATTATTATTACTAGATTTACCCCCGTGCGATGCACGGACAGTTACTAACGAATAACTGATCGAAATTAAAATAAATACAAAAGAAAATAGAGATGTTTGTATACATTGAAAAATAATTATTTGAAAATTATATTGTCAATACAAATATCAGATTGAAGGTCACTAAAATAAATCTAGTGTTACATCCGTACGATGCACGGGAAGTTATTAATGCTTAAAAAGAAGAAAATTAAATAAAATGACTAAATGAGAGAAACATTTTTATACATTGTTAAACAAAATTTTAAAAGACAACATTGTCGGTACAACTGTCGAAAGAGGAAGGAAGATCATCATTACATATCAATATATTCGGACAATCAGGATTGTGAACTTTTGCTCATGCGAAATATAATTGAAAACGACAAATGACATAGTATCGATTTAAAAGGAGGACAACTTTGACTTTTATTTATAGTCATAGCATAAAAGAATAATAATAATAAAAATATCTTTTAATGAAAAATATACACTTTATCATACAATTTAAAATATTTATTTTATAGACAATAATGAGACATTAATCAGAAGTAAATATAATATAATAAATGAGTCATTAAACTCATAAATAAACAGTTTTTAGAAAGTGAAAATTGTATAAGTCTTAAGGGCATTTACCAAAAAGAACTTTTAAAATATGGATATTAAAAAGAAAAAAAACCCACACAAGTTGATTGTTACAAAAAAACTCCCTGAATATTATGAAAAACTATTTTTTTTTAAATTTAAATTTAAATTTTTAATTTTTAATTTTTAATTTTTAATTTTTAATTTTTAATTTTTAATTTTTAATTTTTAATTTTTAATTTTTAATTTTTAATTTTTAATTTTTAATTTTTAATTTTTAATTTTTAATTTTTAATTTTTAATTTTTAATTTTTAATTTTTAATTTTTAATTTTTAATTTTTAATTTTTAATTTTTAATTTTTAATTTTTAATTTTTAATTTTTAATTTTTAATTTTTAATTTTAAATTTTAAATTTTTAATTTTTAATTTTTAATTTTTAATTTTTAATTTTTAATTTTTAATTTTTAATTTTTAATTTTTAATTTTTAATTTTTTAATTTTTAATTTTTAATTTTTAATTTTTAATTTTTAATTTTTAATTTTTAATTTTTAATTTTTAATTTTTAATTTTTAATTTTTAATTTTTAATTTTTAACGGACACAGTGTCCCATTTAAAATGAAAAATAAAAAAATTCAACTGCATACAAGCGCTTCTGTACGCGCGTGTATGGCACGCGCCACTTTTCAGCCAAAATTATATACTAATTAGTATAGTTGTACTATTTCCTCCGTCCCAAAATATATAATAAATTTCTATTTTGTAGAAAACCAATAAATAGTGTTATTTTTTACATACTCGTTTGATTTTTTTTTCTTTATTTTCACTTGAAAATTAAGGCATATTTTTATAAATATATTATACTTCTAAAACATAAGCTAAATGTATAATTAATATTCATAAATTACCTATATATATTTATTATGTTTGTCCTATACTTTTACGTATGTACTTTTGACTAAAATTTATTATTTCAAAAAAATAAAAAATAATTTATTATTTAGATGGGTTGTATACAAAATTGTAAAAAAGGTTTAACTAATCAACTTAAAACAAAATGTTTTTTAAAATAAACTTAAAATAAATAAATTATTAACTTATAATTTTTTAACTTAAATATAAGAATAGTAATACAACATATATTTGAATTAATTTTTTGGATAAAATAAATAAAATTTTAATTCATGAAATTTTAATATTTATAGATCAATATTTAAATATATCTATAAAAGAAATCATTTTTTAAGTCTTGAAATAAAACCTTTGTGAAAATACCTAAAAAAAGTTTTTTTAAAAGTCTTAAGATTTTATGAATATTACAACTATATCCTAAAGTTGGAAGACTTGGTTGCCCTTTATGAAATAATGTGTGAACCATTTTGCCCTTTGTAAACAAAAAAAAAAAATACTTCCTCCGTCCCGCTCGAAAGGGCACAAATTTTCTTTTTGGGCGTCCCATTTAAAAGAGCACAGCCCCAAAAAGAAATTTTTTAATTATTTTTATACTCTTCCTACCCCACTCATTCTCTCTCCTACTTTACTTTTACACTCACAACATTCTCTCTCCTAACTATTCCCCCCACTCATTCTCTCTCCTATTTAATTTTTTATACTCACAACATTTAACCCTTTTCTCTTTCTTAGATCACTTTCTTTATTCATTTCTTAATTTTCGTGTTAAAGGCAAAATTGCTCTTTCGAGCGGGACGGATGGAATACCATTTATTAGTATATGAACAAAATTAATATTATTATTATTATCATTATCATTTATAATAATAAAAAAAAAAACTTCACACTTAATTAATTTTGAATAAACAGATATTTACAAATTAAGAAGGAAAATTAACAAAAGATATTTAAGAAATTTATATTAAAAAAAAAGATTTTTTTTTCTGTGTCCAAATCAAATGAAAATAGTCTCTATTTAAAGAGATTTTTTTTATGAATTTTGGCGTAAAAAAAATTATAAAATAATTAATTTATTATAAAATAATTTAGGTAAAAGAAATGGGTTAAAAATAAAAATTCAAAATTCCAATAACCCCACGTGTCACAACCAAAAAAAGCCAAAAAAAAAAGCAAAAAAAAAAAAAACCTCTGCATTCAAGCGCCGTTGTCGGCGCGTGTATTCACGCGCCAGCGAAATGACGTAAACGCCCTTCTCCAAATGGACGACACGTGGGCAAATTTAATTAAATTTTTTTTTAAAAAAAAGCCCCCAATCATATCTTGCCATGTGTCGTTTCAGTCCAATTTAATTACCATTTGCCACGGCGTGAATTGACTAAAATGCCCCTCATAGTCCCTCTATTTACCACTATCTTATTATTATATATAGATAAATTATTATTATTATTTTATTAGGGCGAACGGAAGAGTTGTAAAACGATTTACGAAATTGAAATCGGTAAATCATTTTACAAAGAAAACCCCATTTTTTTACATTGACGGAAAATGTTTTACATTTGAAAACATTTTACAAGTGGTTACCAAACACCCGAAAACAAGGAAAACATTTTTCGAAAAACATTTTATTTGAAACAAACACCCGAAAACAAGGAAAACATTTTTCGGAAAATATTTTACACGAAACAAACGGAGCCTTAATCTTTCTCCCTCTTTTTGATTGGTTTTCTTGTGATGACGCCTGGGGTTTCGGGGTCAGAGCGGTTGAAGGATATCTGGCAGGATATATTTAGGGTGTACCTAGAACACAACAAAGCAAAGCACCGTTAAGGTCAAAGTCGGATGTTAATCTAATTCAGGCCCTCGGGTGTGAGGATAAGATATCAAGAAGGATATAATAACCTGAGAATAAGACTTTGGAATGTCTTAGAGTGTGTGTGTATGTGTTTATGATTTAGACAATGACTTACAATGTCAATTTGGTACTTACTTTGTCCAAGGGGACAAAGATCTTCTATTTATAGGTGTTGGAGAGGTGCTTGTTGATGTAAGCAATGAGATAAGCCATAAAGAGCATCTTAGCCTTTGACCAGGTATACGTGTCCGCATAGGATTGGCTCTGTCAGTAAAGTTAGATTTACTTGCAGAGGAGATGTCGTTGATGTGAACAGGAGCCGTATATCTGGCGCGGCGCATTAAATGACATAGTAGGCGCCTGAGCCATGCATTCAATGTGATGGAAATAAGTCAGCTACTTGCCTGTCAAAGCCAGTAAGTAACTTGTTCAATAAGCTTTGATATTAACCGGATTGTTTCATTTGATTTTTGTAATAAAATTGATTTATAAGGGTTCTTTCATTTGATTTTTTTTTTCTGGACCTACCACCTATAAAATTCTAAACGGCCCGATTCCAAATTCCTTAGAATGGTTGGGATTACTATATTTGGCTACTTGAGTGGAGTCTAACACGAGGTCTAAAAATGTCTACTTCGTAATTTTGCTACTTGCATTAAAATTTTAAAAAAATTCAAATAGTACCTCTTTTGTCTAATTGATTTCATTTTATATCCTTATTATTCGAATATATTTTATTCTCCTTTTTTATAATAAACCGACATACTTTTCTTTAAATCAGTTTGAAATATATATATCATATTTCTAAAATAAAGATATAAATATTGTATAATACTCCCTCCGTCCCTGAAAGATTGTTCCATTTGCCATTTTGACTTGTCCCAAAAAGTATGTCCCATTTCTAAACTTAGGCATGAATGTTAGTGCAAATCTACTAAGGTACAAGAAGGTGAAGCGCTTCCTTAATAATTGCAAAATAAAGATATAAATATTGTATAATACTATATAAAATATGTTACTTAAAAACATTAACAAATTAAGTATTTTACAAAATTTCTTCTGTCATTATCTCTTCCTATCAACAACGTAAACTAAATAATTATCTCTACCTTGGGGCTCAATCGGAACTTTAAGATTAGAACGTGTCAATTTTACCAACAAGAATTTTAAAAATGATTTTATATTAGTAAAAATGATGAATTTATTTATTTTAATTTCATTAATTAAAAAAAATCTGCATTACATTATTATTTTGATCTCCTTCAATACTAAATTCAGATACGTCAATTGTAATAACTATACCAAAAGAAATCTTGACCCCCTTTTCAAAAAATTCTGAAACTCGCCACTGAGTGAGCGGTAACCATCTTTATAAAGGATTTTACTTTTTTAAAAAAATTTACAATAAAATTTGTTCAAATCGCATCTGGTATAAAGAAATTATGATTACAAGTTGTTTGCGATAATAGTTGTTTAGATGTTATGTTAGTAAATTTTAGTACACATTATTCAATTATCAAACATGTTCAGTTCAACCATATTTTTAACCTAACTCTTGTGGAATCTAAATGCTCCCATAGTATTTCCTATATTCAAATGGACATTTGAATTTGCAATTTTTTTTTTAATTATTCATGAACACTTTTGTAATAATAGTTATTATGTTGAAGGATAGATTAGTAAAAATTAAAGAAAAATAAAACTAAATAAATAATCATGAATCCAAATGGGACCAAAATTTTGATATTAATTTGGTGATTCATTTCAGGGGCGGATCTAGCTAGTATGTAATTGACGTGAGCTCCAGCCCATCTCAGAATTTTGATTTTTTTTTACCTAAGTCACCGACTATGTATAACTTTTATATATATATATATATATATATATATATATATATATATATATATATATATGAAGTTATTTTTCACTGTTATTATTGTTTATAATATTTTTTAAATATTAAGCCCACGCGATTTCAAAATTCAGATCCGTCCCTGATTCATTTTATTTATATATTTTTAATTTTTGAATAGTACTATGGGCGGCCGCTGAGAAATGGGAAGATAAAGAGTATCTCATGAAATATTATACTTGATAAAATTCATTAAAAGTAGACTTTTCAGACAATTTGTAACTAAATTAAATTTAACAGCTTATTGTTTGCTTCAATCAAAGTTTTGTTTTGACATTAATAATGTAGATAAATAATATTCAATATAACAAGAATACCCTTATAGTAGATAATAATTTAACAAATGAGAATAATTTAATCAACAACTTGTAGCTAAACTTGTCACATTTTATTCATTTGGTCTCTTATGAATATTTTTTATTAGTTTGGTCCTTTATAGTGGCTTTCTTTGTCAATTTGCCCCTTATGTTTGTGTAATATTCAATATACCAAGAATACCCTTATAGTAGATAATAATTTGGTCCCTAAACTTAACATCTTTATCAATTTAGTCCCTTATGATGGGTTTTTATTAGTTTATCCACGCTATATTTTTGCTAATGTTTAACCCTTAGTTAAAAATATCCGTTAATAAGTGATCGATCTTGAGTTTTTCAATTTTTTTGGATACAAACCATAAAAAAATATATGATTCTTATTTTATCCTCTTTTTATCAAATGATCAACCCCAAAAAAATTAAAATTTTTATAATGTGCTGACAACGTTAATTTGATTTTGTAAATTTTTGTAAGACCTCTCTTTCAATGAGAAAAATCATAGGTGACAAGATTAAGAAATCTAAATAAAATTGAATTAGAAAAATAAAAAAAACATTCAATTGATTCATGATTTCTATAAATCAAAACGTATATTTTTTTTTTTTATAATTTGGATACAAAAAAGTTGAAACTCATAATCAATATTATAGTAAGAGGTATTTTGACCAAGGGTTATAAATTAGCAAAAATATAGAGAGAGAAAAAAGTGATAAATAACGATCATAAGGGATTAAATTGATAAAACAAATGTTAAGTTTAGGAATCAAAATATTATTTAGTACAAGGGTATTTTTGAAATTTTTGAATATTCCATACACAAAAGGGTCAAACTGGCAAAAATAGCCAACATAAGGGGCCAAACTAATAAAAATTATTTATGGGAAATCAAACTAATAAAAAATTCCCACTTGCAAAATTAAATGTGAAACCAACAAAATGACAAATTTGCGCACTAATACCTTAATTATTCTTAGACTTTTTAAGTGACATCCTTAATGTTAAATTAATGAAATCCAATGTTAATTAGATTCACTTGCCCAACTTGGTTTGGCGAGATTTAGTCTGGTCAAGATAAATTGGCCTCCCATTGTTTACAGTTTCTAGACTATGTCAAAGTATTTTATAATAGCTTACTCTCCCTCCGTCCCATTCGAAAATATACAAAAATCAATTTTGGATGTTTCATTTAATTTAAAATGACATACTCTCAAAATAGATTTATTTTTAATATTTTTTTATTTATTAGACCCATTTGTGAGCCAATTGCAAATATTCCGTTGATTCAGGACTGCTTCGATTCGTTTGGTTTCCCTTTCTCACTCTGAAAGAAAGAAGAAAGCCTTGCTTTGCCTCCTTCCTTCCTCACGAATTGAAAGCAAGACTCACATACTCGAAATAATTATTCACTTACTATTTTTTACCCCACATTCTTTCTCTACCTTACTTTTTATATTCACAACTTTTATACTTTTCTTAATTTTTGATGTAGCATATGAATCGATGGGTCAAATCTCAACGACAATGAAGAAAAATGGGAGCGAGAGTTCAGATATTCAAGCACCAGCTGGATTGGGCGACACAACGTTATCTCGGCCGAGCATGGCCAAGACTCGGCCGAGCATGGCCAAACAGAAACAACACAAATTCACCCGAGCATGGCACGACCGAGCGCCTTCAGTGACACGGCCGAGCATGGCCAAACAGAAACATCACAAATCCGCTCAGGCATGGCATGGCCGAGCGCCTGACGCGGCCGAGCGTTTCTTCTGCTAGTTTTTGTTTCCTAATTTCGTTTTGAGCTTATTTCTTTTCCTTTTTCTTTTCTTGTTTGTTTCCTTTTCATGTTAGGTTTCTATTTGTTATTTCCTAGCCTATAAGTACTCTTATGACTTCTATTTTGTAAGGGGGATCTTTTTATCAATTAATTTTCTTTGCTAGTTTTGCAAAACCCTACACCTTGTGTGTTTATCTAAGTCATTAATTTGGCTTGCAGAATAATCTTTTAGGAGATTATTGTTTTAAGGAATTGCGATTCGTTGCTAAAGAATTGGTTTAGGTCATTCTTGTTTATCTATTCCGCTGCGTTTTACATCAGTTGGTATCAGATAAGGACGATCCTTGGAAGATGGCCAACAATGGAGAAAGCCGCATGATGACCCTTCTAAGGGCGATAAACGCCAATCTAACGGCAATGCGTGAGGAGCGAAGACAAGATACTACGGAGTCGGCTAACCGTCACGCATAAATCTTGAGGGCTTTGAACATTGGTCGTGGTGGGGAACAACCAAGGAATCAAGGCGCTCGTGGGGATAATCTCCTCCACGGAGACCCGATTGGCGGGGATGCTCATAACGACAGAGAAGAAGAGGCCATGGTAGCGCCTCCTCTCGAACAACGACCCAAGATTAGAGCAGATATACCGTTCTTCACCGGGGAGTTGACTGCAAAAGAATTTGTGGATTGGCTCTCCGAATTCGAGAAATTCTTTGTGTTGATGAGAATTGAAGAAAATAGAAAGGTACCTTATGTTGCTTATAAATTTCGTACTAGTGCTAATGCATGGTGGATACAATTGACTAGACATAGAGCACGTAGTGATTGGCCTCTAATTACTCGTTGGGAAGATATGAAAAGGGAATTAAGAAATCGTTTTTTACCCGATGAGTATGAGCAGGAATTTTATCGGAAGTTTTTGAATTGCAAGCAAGGGAGTCGAACGGTCGAGGAATACGTCTTTGATTTTCATGCTATTACCGCTCGTTCGGACATGCATGAGTTGGAAGTACAAAAAGTTGAAAGATTTGTTGGTGGTCTTCGTCTCAATACTAAGAACCAAGTGGAGTTGTTTACTAATCTTTCCGTTAATGAAGCAATCACAAGGGCAAAAAAGGTCGAGTGCCAATTATCCTCCACTTATCGTCCTCTAACAATCTTTTGGAAGTTTGGTGATGCATCTTCTTCGGGTTCCAAACACCAATCGGCGGTTGATAATACGGTTGTGGGGCAATACAAAGCTCAAATCTCGAGTCCCAAGGTTGATAATGGGAGGCAACCAACCCCCCCCAAGCTCCACTGGTTCGTCGAAACATCAACAACCATAACAGTGGACAACCGACATCTAACCCTTATACGAAAATATATGGTAACAAGTGCTTTAAGTGTGGCCAACCGGGCCATATTTCTAGTCAATGTCGCAAAGGGATTAACATGGTGGATAGGGAGAATAACGAAGAGGATGAGGAAGAAGATTGTGAAGATTGTTGGATTGATCCAAATTGTGGGGAGGATAACGCCAATGAAGAGGATAAGCATGGGTCTTATGTGGTTCGCAAACTTATGTTAACTACATCTACGGAAGAGGACAATCCGGAGAGACATAATATTTTTCGCACCAAAGGGAAGGTTCACAATTTCGACACTACATTCATTGTTGATAGCAGTGACGGATCTACACCTAAGCTATTGGTGGTGCCTATTCTTAATAAAAAAACGCAAAACTAAAATTCAATACATTTACATAAAAAAAATATAATAGGATATACTATTAGCACGCAGTGCTCCACAAATAAAGCAATTCCCACAATTTCAGAATTCAGAACTTGTACCTCATATTTCAAGTATATTAAGGCTTGATATAAATTGCTCAGTTCCTATCTAACAAATTAAGCCTTTAAATAAGTTGGTAGCTTAGCATGGTACCAGTGCTTTAATTTAGTGAGGTCATGGCTTCGAGTTATTCCACTTGTATTTGTTACCCAATTTAATGTGAGTGCGTGGTTGTACCATGTTGGTCTTGTGATGCCCTGGGGTCTTAAACTTTAACGGGAGTTGGTAACTTAACAAAGTATTCATATACATAAATCATAAGTAACTAAGTTCCCATAGAATATACAATCATCCACCGAATCATCTAGCCAAATTAAGAAACCATAGAGTCTAAACTTGGTAGGAAACCTACCAAGATGACCACATTGTCAAACTTGACAGTTGGGTAAGGAAGTAATGTAATGGTGCAATATTTTTAAAGAACTTGTTAAAAGAGCAAGGATAACTTGAGTTAGATTTACACCATCAAGCTGTTGCAAGAAATACGTACGCAGCATTTCAATAAGACATAAACATAGACGTGAAAAGTTCTCAAAGACATAAACCTTATAGGTACCAAGAACAAAAACTTCAACACGGCCCACTCTCAGGCTTGATAGGACCTAAGCAGAAAAATCAGAAACAACCAAAGCTCTTGCAAAAACTATGTGCACAACTTAATGAACTTGACAGGGAACTGAGATGGTCAGAAAAAAGAACAAAGGTCATCAAGATATTCTGCAACTTTTCACAAGTCTGGAACATCCAATCTTACATGAACAACTTCATTTACACAATATTGCTAGGTTTTCAGTTATTGGCTTAGTATAGTTGTTTTAGAACATTGAACACTAGTGCTTGCTTTATTTTTCGGAGTCGGCGTAAAGAACCGATCCAACCTATTACCATAATACCATGTTATCAAAAATCCAATTAAGCTAAGTTTATAGAATATAGAACAAAATCATTATAACAAGTCTTATATAGTAAAAAGAAAAAATCAAGAAAATTAAAGCAATTTTAAATTTCTAGGGTTTAGGGTTTACCTTTGATTCGAGAAATTCTTCTTGATTTTGTGAGGGGGTTGCGGAGGGGGGTTTGGTTCGCCCATTCTATGGTACCAGAGAGGTTGGCGGCGGTGGAGGCTGCCGGAGTGCCGGTGAAGTCAAGGAGGGAGGACTGAGGAGACACAGGAAGGAGTAACGCCGAGGGCTGCTCTGAATAAAAAAATGACAAAAACCAATTCCTGTTTTTTATTAACACCGCCGTTTAATCCAGACCGAATTCGCCATAATTCGGCCGCAAACCGTGAAGAAATCCGGTCGCAAATCGTGAAGAAATTATCTATTAATCTTTTTTTTTTCTAAGCAAAAGCGATGTCGTTTTGTAAAAAAAATAAATTATTGGTGGTGCAGTTGCACCATCAGGTACACAGTGAGATCCGCCCCTGGTTGATAGCGAGAGTAGTGAAAACCTAGTGACGCGTGGATTGATGGAAAAGCTGAAGCTCGAGGTACGCAAACATCCTTCACCTAACTCCATTGGGTGGATTATCAATGTCAGCAATATTAAGGTACATGAGCAATGTCTTCTCCGTTTCTCTATTGGTAAATATAAGGATGTGGATTAACTTTCATTTAATTTATTTTTACCACTCTTTTGACGTATGACAATTAAAAAAAACATTTTATCTATTATTTTATTCTTCCCTGTTTAATTTGCTCACTCTTTCATATACAAGAAATTCATAATAATATTCTTTTTTACCTTATTAATTTTTTATTATTTTAAGAAGACATTATTTAATTTTCTAAGTGGAGTTTTTTTTAATTATTTTCTTAGTGTAGTTAAAAAAACATAAATGATGTATTTATCCCGCATGTAATATGCACATGACCAATTTCATTAAATTTTCAACGTTTGTTAGAATCTAGGGGACAAAGTGAGATAATTTTACCATTGGGTATCATAGTGATATGAATTTTGCGCAATGGTGTAAAATGAGATTTGATGAATAGTTGAGGGGGTAAGTGTATTTTGACCCCTATTTAATGTTATAACAATTAAAACATCCATAAATATTATTTATTTGAAGAATTTATTAGAAAACTACAAATCTTTTTATATTACTCTCATTCTTTTTCTTTTACTTCTACTTGCATTATAAGTGGTATTAGTAACCAAATATAAGTACAAATAACAATCTCTCTAAAATATATTGTAAAGGAAGAAACTTATGATTATTACACGTGGACAAGTTTTGAAAAAAAACTTGAAATTTAGTGTCACGTGGTGCACATTAATATGTCTCTCTTGATAGTTTATTTTGTTGTTGATAGTTTTACTTTATACACTTTCGATTCTAATTTTAGGCAAATGGTTCCCTAATAATGAAATATACACCCGTGTTTGGCACGGATACAATTTACTTTAGAAAGACAATTGTTTTATGTAGCTTACTAATACCACTTTTATTAAAAGTAATAAAAATAATGAGAATAATATAGATAGTCTTTATATGGTGCTCTATATTTCAAACTATTCCAAAATTTCTCCTAGTGGCGTAAACATAAATTTCTTTTCTTACATTTTTTTGGAAGATTATTATGTGTACTCATATTTAGTTACTAATATCACTTTTCGTACATGTAGAACAAAAAATGAATAAGAGAAATATAGAAAGTCTTGTGGTCTTCTAATAAAGCCTCCTAATAAACATGAATGTTTTAATTGTTATAGCATTAAATAGGTTCAAGAGAGACATATTGACGTGGCATCACGTGACACTAAATTTCAATTTTTTTTTTCAAAACTTGTCCACGTGTAATAATCATAAGTTTCTTCATTTAGAATATATTTTAGAGTGATTGTTATTTGTACTTATATTTGGTTACTAATACCACTTATAATGCAAGTAGAAGTAAAAGAAAAAGAATGAGAGTAATATAGAAAGTTTTGTAGTTTTCAAATAAATTCTTCAAATTATTAATATTTATGGATGTTTTAATTGTTATAACATTAAATAGGGTCAAAATACATTTACCCCCTCAACTATTCATCAAATTCCATTTTACACCATTGCGCGAAATTCATCTCACTATGATATCCAATGGTAAATTTATCCCACTTTGTCCCCTAGATTCTAACAAACGTTGAAAATTTAATGAAATTGGTCAGGTGCATATTACATGAGGGATAAATACATCATTTATATTTTTTAATTACACTAAGAAAATAATTAAAAGAAAACACCACTTAGAAAATTAAATAACGTCTTCTAAAAATAATAAAAATATACTCCCTTCGTCCCGCTCCAAATGTCTTAACTTTCCATTTTGGGCGTCCCATTTAAAATGTTTCATCCCCAAAAAAGAAAGTTTTTATTACTATTCCACCACTCATTCTCTCTCCTACTTTACTTTTACACTCACAATATTCTCTCTCCTAACTATTTCTCCCACTCATTCTCTCTCCTATTTAATTTTTCATACTCACAACATTTAAACTTTTTCTCTTTCCTACATCGCTTTCCTTAATTTTCGAGCCGAACCCATTTTGAGACTTTTGGGATGGGACGGAGGGAGTAATAAGGTAAAAAAGAATATTATTATTAATTTCTTGTATATGGAAGAGTGAGCAAATTAAACAGGGAAGAATAAAATAATAGATAAAGTATTTTTTTTAATTGACATACGTCAAAAGAGTGGTAAAAATAAATTAAAAGGAAGTTAAAAAGTTAAAATGAGAATGATCAAAATATCCATAATGTGACCTGCATATGACTAATTTCGTTAAATTTCCAACGTTCGTTTGAATTCAAGGAGTAAAGAGGAATAGTTTTAACATTGAATATTAAAGTGAGATAAATTTTGTAAGGGGGTGAAAAATGAAATTTGGTGTATAGTTGATGACTTAAATGTATTTTGTCCTTAAATAGGTATTGATTTGGTGCCACATGACGCTATAGATTTTAAGTTTTTCCATAACTTGTCCATGTGGCATAATCATAGGCTTCCGCCTTGACTTTTATATATACTAGTCAGTAACCCGTCGATACTCGACGGACATAATGAATCTAATAATTAAATATTATAAAAACAACATGGTGAAATTATATCCCTGTGACTCAACCTAAAAATATTCAACATAAGATTCTTAATATTCTTAGTAATAAAAATATTATACACATTTTGTCCCAAAGTAAGTAAGGTTTCTATTTCGCCCTTCTTGTCCTTTTTTACGTTCATCCTAGAGTAAAGTTTTAAAATGGAAAATAATGACAATTTTTGCCCTTATCATGCTTATAATTACAAAAAATCACAACATAACGTACATACTTCGTATTTCAATTAACTTGAATCATAAATAGTGTTGATAATTAAGTCTTCAAGCCACTCAAACTGTTTGCCCACTTTTTTCCTTAATAAGCGTGCAATATGACTGCAACATTCTTATTCCAAAATGAAAGAAGTATCACTTAAAATATTAAACAATACAAATTATACCAAAAGCTAATTTACACTTTAATGGATGCACATAGTAGAGATAAATTTTATATCACATAAACAAATATAGATTCAGAATTATCTCACAAAATATGATTCACTAAACATAAAAGTGTTACTTATTCATGAATTGAGGTTTTTTTTTAACGTGATTATATCTTTTAGTAGTATATAAAAAACTAAATGCCTAGAGTACATTGTTTAATGTAATAATATTTATATCCCAAAATGAATGACCAAAATATTTTAAATTTATCGTTAATCAATAAAAAAATAGAAAAATAATTTAGTTTTTCGTTTTGGGACGGAGTATACTTTTTCTAAAAAGAGACCTTGACAACGATGTAATGCTTAGGATCATATTTCATCAGTTTCACAAAAAAAAAAGGAACATGTTTGATCAACACACAGAAAAAAGAATCAAGATAATTACCTAAGTTAAAAATCACAACAAAAAAATATTTTTAAAAACTATAATTGAGATGATCAAATTAAATAATACTAAGAGAATGATAAAATCGATTTAAATCTGTCCGTGGAGGTTTAGCTTTCAATGGCCATAATGCGGAAAATGAAAAATTAGGATAATGAAGTTAGCTTTGTTGGATTTTGGTTGCTTGTCTTCTTTGCGAGATCATGCTCGGCTCGAACTTAACAACAGTTTCTTTATCATCACCAAGTATCACTTAGTACACTTGATAGGAATTAGGAAATCATAAATACTCGTATATTTTTGGTTGAGTATTTTATTAATCAAGCATTAAAAAATCAAGAAGGCAGGCTCAAATGGCATACAAACCGAGTTAATATGCATTAGAAATTGGTTATAATATCTAACAACCCAATATACATTAAGGTTAGTAAACAACATTAAATGTTAGTAAAGCACTGATATTTCTATCCTAAGAATAATAGCTCGTTAGAAATTGAAATATCATTTAATTATTAATCACTATTGGAACTATGCAGCACAAATTTAATTTGAAAAAAAAATGGATTTTAGAGAAAAAAGAAAGACAAACTTGGAAGAGGCAGATGCGCGAAAACGTATGCAAAAAAATGATAGATACAAATGAATGATAGTGATTTCTGGTTATAAAAAGAGATTAAGTTCTAGGACTATTACTTCCAAAAGACTTTCATTAGATGACAATTTTCAAATTAATTTAAACTAATAAAATATACTGATTTGATAAGCTGAAAATAATAAATATAATCTGATAATATAATTTGGAAATCTTACTTAAAAAGACTTACAAAGATGATAATTTCAAAATTTTAAATTTAAATTAATAAAATATACTAATATGATAATCTAATATGGGGATAATGGATAATGATACTTCCTCTATCTCTAATTGAATGATAATTATTGTCTCAAAATAAATATTCTTTTAAATTTTTTTGATTTATTTTTTTTCATAATTCAATATATTTTTAAAAATCTAAAATTTTGAAAATGAATTAAAAGAATGTTTATTATTTTTTCTAGATTAAAAATAATTTTTTTAAAATGATTCTTAAATTTTGAAAAAAATTATTCATTTTAGGATGGAGAGAATAATACAATTTAAACAAATTAAATTTAATCCAATAAAATAAACTAATCTAATAATCTAAAATCTAATATGGGGGATAATGATAAGAGAAATCAGTGCATGCTCCAAGACAATGTTTCTACTTTCTACCACCATCACATTCTTTCGGATGAAGTAGTTGAATCGCTGTAGTTTGAATTTATTACGTTTAAAAATATTTTGTTTGGATTTAAAAGTTAAAATTTGTGTTTAAATCAAAATCTAAAATAAAACTCTTCATTGAATGTGACACATGGCAGCTAATAATTGGTGAACATAGAGCTGACTTGGAATTCCACGTGGCGAGCTGTATGGTCTTGAAATGTTTCTGCTTTTATATATTATATAGAAGATTGAATGACCATTATTGTCTCAAAATAAATGTTCTTTTAAATTTTTTGATTTAATTATTTTCATAATTCATTATATTTTTACAAATCTAAAATTTTGAAAATGAATTAAAAGAATGTTTATTATTTTTTCTAGATTAAAATTAAATTTTTTAGAATGATTCTTAAATTTTGAAAAAAATCATTCATTTTAAGATAGAGAGAATAATACAATTTTAACAAATTAAATTTAATCCAATAAAATAAACTAATCTAATAATCTAAAATCTAATATGGGGATAATGATAAGAGAAATCAGTGCAAGCTCCAAGACAATGTTTCTACTTTCTACCACCATCACATTCTTTCGGATGAAGTAGTTGAATCATTTGTAGTTTGAATTTATTACGTTTAAAAATATTTTGTTTGGACTTAAAAGCTAAAATTTGTGTTTAAATTAAAATCTAAAATAAAACTCTTTATTGAATGTAACACATGGCGGCTAATAATTGGTGAACATAGAGCTGACATGGAATTCCACGTGGCGAGCTGTATAAATTGAAATGTTTCTGCTTTTATATATTATATAGATAGATTGAATGACCATTATTGTCTCAAAATAAATGTTCTTTTAAATTTTTTGATTTAATTATTTTCATAATTCATTATATTTTTACAAATCTAAAATTTTGAAAATGAATTAAAAGAATGTTTATTATTTTTTCTAGATTAAAATTAAATTTTTAGAATGATTCTTAAATTTTGAAAAAAAAATCATTCATTTTAGGACGGAGAGAATAATAAAATTTAAATAAATTAAATTTAATCCAATAAAATAAACTAATCTAATAATCTAAAATCTAATATGGGGGATAATGATAAGAGAAATCAGTGCATGCTCCAAGACAATGTTTCTACTTTCTACCACCATCACATTCTTTCAGATGAAGTAGTTAAACCGCTGTAGTTTGAATTTATTACGTTTACAAATATTTTGTTTGGATTTAAAAGCTAAAATTTGTGTTTAAATCAAAATCTAAAATAAAACTCTTCATTGAATGTGACACATGGCGGCTAATAATTGGTGAACATAGAGCTGACTTTGAATTCCACGTGGCGAGCTGTATAAATTGAAATGTTTCTACTTTTATATATTATATAGATTGAATGATCATTATTGTCTCAAAATAAATGTTCTTTTAAATTTTTTTGATTTAATTTTTTTTCATAATTCATTATATTGTTACAAATCTAAAATTTTGAAAATGAATTAAAAGAATGTTTATTATTTTTTCTAGATTAAAAATAATTTTTTTAAAATGATTCTTAAATTTTGAAAAAAATCATTCATTTTAGGATGGAGAGAATAATACAATTTAAACAAATTAAATTTAATCAAATAAAATAAACTAATCTAATAATCTAAAATCTAATATGAGAGATAATGATAAGAGAAATCAGTGCATGCTCCAAGACAATATTTTTACTTTCTACCACCATCACATTATTTTGGATGAAGTAGTTGAACCGCTGTAGTTTGAATTTATTACGTTTAAAAATATTTTGTTTGGATTTAAAAGCTAAAATTTGTGTTTAAATCAAAATCTATAATAAAACTCTTCATTGAATGTGACACATGGCAGCTAATAATTGGTGAACTTACAGCTAAATTGGAATTTCACGTGGCGAGCTGTATGGTCTTGAAATGTTTCTGCTTTTATATATTATAAAGATGTGTAATAATCATAAGTTTCTTCCTTTACAATATATTTTAGAGAGATTGTTATTTATACTTATATTTGGTTACTAATACCACTTATAATGCAAGTAGTAAAAGAAAAAGAATGAGAGTAATATAGAAAGTTTTGTAGTTTTCTAATAAATTCTTCAAATAATTAATATATATGGATGTTTTAATTGTTATAGCATTAAATAAGGGTCAAAATATATTTACCCCCTCAACTATTCATCAAATCCCATTTTACACCCTTGCGCGAAATTCATCTCAATATGATACCCAATGGTAAAATTATCCCACTTTGTCCCCTAGATTCTAAGAAACCTTGAAAATTTAATGAAATTGGTCATGTGCATATTACATGCGGGATAAATACATCATTTATATTTTTTAACAACACTAAGAAAATAATTAAAAAAAAAACTCCTCTTAGAAAATTAAATAATGTCTTCTTAAAATAATAAAATTTTAATAAGGTAAAAATGAATATTATTATTAATTTCTTGTATATGAAAGAGTGAGCAAATTAAATAGGAAATAATAAAATAATAGATAAAGTATTTTTTTTAATTGACATACCTCAAAAGAGTGGTAAAAATAAATTAAATGGAAGTTAAAATGTTAAAATGATCAAAATATCCATCATATGACCTGCACATGACTAATTTTGTTAAATTTCTAACGTTCGTTTGGATTCAAGGAGCAAAGTGGAATAGTTTTAACACTGAATATCAAAGTGAGACAAATTTTGTATGGGGGTGCAAAGTGAAATTTGGTGTATAGTTGAATTTGCTTACTCTTTCATATACAAGAAATTAATAATAATATTCCTTTTTACCTTATTAAATTTTTATTATTTTAAGAAGACATTATTTAATTTTCTAAGTGGATTTTTTTTAAAATTATTTTCTTAGCGTAGTTAAAAATTATAAATAATGTATTTATCCCGCATGTAATATGCACATGACCAATTTCATTAAATTTTCAACGTTTGTTAGAATCTAGGGAACAAAGTGGGATAATTTTACCATTGGGTATCATAGTGAGATGAATTTCGCGCAAGGGTGTAAAATGAGATTTGATGAATAGTTGAGGGGGTAAATGTATTTTGACCTCTATTTAATGCTATAACAATTAAAACATCCATAAATATTAATTATTTAAGAATTTATCAGAAAACTACAAAACTTTCTATATTACTCTCATTATTTTTCTTTTACTTCTAATTGCATTATAAGTGGTATTAGTAATCAAATATAAGTACAAATAACAATCTCTCAAAAATATATTGTAAAGAAAGAATCTTATGATTATTACACATATATATAAAAGTCAAGGCGAAAGCCTATGGTTATGCAATGTGGACAAGTTATGGAAAAACTTGAAATCTAGAGCGCCACGTGGCACCAAATCAATACCTATCACTACAGGAAACAGGCTTATTTACGGCGGCTTATGGACCACCGTATATAATTAAATACAAATACACCGTATGTATAACATGCGTATTTGAGGAAGCTTTTTACGACGGTTTATAATCGCCGTATATAATGAAAATTATATACCGCGGTGTATATCCGTCGTATATAATAGACGAGTCGTCCAGTATAGCACGATTCGTCCCATTTGCACCCCACCCAGATTCCCTCGTTCCCCTTTGGGGACGAGTCGTCCATTATGCTTATATACGGCGGATGTAGGGTTCCGCCGTAAATTACTAGTTATGAGACGAGTCGTCCAATAGGGCACGAGTCGTCCCATTTGCACCCCACCTAGATTCCCTCACCCCCCTTTAGGCACGAGTCATCTAATGACCTATTTACGGCGGATTTTTGAAACCGCCGTAAATAACTATATTTTTTTTCCAGCCAGCTCTATATAATTCACTTTCCCCAAAAATACACCCGCAAAAACCAAATTCAACCTGTACACACATAAATGCAACCTGTATATAACCAAAAATACACCCGCAGAAACCAAATTCAACCTGTATATAAAATAACTAGACTTCGTAAATGTATATACAACACAATATCAACACAATATCAACATAATAACCATTAACACAAAAAAGATAGTTGCATGTATCCAAAACTCAATCAATGTTTACAATCCACAACTTTGAGAAAACATACCACCGCCTATTCATTACTGCCATTTCCACGTTGTTCCATAAAACAACGTTTCAAATCTTCTAGTTGCTTTTGAAAATCTGATGTGATCTGTTGGCGTTCCTCAAGTTGCTTTTGAAGATCTGTTTTGAGGGATGACACCGTCTCCTCAAGTTCAGCACTACGGGCTGCAGAAGCGCTTTGAGAAGTTGAGGCTTTACCAAACACCCTAGTTTTGGTAAGACCTTGTCCCATACAACGCACTCTCCCATGGTCATCATTTCCCATAAGATTTGTGAATATCTGTTCTCGCTTGCTGGGAGAGTTTTGTTCCTCCTCTAGTAGCTCTTCAATTGCATCATTTAACGTTAAATGTAACAAAAACAACATGTTCAATATAATTGTTTTAACTTTACGTAATATTATGAAAATGAAGTTAGAAATGAAAAAAACAAAACTGAAACAGAAAAGGTTGAAACTTTAACTTACGATCATACGAGAGGTGGTTTCATCTGCAGCCTGACCACTTTTGTCCGTGCGCGTAGCTATGAACACGCTTACGCGATCAGTTGGTAATCCCTCGTCTCCTCTTTACCATTTATAATAGAATCATTTGACCAAAAAATATTTATATACGATACAAAAAGAAGCATTAATTGACAACTGAGAACTAAATTGAATGATGACAAACCTCTTTTATGATAGAGGGATGCGAATTTTTTCCAGTCCTGTTCAGGCACTCTTGCTTTCCTCGATTCACTTGATTTATTTGTGATAATTCCTGGAAAAAAAGAGATAATATTAGTATTAATTTGACTACTTATATAAGACATTCACGATAATAGATTGAGATTAATTTGAAGTATACCCGAGCCTTATCTGTACTCCACATTGCAACAAGTTCAGCCCATTGATTCGCAACACACACATGGGGTGGGTGAGCCAATCGCTCCTCGTCGGATTCATACATATTATACATACATTTCACCTGACATTTCCATATTACAAAGTCATAATCATAAATGTGAGTAAAATTGCATAGTAAGCAAATGAGATCTAAACAAATACATATTACAAGTAAATAAAGTCGTCTGTTGCATACTTATTATATGCTTGTCTCACCTGATATTTTCAGTCTCGCCATTGTTTATTGAGAGCTAGATTCATAACTGAGTAATACTCCGGAGGCGCATTGGTATTATCCTATATACACAATTCAACAAAGAAAAAGAACAATTGTTAGAGAATCATAAGACTTTTGACTACTTACTAGAATACAAAACTAAAGTCAAGAAAAAATAATCAAGTAAACGTGAGATTTATGTAAGAAATATGGATTATAACTTACTAGAACGTCTCTCCATACGGAATCTATAACTGCACGTTCCATCTGAGACCACTCTCTAGTTAATGGGAAATATTTCCCATTTCTAACAAAATGTCCTAGCTGAGTAGCTAGTTTTGCCTGTTCCCCACCAACGGGTTGTCCATATTCATTCCATATTATATTTAATTTTTCTTTACCCCATTTTTTTGTTGATTTTGCCAGCCCTCTTCCTTTTTTTTTGAGGCCTCACCTGTTAATTCCTTCCTTGGCGGCATATCTGGCAAAAAAAACTTCATAAAACAATGAGTTATAATTAAACAAATAATAAATAGAGTTTAATGAGTTTAATGAGAAACAATGATATAATTAATCATAGTATGTTACCATTAATATGTTACAAAGCACAACCAATTAGTTTCCTTTTTAATTTAGTGTATAATGCATGAAGGTACTAATGCCTCGGCAGGTGGTATTAAGAATGAACCAATGATGCAGGAGGAGGAACAAGCACAACCAATTAGTTTCCTTTTTAATTTAGGAGTTGAACCACATTAATGATACATATTTTCCACTAATACACAACTTTATTGCATTGAATCGTGTGATTCAAATCAGTCTTCAACTTACTCATTAGATTTTCTGATGTCCCTGTCATTTACCATTGTTTCCAAGATTCATTCTTTTTTACACTCTCGGCCTCTGAGGCATTCAACTTCTGAGTCAATTAGTTATTTTTTTTCCATAAGCACTTTAATCAAAGCAATCATATTCTCCTTTCCCCTAGTTGGTCTTTATAAGCCTTCAGCTAACTCTTAAGATTTTCATTTGCCATTGTCAGTTTGGCAATCATATCTTCTATATTTTGTATTGCCTCAGTATGGACATTATTCAAATCGTCCTTTTCTTTGATTCGAGAATTAATTATAAGGTCTTTGTCTTCTATCATTTTTTCCAAAGCTTCACACTTTCTGAAACAATTCACGAATTTTGCTTCTTAGGCTCTTCAATATGAGCAGATGCGTACTCCAGTTGAAGAGCTTAAGAAGCAAAATGGTGAATTGTTTCAGAGGTTTGAAGTTTTGGGAAAAAATTGATAAAGGACAAGGACCTTATAATTAGTGCTCGAATCAAAGTAATGGACCATTCGAATAATGTCCATACAGATGCTATACAAAATATGGAAGATAAGATTGTCAAACTGAAAATCTAAAAAGTATGATGAAGAGCAGCTAGGGGAAAAGGAGATAATTATTGCTCCAAAAATAAAATGACCTATTGACTCCGAAGTTGAATGCCTCATCATCATTTCTTCTAGGATGATTGGACTTTGTCTCAATGTCATCCAAATATTGCGTACACAAAGTCATGCATTCTTCAGCCACAATTGCCCTAGCTATGGAGGCCTTGGGGTGGGCTCGATTTTGAACATATAATTTTAATGTAAGTAGAAACCTACAAAAATATTTACTTATGCTAAATCAGATGTAAAAAGGAATTTAACTTTTTTCAAAGTAAATTTAATATGGATGTACCTTCTACCGGATACATCCAACGAAATTGTATTGGGCCTGCTAGCAAGGCCTCCTCGGCTAAATGCACCGGAAAGTGCTCCATAACATCAAAGAAAGCTGGTGGGAATATTTTCTCGAGAGCGCATAGTGTGACAGCCATCCGATCTTGTATCTTTTCGAGATCAGCAAGTGTATTCACCTTTGAGGATAATTGCCTAAAGAAATTTGCCAACTCAATGATGGCTTTTACAACAGAAGTAGGCAACGCTTTTCGAACAGCTAAAGGGAGTAGTTGTTGGAGCAAAATATGACTATCATGGCTCTTAAGACCCCAAATAGCTCTTTCCTCTAGATGTACACAACGAGATATGTTTGACGAGTAGCCATCAGGGACTTTGACTCCCTTTAGAACTTTCAAGAATGTGTCTTTATACTTCTTACTCATTGTGAACTAAGCCGGAGACATAATTTCTTTGCGAAATGGAAGCACTTGTAGATGCAATGGTTTCCGAATGTTCATCTCTTTTAGGTCTCTTATTGCTTTATCATTATCTTTTGATTTCCCCGCAGTACCTAACAGAGTATGTAGCACATTATCACACACATTTTTTTCAATGTGCATAACATCAAGATTATGACGAACATGATTATTTACCCAATATGGAAACTCAAAGAAGATACTCCTCTTTTTCCAATTGTGACACAACTTAGGAATCTTTCTCTTCTCCAACTTGGCTTGTTGCTTCTCACCCTCTTCTTTTTTCCTCTTTTTAATAACATCTTCTATTTTATACTCTGTTTCCATATTTTCAACTTGTTTAAGCAATTTTGTTCCAAACAATAACTTGGGCTTATCTCTCACTTCATGAGTACCATCAAAAGAGCTTTTATCCTTACGAAAAGCATGACTCCTAGGCAAGAAGCGTCGATGACCAATATAACAATACTTGCCACCAAGATCCAACCATCGTGCTTGAGGTCTCACATTGCAACAAGGGCAAGCATATTCACCTTTAGTGCTCCATCCAGACAACATTGCATATGCAGGAAAGTCATTTATTGTCCATAATAGTGAAGCTCGTAAAGTAAATAACTCGTTCCTTGATGCATCATAAGTTGATATACCATCTTCCCACAATTCCTTCAACTCATCAATTAACGGTTGGAGATACACATCTATCTTGTTGCCCGGCCCTTTTGGGCCTTGAGTAAGCACTGAAAAGAAGAAATATGGCTGTTTCATGCATAACCAAGGTGGAAGATTGTATGACATAAGCACAACCGGTCAAGTACTGTGAGATATAGTCATTGTTCTGAAAGGATTAAATCCGTCAGATGCTATTCCCAATCTAACATTCCGAATTTCACTTGAAAATAATGGATAACGTTTATCGAATCCCTTCCACACACGAGAGTCTGCAGGATGCCTCAGCAAACCATCGTCTATTCTTTTCTCGGCATGCCGTCTCATGAGTGTCGCGGTCTTAGATGACCAATACAACCTTTGCAACCTTGGCTTTAAGGGAAAATACCATACTTTCTTCATCGCTACTTGCTTGGGAAGTTTATTCTTGCCACTTGTTTTCGCACCTTCACCGCTACCCCCTTCTTCTTGTTGCTTATATCTAGAGGCTCCACAAATTTCACATTTAGTAAGTTTTTCAGTTTCATTTCGAAACAACATACAATGATTAATGCACGCGTCCCATGTTTTATAACTGAAACCCAAATCTGCAGTCATCTTGTACGCCTTACGATAGGAACTTGGCACTTTTGCTGACTGAGGCAATGCCCTAATGAATTTTTTTAATAAAGAAGTAAATCCCTTATCGGCCACTCGATAATTAGCCTTCCAGTGCATAAGTTCTACAATAAATGAGAGTACTGTAAACTTATCACACCCTTCCCACAAGGCTTGATCAGCATCTCTCAAAATTCTAAGAAACTTTGCGGTGGCTGCATCTGATTGTACGATTTCTTCAATTCCTGGCTGGTTACTATCCGACATACCCATCCCTTCATGTACCATTCGCCTCATACAATCTTGCACGCCCAATTCAATTTCAATGCCATCTTCAGTTATTCTATCATTATTATCATTCTTATACGCCGAAATGTACTCTTCCCCGTGCCTAGTCCAATTCTTGTAATCTTTTTGAAATACCACTTCAATACAATGTGATTTCACGGTTGCACGGTCTTTTTGGTAACGATTTGCGCATTTTTTACAAGGATAATATATTTCTTTAACACCAACACACTTTTTTGAGAATGCAAAATCGAGAAAGTTGTCAACCCCAGACATATACTCATTTGAAATCCGATTACCCAAATTAATCCAACTTTTGTCCATATATGACTTGATATTTTTAAAGTTAAAATACAACCTATATATAAGACCGAGAGACACAAATTTTAGAATAAAAATAAACTCATAAACAAACCTAGTCTAAATATGTACAACTTTTGGCTCGATATAGATAATATACATTGTTGGAGCCTAGCCTATTAGTCGAGCTTGGGCCCAGGCCCGTTGACAAGGGTATGCAAAAGGAGCAAATGAACAGGGCCCATTATTTTCAAGGGCCCCATATTTTTCCCAGCCCATTGCCTACCTAGCCCAAAATCCTATCCCTTCCTGTAGCCTGTAGGAGAAATTCTTTAAAACAACGGACGGCACTTCTTAAACAGCGATGAGTGAAAAAAAAAAGCAGATTCATGGATCGAAAATTACTAAGGAAGAAGATCAAACGGCAACTCGGAAATTGCGGCTTGATTGAAGAGGAATCGATCGATTGATTTTAACAACGGTAAATAAAAATGTTTATATTTGACTACAATCATAATTTAGGGCAATCAACAAAACTTCTTTCTTCCGTTCTTCCACAAGAATCTCCATGTTTGTCCTCATAGATAAATCAAGCTGAAGTCACTTCTAGCGCCTCTCTGTATTTAGCTGGCTTAATGAATTTTCTGATGATGCGTCATGTTTGAGAGAATCCCTTTTGAAGAAACCCAATTTCCAGTCCAGGTTTTTCATTCCAATTTTGTACTCTAATAATTTTATTATTAGTATTAGTGTTACAATTTTCTTTTTATTGTAATTTCAACAATGCCTCCTAAAAAAAATAGTAAACGTGAATCTGGTAATAAAATTAAAAAACAAGAATGTGGTCATGAAAAGCGTAAGAAAAGAAAAAGAATTGAAAAATTGAATGAATCTCAAAGGGGAGCACTTAATAAATTTATTACAATTTTCTTTTTGTGTGTATTTTTTATATATTAAGGGCCCAATATTTATTTTTGCACAGGGCCTCAAAAATGATTGAGACGGGCCTGCTTGGGCCCATGATATAGTATAACCCCATGACAACATTCATTCGTTCTCTCTCACAAGCCCCCCCAATTGAGAAGCTAATTTAAGGAACTAGGTTGATGTGCAAAAGAATTGATGCACATGCGACAAAAGATTTGGAACTATTTTTAGGAACTAGGTTGAAGTGCGCAATATTATTTTTTGTGTAGGGTCTACGAAGGGTACTATGTTAGGATAGCGATGGTAATATTCAGTTTAGGATGGTTTAGGTTGCTTATGTTGATCACACTAAAATTTGATTATTGACATGGGTCATATTTCAAAATATCATATTGAATGTACTGTAGTTTTAACTGTTTCACGGTGCTGAAATAAATTGATTTTATTGATCATGTATCTTCTATTAAAGAGGGTATATGAGCGTTGTTGTTTAGCTTTCTTGCATAACAAAGTATCATAATTTTATCTCTGCATGTTAAAAATGGAAGAATTACACTGAGGAAGTAGACTGCTATTACCATGTTTAATGTTGGAACTTGATAACGACTGTGGATCTTTTCTTAAAAGGAACTGGGTTAAACTGCAAGATTTTTGTCTAGTTTAAAATGAATCAGGTTGCTTATGTCGAATCATTGTTAAAGTTCGATTATGACATCGCTCACATTTTAGAACTTTGAATTCAAATTTAGTGTAGTTTCAAAATGGTTTCTCTGTGCTGACTGATGATATAAATTGAGTTGATTATGAATATTGTAGGTTAAAAAAGAAGAATTTAAGTGCGTAGTAGTAACCTATTATGCTGTTCATATTATAATTTGATACACATGCAGCTACTAATTCCAACATAAAGAAAGGAACTACGGTGATGAATGCAATTTTTAATTTTACTTTTAGACAAATTAGTAGACCGTCATTTCTCTCTTACTCTCTGTAGATGTATATGGAAAGGGCTTTGGTGTTAATGCACATACACCGGGTGCCCATTATTGTATTCCGATTTTTGAACAAAGTGATACTTATATTTTGAAATAGCGTTACTGGTCTTGGACCCTCATACAGTCAACAACAACAACAATAGTACCAGTGACAGCAACAACAACAACATCAACAGCAACAACAGTAACAACAACAAGAGCAAGAGCAACAGCAACAACAGATCACACCACCAAGAACAAAAAAAACCAAAAATTAAAAGTAAATCAGAAAAGGGGGAAAAAATGTATACCTGATTCGTTGTTGATCGAAGAAATGCGTCGCAAATTGCCCTAGAGGAGAGAGAGAGAGAAATCGAACAAGAGGGTGTCAATAACCCACCACCAAGAACAACAAAACCCAAAAATTAAAAGTAAATCAGAAAAGGGGAAAGAAATGTATACCTGCTGCTGATTGATTGTTGATCGAAGAAAACACGTCGCTAGGTTTTGGAGCTGAGGCGATTAGAGAGAGAGGAAGACCGGAGAAATCGAAGGAGAAGGAATTCCGGCAAGGCGATTTCCTTTTCCTAGTTGGGCGTTGTTGGTGGCGGTGAACGGAGAGAGAGGGAACGGCGATTTGGGGAGAGCAGAGAGAGAGAGAATGGAGAGGAAGGTCTTTGGATTGCCCAGGAAAGAGAGAGAGAGAGAGAGAGAGAGAGAGAGAGAGAGAAATGGTTTTTGCGCAAAACTGAAATTTGGGTTCCCGGTATTTATTATTATATACGACGGATATTATACGCCGCCGTAAATAGTATGCACTATTTACGGCGGACGCGTGTCAACCGCCGAATATAATTAACTATTTACGGCGGCTACTTATATACCGCCGTATATAACTTAAAACTCATATACGTATATGTCAAATGTATATTTACGGCGGTTTAAGGCGCCATATATAACAAATATATACGGCGGTAGACACAACCGCCGTATATATTATTTATATACGGCGGACGCGTATCATCCGCCGTATATAACTAATATATATATGGCGGACGCGTATTACCCGCCGTAAATGAGTGCCGTAAATAACCAGCTTTCTTGTAGTGTATTTAAGGATAAAATTCATTTACGTCCTCAACTATACACAAATTTTCACTCTTCACCCCCTTACAAAATTTGTCTCACTTTGATATTCAATGTTAAAACTATTCCACTTTGCTCCTTGAATTCAAACGAACGTTAGAAATTTAACGAAATTAGTCATGTGCAGGTCACATGATGGATATTTTGATCATTCTCATTTTAACTTTTTAAATTCCATTTAATTTATTTTTACCACTCTTTTGACGTATGTCAATTAAAAAAAATACTTTATCTATTATTTTATTCTTACTGTTTAATTTGATCACTCTTCCATATATAAGAAATTAATAATACTCCCTCCGTCCCACCTCAAGGTTTCATCTTTTCCTTTTGGGCCGTCCTACTTCAAGGTTCCCTTCCTTAAATGGAAAGTTTTCAATATATTTATACCCTTATCATCTCCATATATTTACAAAAAAACCATTCACTATACCCTTATAAAATTAACATATTTACAAAAAAACTAATCATTAACTTACTATTTCTCCCACTCATTCTCTCTCCTATTAAATATTTTTAATTTTTACATTCTCTCTCCTATTCCCTATCACACATTTAATTTTTACATTCTCTCTCCTCAAATTTTCTACCCACTTTAAAAAAATTTCTTAAATAACGTGTAAACCTCAAGGTGGAACCTTGAGTGGGACGGAGGGAGTAATATTTTTTTTTACCTTATTAAGTTTTTATTATTTTAAGAAGATATTATTTAATTTTCTAAGTGGCATTTTTTAATTATTTTCTTAGTGTATTTAAAAAATATAAATGATGTATTTATCCCCCATGTAATATGCATATGACCAGTTTCATTAAATTTCCAACGTTTGTTAGAATCTAGGGGACAAAGTGGGATAATTTTACCATTGGGTATCATAGTGAGATGAATTTCGCGCAAGGGTGTAAAATGGATTTTGATGAATAGTTGAGGGGGTAAATGTATTTTGACCCATATTTAATGCTATAACAATTAAAACATCCATAAATATTAATTATTTGAAGAATTTATTAGAAAACTACAAAACTTTCTATATTACTCTTATTCTTTTTCTTTTACTTCTACTTGCATTATAAGTGGTATTAGTAACCAAATATAAGAACAAATAACAATCTCTCTAAAATATATTGTAAAGGAAGAAACTTATGATTATTACACATATATATAAAAAGTCAAGGCGGAAGCCTATGGTTATGACACGTGGGCAAGTTATGAAAAAATTTGAAATCTAGAGCACCACATGGCACCAAATCAATACCCATTTAAGGACAAAATACATTTACGTCCTCAACTATACACCAAATTTCACTTTTCACCCCCTTACAAAATTTGTCTCACTTTGATATTCAATGTTAAAACTATTCCACTTTGTTCCTTGAATTCAAACGAACGTTGGAAATTTAACGAAATTAGTCATGTGCACGTCACATGATGAATATTTTGATTATTCTCATTTTAACTTTTTAACTTCCATTTAATTTATTTTTACCACTCTTTTGACGTATGTCAATTAAAAAAAAATACCTTATCTATTATTTTATTCTTCCCTGTTTAATTTGCTCACTCTTCCATATATAAGAAATTAATAATAATATTCTTTTTTACCCTATTAACTTTTTATTATTTTAAGAAGACATTATTTAATTTTCTAAGTGGAGTTTTTTTTTTTTTTTAATTATTTTCTTAGTGTAGTTAAGAAATATAAATGATGTATTTATCCCGCATGTAATATGCACATGACCAATTTCATTAAATTTTCAACGTTTGTTAGAATATAGGGGACAAAGTTGGATAATTTTACCATTGGGTATCATAGTGAGATGAATTTCGCGCAAGGGTGTAAAATGGGATTTGATGAATAGTTGAGGGGGTAAATGTATTTTGACCCCTATTTAATGCTATAACAAATAAAACATCCATAAATATTAATTATTTGAAGAATTTATTAGAAAACTATAAAACTTTCTATATTACTCCCATTCTTTTTCTTTTACTTCTACTTGCATTATAAGTGATATTAGTAACCAAATATAAGTACAAATAACAATCTTTCCAAAATATATTGTAAAGGAAGAAACTTATGATTATTATACGTGGACAAGTTTTGAAAAAAACTTGAAATTTAGTGTCACGTGGTGCCACGTCAATATGTCTCTCTTGAGCCAATTTAATGCTATAACAATTAAAACATCCATGTTTATTAGGAGACCACAAGACTTTCTATATTTCTCTCATTCATTTTTTGTTCTACATGTACTAAAAGTGGTATTAGTAACTAAATATGAGTACACATAATAATCTTCCAAGAAAATGTAAGAAAAGAAATTTATATTTACGCCACTAGGAGAAATTTTGGAAGAGTTTGAAATATAGATCATCACATAAAGACTATCTATATTTTTCTCATTATTTTTATTACTTTTAATAAAAGTGGTATTAGTAAACTAAATAAAATAATTGTCTTTCTAAAATAAATTATCCGTGCCAAGCACGGGTGTATGTTCTATTAATAGTGAACCATTTGCCTAAAACTAGAATCGAAAGTGTATAAAGTGAAACTATCAACAACAAAATAAATAACAAAATAGGAGAATGGCATCCGTGCGAAGCATGGGTTATCACCTAGTTTTTTCCAAAAGACATTCAATTACCTATGTGTGAGTTGTGCTTTTCAATTGCCATAAAAGTGTATCCAAATAACAATTTCATTTTTCCCTGGATCCCAAACTGGAAAACTAGGTTCATTATTGTAATCAATTAAGCATTCTTCTTGTCGAGCAGAACAACCAATATCAGTGTAAAAATGATAATATGCTCTCTAATACCTTCAATTTTTCCGTGCTTCATAATTAACCAAATGTGTTTCCACGTCATCATCAATCGGCCCATCATCACCCTCTCCCAAATTGACATCAGAATCATTACTACCTCCTGATATTAATCATCAACATCGTCTACCATTGCATCTACATCAGTGTCTTCTTCTTCTTCATAATCTACATTATCTTCAGAATTATCATCATCAACTGGATCATTTGAGCATGTGATGTTACCATAATTTGAAGTTTGAGTTGATACAACTGTTTGTGTACTTGAACCAACCCCTGCATCACGGTTACAACTTGGTGAATACCCATAAATGGTCTCTTTGTGCAGTGTTTCAAACTCTAAATAACGTCGATTTTCAATCATAAAAATTTACAGCCACATATAGCTGCAAATTATCCATCCCCCCAAATTTAGCTAAAACATCGAACATTATATCCATACACGCATCATGTTCAATACAGAAAGGAAATTACTCACCAATCCCACTTTCAAAAGTACGAGGGCATCTATAAATGACTTTCAAATCATATTGTGACCGATCTAACCCCATATTTTTATATAATTTATCAATCAACTCATTGTATCTCCATCGACAATTAGCCTTAATTGCACATTTTGGCTCTTTTTAAAATGAGTATCATCAAATGGTTGTTTATCATCACCTCCCCAATAGCACATGAAAATGATTGAACCCCCGTTTATCTTTAACCCTACGTTACGAAATCAAATTGTTAAAACCTAAATAACAAAATCCTAATATTTATATTTATAATATACTAAAACACAGTAAAAAAACTTAAATTTATATATCTAAACACAAGTGAAAACAATGATCAAGATGATGTTAATTTACCTTGATTCTTTGTTTTCAACGATTCTGAAATTAAGTGATGTAAAGATTTTTTTTTTTGAAAGTAAGTATAAGAGGATATGAGAATGAGAATGAATCCATATCTGAAAACTTTATCTACTGAAAAAATGCCTTTGTAAACTCGCTACACCATGTAGCAAGTTCTGTGTACTCCTAAACTCGCTAAATGGTGTATCGAGTTTTGTTTCGTTAATTACAGTTAATTAACGCCAAACGGTTAACATTGATTTTATTAAACTCGCTTCATGGTGTAACGAGTTTCAACGGTCAAATGTTGACCTCGCTACACCATGTAGCGAGTTTTAAAAAGATGGTCATTTTAAAAAATAGTTTGAAATGTGAGTTATTTTGGAAATTATAATTTTAAAATTGAATTAATTCAGAAAAAAATCCTGATAAGCCACTTAGTGCTTTATCAATAATCATTTTTTGAATTTCACTAGCATAATTAAATTGACATAAATGTTCGATCAAAATTTACTTTTGTTGATTATCAATAGTTAAATAGTTAAATGTGGCCAAACAAAATAAAACGAAATATTTATTTTAATATGGTTTAAAAAGAAAAATTTAACATGTTTTACAAAATTAAGCCCAAAAAACAAAGGAAAACGAAAGACAAACCACATAAAGGTTTGCCCGCACTTCACTTCTCCTCAGCTAGCAAATTAAGGTATTGACCAAACATGTTATCCATTTGTTTAAACATGATGAAGCAAAGACACTTTCCTTAAATTAATTATTCCATGTGATTTCAATAATATGATTCATTGTCACCACACTGATCATGAAGGTTATTATAAAACGATTAATATTTACTCTCTTCCTTAATAAATATATCGGCTATCTGATTATTTTATGGTAAAGGGTGTAAAGCCAAAAATGAACCTAACAAGACGCGAATCTAGGATTTTGAAATCGCGTGGGCTTGGTATTTAAAAAATATTGTAAATAATAATAACAGTGAAAAGTAATTTCATATATAAAAAAAATTATATATAGTGGGTGACTTAGGTAATTTTTTTTTTTCCTCAAAAAAGGCTAGATCCACCCCTGAACCTAAGTTGAGGGATAAGTTTTGTAAAAAAATGAATAAAGTATGAGGATTTGCATAGTTGCAATATGCTTCCAGCTTAATTATGATCAACTTTATTAAGATTTAGTATAAATTACATTAATCATGGGTAATCGTGATTCACAAGGGATATTTTATGTACATACAAAAAGTCAAAGTCCAATCTACATACATGCTTTGCACATCCATGGACAATGTAATGTATGGAGTTGGAACCGCTGTTCCATCTCACATGTTGCTACTTTGTAGCGAGTGACAAGATATAACCACATTTTTCCTTACGTGAGTTGTATAGTCAAGATGAATAGTTGATCAAGTGGACTTCACATATTTGGCGCAATTAATCTTTGCCGCATGATTTGGGATGAGGAAAATTCGACTTCATCTCGCCTGCTGATCACTGCCCCGTAACCGTGAGATGGAGGGAGGGACCGCCGATCGATGGACAATTTATGTCATGATAGTCATCTCTCCAAGAATATATAACTTCATTCATAACAAAAATGGTTAAGAAAGAAAAAGAACTTCCCTTCAATCTTTTTTTCTCATCTTATTTGTTCTTTTAGTACTAATTTGTATCTTGAATATGATAAATATAATCTATAAGCTATGTTCTATTGCATCATTTCTCCTCATCTTCCCAATATTAATCCTTAGCAAACCATTTGTACCTTGTTACTTCATTTTTGGTGACTCTCTCTTTGACAATGGAAACAACAATGAACTTGAAACTGCTGCTAAAGTTAATTATCCTCCTTATGGAATCGACTTTCCGGATGGTCCAACCGGAAGGTTCAGCAATGGTCTAAATCTTCCCGACTTCATTGGTCAGTTTCTTATTTTTTTTTTTTTTTCAAATTCTTTAGTGATATATTTTCAAGCATCAAAATTCTATATTCGCTGAATAACGTACATAAGTATTTTTTTTCAGCTATAGACCTTGGTTTTGATGATTACATTCAACCCTTTGCAACTGTGGAAGACAAGGATATCATCCGAGGCGTTAATTATGCATCTGGAGGTGCTGGCATTCTTGCAGAAACAGCAAACCAACTGGTAATATTCCTCTTCCTAGAACACACATGCCAACAATTGGTAGTAATAATAATATTGACAAACTTCTATTTTTCTGATCTGTTAACATATTTGAGTTCCCATTTTTAAATTTGTTCGGGTTTATTGGTCACAGGGCGAAGTAATCTTCCTGGATAAACAGCTAGTCAATCACCAAACCGCTGTTTCACGAATTTCTGCCTTACAGGGGAACATAAGTTTCACTCAAGACTACTTAAAAAAGTGTATTTATACAGTTGGAATGGGAAATAACGATTACATCCAAAACTATTTCGCACCAGAATTCCACAATTCAAGCCGTCTCTTTACTCCAGATCAATATGCAACAACCCTTATAGCTAAATACTCTGAACAGCTTCAGGTTATAAGTTTTTTCGACTTTAGTTGATTGAATGAATTTAACATTATTTTCATTTTTAACATCTTTTGCTTGATTTTCTAGACTTTGTACAAGTTGGGAGCACGAAAGGTAGCTATGTTTGGTCTTAGTTTAAGCGGTTGCACTCCTGCCGAGGAGGCTTTGTTTGAGACGGATGGAAAATGTGTAGCCAAAATGAACGACGCTGTCAAATTCTTCAATGACAAGCTTCAGCCTCTTGCTGATGAACTTAATACAAATTTCCCAGATGCAAAATTCATTGTGGTAGAGGCACTGCCCTTCATCCCTTCCATTCCTGGTAAGTTCTCACTTCTCACTTTTATGTATTACTCCCTCCGTCCCAAAATGAATGTCTGAATCTTGTATTCAAATTTGTTCTTGATCAAGAACAACTTTGAAAATGTTTTGGACGTTCATTCTGGGACAGAGGTAATAGTAGATGAAAAAATACACAGACACACACTAATTAATCTTGATTAATGGTTTGTTTTCAGGTATTATAATATCAAAGTCTCCTTGTTGTGATGTAGAAACAGAGGGAGGAGCCAGGGGACAATGCATTCCTAACGAAGCTCCGTGCCATGTTAGGCTTCAATACATATTCTTTGATGGATTCCATCCTACTGAGTCTGCAAATTTCTTGGCTGCACAAGCAGCTTTCCTCTCTCTCATCAAGTTACTTTGAAGATCTTGTTAGCATATTTTCCAAATAAGTTGCTTTGGTTTGAGACTTGTTATTAGTCATTACCCTAAGCAGTTTCATGCAATAATAAATACTCCAATTATATTTGTTACAACAAACTAATATACTCATCCGTCCTATATTTAGCTGTTAATTTGATTACTGTTGGAGTTAGAATGCTTGATTCTTTGCAGAAAGCAGCTCACGACATTTTCTAATAACACGAAAATGAATTATTTCTGCATAGCAACTGCAGCACATATAATTTTCATATAAAACATGGCTAATTGGGGGCTAAACAAATTAATTAAATAAGATTCAGAAAACATAAATAAGAGTATATATACATAATATTCCAAGCAAATCTTCAGCTACTCGAAAGCAATTCACTCGTCATCTGATAGGCATTCTGATTTTCTTCTATCAACGGATTATAGTCTTCACTCATAAGGCCATTCTGATCCTGTTCCAATAGTTCCCGGGCAAATTCTTCAATATCAAAGCCAACATTGGTGCCTTGTTGATTTTCTTCTGCACTATGGTCATCTGTTTCTTCCGCCATCATATCTTCCAAATCGCATGCAAATTGTTCATGGTCTTTAACATCATCAGGGCCATGAGCACTACCAGAAAAAGGTCATTTAGCGACGGAAATTTCCGCCGCTAAAATTAAATTTCCGTCGCTAAAATAAATCACCGACGGAAAAATTCCGTCGGTGGTCCGCCGCTACCAGCTCGTCGCAGTGCTCCGACGGGTCAATTTCCGCCGCAATTTTTTTCTTTTACCGACGGAATTTAATTCCGCCGGTGAATTAATGGTTTCAGCGACGGAAAATTCCGCTGCTATATTAATTTAATTTAATTAAATTTTCATTTCAGCGGCGGAAATTTCCGTCGCTGTAATAAAAATTAATTTAATTAAATTAATTTCAACAAGGAAATTTCCGTCGTAATTATTTAATTTTAATTTAAATTTTATTACAATGACGGAAATTTCCGCCACGAAATCAAAAATTAAATAAAAATTAAATGATTATAGCGGCGGAAATTCCGTCGCCGAAATTAATTTATTTAATTAATTTTTATTTCAAGATAATTTCAAATGACGGAAAATTCCGTCGCCGATTCTCGAAATAAATTTAAAAAAAATAATTTAAAATATCAATAAACCAAAATTTTTGTACCCGATATAACATTTCAATTTATAAAACTAAAACTATAAAAACTAAAATTCAAATATCAGCGTACCAAATAAAAACTAAATACCACCGTACCAATTCGGGAGGGGAGAGGGGAGAGGGGGAGGGGGAGGGGGAGAGGGGGAGGGAGAGGGGGAGAGTGGAGCGGGGGAGAGGCGGGAGGGCTCCCGCGGGTACCAAATGTCTCAAATGTTTACAAACAAGTATAATTTAATACAAAAATGTCTAAAAAATCCGCAATCAACCCGGGGGACGCCGGAAATTACCCCGGGAGTCCCGGCCGAGATGAGCCATCAACAGCGCCAATTGTCTTTGAAGTCTCGCATGTTGTCTTTGAATCTCGCATGACGTCGATCGTTCTCCTCCCGCATCCGCGCTCGAATCGCCAAAGCATCCGCAAGCTTTGCCCGCTCGCGTTTCTCCTCCTCCAACGCAGCCTCCGCAGTGTCGACCCTCTGATCATGAAACGTGGGCCGGGCTACATTTCGCCGACGGCCGGCCGACGCCGACGGGCATTGCCGCCCGTAATCCCCCATCCCTAACACTCGGGCTCCTCTCCTTCGATGTCCCCGAGAGGTGACCTCGTGCCAAACATCGTGCACGAAGGGGACGGGCTCGCCGGGAGGCGTTCCTTCGGGAACAACGGCGGCTTGATATGCAAACAAAATAAAACAAACAATTATAATCATATACACAATGTAAGGTACATAAATAAATTTACATATTCAAAATCAAGTCATTTAATGATAGTTTACTTACAAAGGCATTAGCAGATCGATCGTCAACCCATCAAGGAGGTTGATCGGGCGCCGTAGAATTCCGAATATGGGTGCTAGCGTAAACATCCACAAAACCGATATTCGGACCATACTCCCTTTCCTATAAATAAAATAAGCGAGATTATTACTTTGAAATTGTATATATAAATGCAACATTTAAACCGATTTAAAAGCATGCATACACTACATTTACACTAAAACTATGGATTTCATAGCATCAACATTGGCTCCCACTAACATACGTACATAAACCTATTTAAAAGCATCCATACACTACTACATTTAAATTAACATACATACCATGCGGTCGTGATGCTCGGCGATCGTGAGCGTCCCCGGTATGCAACGCCGCCGACCCCGAGGAGCTCGCTCTATTGGCCTTGGCCTCGTTCGGATATAGCCTTCGCCGCAGCGACCCCCAATATTCGCAAAATTGACCAAACACCTCATCGGTCATAAAAGTAGGACACAAGGGCTGTTCTCCCGCCGCGAGCCGAGTAGTATAATAATTTTTCTTCGTGGTACCTATAAAAATATGAATATCTCGTAAACATATAATGATGACATTATAAAATTAAAAGAGTATAATCATTGTTAATTAAACTAATTAAGGATAGATAAATATGTTACAAATAAAATCCGTAAATAGCTTGTGAGCCTCGCCGATCGAAAACATATCTAGCCGTCGCTCGCCGATGTCCGGCGCCCAATAATATTTAGCTTACAACATATAATGATAACATTACAAAACTAAAAGCGTATAATCATTATTAATTATAACATTCTAATAACAAACTAACATTTAAGTTTTAAATAAAAACCATTAACACATTACCTTAAACTCATCCCACGCATCGTCCTTTCCGCCTCTGTGGCAATTTTTTCCAGCTTGGGCCAAAACTCGGTCATTTTTCGAGACCGCCGCATTGCCCGATCTTAGTCCCCTGTGGTGGGGTATCCACCTACAAACCTCGCCAAGTATATTTATACAATAACATTTTAACTTAAATAATGAATTATATATAAAGCAAAAAGGAACCAACTTATATCAAATTAATGAAGAGTTACTTATCGGTCATAAAGTGATGATATCCTCGACAAATATCCTCCTCTCGTAATCGACAGTAGTCCGAGTACCGGCCCCGCAGGTGGAGCTAGTACTACCGCGTGAAGGGTCGACATCATCGCTACCGGATCGGGACGGTTGCGTCCCAAGAATCAATGTGTAAATAGGCTTAGTCTTCTTACCCTTGCCCTTTCTACTAGAACTCATACCGTATTACAAGAAAATATTAAAATATACAACTTTAACAATAGGAAACAATATATTCACAATACATCTAAAACTTTAAAGTTCTAATAATCTAAAGCATTCACAATACATATAAAACTTTAAACTATTAATAATATAAAGCATTCACAATACATATAAAACTTTAAAGTTCTAATAATCTAAAGCATTCACAATATATATAAAACGACGGATATTAAAAATAATCTAAAGCATTCACAATACATATGAAACTTTAAAGTTCTAATAATCTAAAGCATTCACAATACATATAAAACTTTAAAGTTCTAATAATCTAAAGCATTCACAATACAATTTTAAACTTTAAACTATTATTAATCTTCGTCCCCATCATCATCACCGGACTCGAATTACTACAAAACTCGAGTTCTTCATCTTCGTCTTCTGACTCGATGAATCAAACTCGGTTCCTCTTCCTCTTCCTCTTCCTCTTCCTCTTCCTCTTCCTCTGATTCATCAATATCAATGTGCGCGAGATGACCCGAACGAGGCGGGGGAGTTGGCAAATTCACCGGTAAGATATCCTCCTCGGGTTCATCAACATTTTGAGGAATATGAGTGACATCATCTAATGGATGATTAGCCGATGAAACGTTAGGTGGCACCGGCATTTCATCCTCTTGATAGGGTGTTTCTAATGACGACTCGTAGTTGTCGACGAGGGTAGGTTGTCAATCATGCTCCTAGCCTTGGTCATCCAAATGCCCCCACAATCCGTCGGGTCGCGGACGAGGGTAGGAGTCATGTATACCGTTGTGCTTGAGATGCTAAGATGAAGACGTCGTCGCCATTATGTCCGGACGAGTCCTTTACATCGACGAGGTCAAATATGGCGTGCTTCTTAACACCTCGCACAAAGCATCCCGCCAATCACAATTGAACAAGACAACACCGTTTCTACCCAAATACTCCACCTCGACTACTTCTTTCAGACGCCATAATAATCATTCCCTATAAGCTTCACACCGCTATTCCACGTCAATTTAGAGCCCCGTAAGCTTTGGTATGAAACACATAGCCATTCACGAAATAACCGTTGTATAAATGAACGTTCAAGTACGGAGATGATGCTAAATGTCTTAACCTCGCAGCCTTTGGCATCACCCGGATGTTCACTATCTATAAGACAATATTGTAACCAATTTAATACAATTTTAAGATTGAATGTTTAAAGAAGTGTATAGAATAAATTTGAATGAAACGAAATATTTACATATTTCCTTAGCCGCTTGGAAATTCTCTTCGTCCTAGTTGCGATGAGTTCGAGATAAATCCCGAGCTAAATCTTCAAACATTCTCGCAATAGGGTTAAACAAGGCATTTCATATGCAGTAATTAAACATGCATAATTTAATCGACGAGGCGTAAACATAACATCAATGACTTACTTGATATATTCCCCAACCTCGTCGCAGCTTAAGAAGAACATACGTTTCGACCGCGGCAAACTCTTTAGCGGTTAACGTACGCGTACCAACCCGTTTGCCGAGCAACCGACTGTGGATGAAAATACGTAGATGTTTCCCTTAGACGGAAAACCACCATCGTAATTGCGCCAACCCTAGTCAATCTCGTATCAACATCAGAGGAAAATATGTTCCGACAAAGGCAACAATCTCATCTATGATAACAAATGTTCTCCAAATTGAGGCCTCGACCATGGCCCTATTGCTCATCTTCCTTTTCAATTGGCCTAGATACCTAAAAGTCATTCGTAGATTAAAACATAAATAATGTTAAAGAAGGTATATTGTTAACGCTCAAATTATTTAGAAATAGAATAAATTCAATTACCTCTCAAATGGATACATCCATCTCGTATTGAACTGACCACCGACTCTAGCTTCGTATGCCAAGTGGACCGGTAAATGCTCCATAGAATCAAAGAATGAAGGAGGAAATATCTTCTCAAGTTTGCACAAAGTCACTACGATGCTCTCCTCAAGCTTTTTCATGTGATCAACACGCAAAGGTGGTCGATGTTAACGCTCGGAAAACTCACTTAACTCGTTAACGCCACCCGCATATTGTCGTGCAAGAGACCCCCGAGAGCAATCGGAAGTAGCCTATCCAAAGAAAACGTGGCAATCGTGACTCTTCAAACCCCGCACTTTCCCTCCTCTACATTGACACAGCTACCAATGTTAGACGCGTAACCATCCCAAGCCTTAAATCCTTGAGCCATTTCAGAGGAGGAGCTTCTTTTCCTTTGTAAGCACGTATTGAGCCATCGGTCTAACCGGGTTTACCATTGACGTATACCAAGTCTAAGGCCGGCCGCTTACGCATTTCCTTAAGGTCCTTTCGAGCTTTTTCGTTGTCTTTAGTTGTTCTCTTGAAATCCATCAACGTGTTAAAAACATTATCGAATACATTCTTCTCAATGTGCATCACGTCAAGGTTATGTCGAATGAGATTTGTTTTCCAAGATGGCAGCCTCCCAAAATATACTCCTCTTGATCCAAGCATGGGTAGTCCCAAACCTCGTATTTTGGTCTTCGAAAACTTTTTCCCCCACCGAGGATCGGGCAATCTAGATACCTCCTCATCGACCGTGTCACCACTTAAACGAATCGGGGCCTCATCATGGTCAATCTTGTTCTTTTTAAACGCATTCTTCCGGGTCCCGAATGGGTGGTCCTCCCAAGAAATTGTCTATGGCAATCGAACCAACATGGTTTTCCAGAGCGCGTGAGCGTGAAAGACTTTTGTGTCACTCATACAATACGGACAAATGCCAACTTCCCGTGGGTGCTCCAACCCGATAACATCCCATATGCAGGGAAGTCATTAATCGTCCACATCAACGCAGCCTTCATGCCGAAATTCTCTCGCTTGAAAGCATCCCACGTTTCGACCCCATCCTCCCAAAGCCGCTTCAATTCGTCCATCAAAGGTCGGAGATAGACGTCAATGTTCCTCCTGTGGTCAAGCTTGGGCGGGGATGAATAACGACAAGAACATGTAGGGATCACTCATACACAACCAGGGCGGAAGATTGTAGACAAGTGGCTATAACCGGCCAACAAGAGTAAGATTTTGCCCCAGACCAAACGGATTGAAACCATCGTAGCAGATGCATAACCGTATATTTCTTGCTTCGTACGCAAAGTCAGATAAGTCTCATCAAAGTGTTTCCATGCCTCCCCATCACCGGGATGAATCAACACACCCTCTTCACGCAAACTTTCCTTATGCCAACGCATTGCCTCTGCAGAGATTTAGACGCGTAGAGGCGTTGCAGCCTTGGAATCAACGACATGTAACGCAACCGCTTATGTGGTCTGTTTTTCTTGTGTTTTGAACTCCCTCCGATTTGGCTTATATCTACTTTGTCCGCAAATTGAACACTCGTCTTCTCGTGAATCTTCCTTGTAGAATAGCATGCAAATATTCTTACACGCATCAATCTTTTCATAACATAGCCCAATCTCGCCCAACCAACTTCTTTGTCTCATAAAAGTTTGTAACCATCTTATTCTCTTTCGGCAACATCCGCTTAATTGCTTTCATGATACGATTATGCGCATCGGCTAATATTGCAATCAGCCTTTATGTTAAGGAGCTCACCACAGCCTCCAACACACCGATCTCGCAACCTGGATAGACCTTCTCTTTGCAGAGTCCATAGCATCAATAAATTTCTTGGCCGCAGGGGTTGGTTCTTGCCGTTGGTTCTCTCGACCAATCGAAGGAAGGACCGGCCGCATCCCTAACCATATCTTCCATATTCAAAGGTGGTTCTTCATTGTCCCGAATAATAGGTTCGGGTTCGGGAGGTACATGAATATTCTCTGGGATTATTCGCAACATTTGTGCGCAATCTCGCTCACCATGACGGGTCCACCGTTTGTACCCAACTTCAAACCCGTTACGCAAAAGATGTTTCGAGTCTCGATCAAGCTTAGATACTTGACATTACAACACTTGTCGCATGGACACCTAATCTTACCATCCTTATCCATGTGACCGGTTTTATTTAATTCAGCAAATTCAACAAACCCCTTCAACCCTCTATAAAACTCAGGATTGATACCGCGTTGATTCGGCAACTTCCGCTATACATCCAACTACGATCATCGTTACCGTACATCACTCCCGCATTGCAATCCATATATTATACGTACACTCAATTTAATCGACGGATGAAACAAAATCGGGATGTTAATAATTATTGGATTTCATAATATATTAACAGCTTAGAAGTAATTAACGTATTATCATTCCCTAAATTTGAATTACAAACTTAAAAGCAAACACGTATCTTCTTAAAATAAATATAAAGCTTCTAACTCATATTTAACAATATATTAACAGTCTTCTTAAAGTGTCTAGGAACTCGTTCCCGCTCCCGAACTCGAATCTCTACTCTTCCTCCGCCTCGGTCCCCGGGAGGTCTTTGGTCTAGGTATGTTGAAAAAGCCGCCGACCTCGTCCCGGCTCGTATCGTGTGAGCCGGTGGATCAATCCGCCCGTAGCTCTCGCACGCTTCTTCCCCGCCTCAAGGCCTCCCCGGCGAGCTATCACTTCGGATCATTTCTCAAAGCAGCCTTCTCCGAATCTCCCGTCTCTCATAATCTCGCCGCAATGTCGCCAAGTGATTTCATCGTGGTTGCTCTTGGCCTCCATGCCTCTTAATGTCCTACTGAAGAATAGTCTCGCCCCAAAACACTCTCGGCCGAGCCTCTATCATCACCGTACAGACCTTGCCGCTCCTCGTACCATGTCGATACTCGGTGGTCGAAATGTGCTACCTCTAGTCCGACGGAGTAGTGGTCGTATCGAAGAAAGCCCTCTAGAAATGCTCGCCAAAGAAATGTGTAGTCTCGAGGCTCGCCATAATCATCGGCATTGTATTAGTCGTCAATCGCTCTCTCAAAGTCCGAATGGTCCGCCGCGGGTATCCGTACTGTCTCGCTCACTAGAGATGGAATGCAAAAGGATGATACATGTAGTCCCTAAGTCGGACAATAATCGACCCGTCCCGAATATCTCTCATAGTCTCGCAATCCCCATGCCGGAATCCAATAGTACAAAGTTTGCGGTCTCATATCGGGCCAAGGCCAACCTCCTATGCCAACTCTCGCAGCGGCATCCTCAATATCCTCGCGCCGTCCCGCCACCCAAGGTAATGCCGTCTCGCCCTCCGGGCAGTGGCGAGATCAAGCGAAATCTCTCATACACCCACAATGATAGTAATCTGGGCCGCTCGAACCCATGTACTCTGATCCTCCTGGCTAATCTATCAATGCCGTGGTATGTCTCCGCTAGCAACAAAGTGGAATGATGTCCATCGCTCCCGTCCGTATTGAATATGCCGGATGTCAACTCCTCGATCACCTCTCGCCGCTCGATGATCTCTAACAACGTAGCCGGACACACTCCGATGTAGCCGCAGTAAGTAGTGCGCAGACGTAATGAGCAACATGAATATATCTAAGGAAGTGGATAGATCAAACAGCCGGGCCGGTCCGACTCAATCTCGGCTATATGAGTCAAGTCTATGAATCTATCGTCAACGACAATGCCCGATACCCAGCCCGCCGATAATCCCAAGAATTCGTATAGTTGCTCCGTAATCGATCGTCTCGTCTCGAGGAAATGCCACAGCCTCGACTCACCCACACCCGCCTGCTCGAAAATCCTCCATCGTTGGCATCGTATCGTTGTACGATAGGGTGAACACATGTCGCTCCGAATCCCAAAAGCACGAAGCGCCTGAGCGCATCCCAATCAATCTTCCAATCTTTTAGAGACCAGATGCATGGCATGCTATACCTCCCGTCAATAAGTTTCCTGGTTGTTTTTGGTGAAAGCGCGTGAGTTCAAGAATGTCTTGTTGAAATTGAAACTCGCGGGAAACAATTTCTCCATTGTAATGCTCCATGCTGCCTTAAATTGGGGCTGCTGGGACTTTTTACCTATTAATATTGTGAATAATTGTATCAACAAATCTTGAGCTCTAGTTCAAACTAAACTAAAGGATAATGGTGTCCCTACCTAACCACCTACTCGTCCTTAAGTGCATGTTTGATAAACCTATCCCATCCCGAAATGCATGATTATATGAAATGCAAATATCACTTTGCCTACTTGCTTTATAATCGAAAATAAAGAAATTTCGGCTTTTGCATAGACCTAAATTATTACTATTGTGAATAATTTTAAATATTAATATTTAATTCTTTGTTGTAAAATATATAATTTTACAATGATGAATTAAATTAACATTTATAAACAAGATGAGAGTCGTTATCATCCACAACTATCAAAACCCTATCTCAGCTTAGACCAAGAAAGATAGAGCAAATATTCTTGTCAAAGGATTTTCTGCTTAATATAGTTTTTCCAGCCACTGTTCTCCTCTCTAAGAATTCAAACATCACAGCCATACCTGATAGCTGCTTTACTCTTCATCGGTGATATACGGTCACAGTAAAAACAAGGTAACAAAGATAACACCACGAAGAGAAAACAGAATTTCTCCAATTTTTCTTCACCTTCCATTTACCCAAGATTCGACAGGCAATCTTCCTCATGAGCTGAAAGCCGGTGTTGCCCTCAATCTCACGGTTGCACATGCGAAGCAACCGTGAGATTGAGGGCAACACCGCCAGCCTTTCAAGCTCATGAGGAAGATTCTCGCAATCAGATCTCGAGTAAATGGAAGGTGGAGATTAAAAAATTGAGGAAAGTTCGTTTTCTCTTCACTGGTGTTATACTGTTACCTTGTTTTTACTTGTGAACGTATAACATCAGTGAAGAGTAAAACAGATAATCGACAAGAACATGGCCGTGATGTTTGAGATCCTTAGAGAGAAGAGAACAAAGAAACCGGAAAACTCTTATTAAACGTAAAATCCTTTGCTCAAACCGACAAGAACTTATTTGCTCTATCTTTCTTGATCAAAGATGGACGGATTTTGATAGTCAGGTGAGAAAGGCTCTCATCTTATTTATATTTTAAGATGTTAACCACCAACCACAATACCCTAAGGTGCATCTAGGGTGCCGTGATTGATATCAGACGCTCAAACGTAGGCGATATTACATCACCGTCCGCGATGCCGTCAATCGCCCCAAAATGGGATCTAGAACCACTAAGGTAGTGTGCGGTTGAATATGTTACATTATTGATACATTCACCCCCCTTCCTCCCCCTTTGACTTTAAAAGACTTGAAAATTAGATATTTAGTAACTTATCTAATTGTTGCATATGTAATATGTTATGTTTACTAAATATGTAACATGTTATATTTACTAAATATAACATGTTACACCAATTGGAAAATATCAGTCTATTGCACAAGCATTTGGCCCAAAGATTGAAACTTTAAAAGTAGATTTACTATTATAATTAATCAAAACAAGAAAATCCCCAACCGCAGCTTTTGTATCTTCTACAAACCGAAGTTGGGGATTTTCTTATTTTCTCGATTAATTGCTAAATCTACTTTCAAAGTTTCAATCTGACCTAATGCTTGTGCAAAAACTTGAGATTTTCCACTCCAAAGATAACCCCATGGTAGTGGTTGTACGTGATAGTAGTGGAGTTGGATTAAAAGACTTGAAAATTAGATATTTAGTAACTTTTTTAGCTTTTTATCATTAAAAGACTTGAAAATTAGATATTTAAATACTTATCTAATTGTTGCATATGTAACATGTTATGTTTACTAAATATGTAACATGTTATATTTACTAAATATAGCATGTTACACCGTTGGAAAATATCAAGTCTATTGCACAAGCATTTGGCCCAAAGATTGAAACTTTAAAAGTAGATTTACTATTATAATTAATCAAAACAAGAAAATCCCCAACCGGCAGCTTTTGTATCTTCTACAAACCGAAGTTGGGGATTTTCTTGTTTTCTCGATTAATTGCTAAATCTACTTTCAAAGTTTCAATCTTTGGACCTAATGCTTGTGCAAAAACTTGAGATTTTCCACTCCAAAGATAACCCCATGGTAGCGGTTGTACGTGATAGTAGTGGAGTTGGATTAAAAGACTTGAAAATTAGATATTTAGTAACTTATCTAATTGTTGCATATGTAACATGTTATGTTTACTAAATATGTAACATGTTATGTTTACTAAATATAACATGTTACATATTTGATTATGAGTACGGTTATTTATCGTTTTCTTTATAGTGGCATATGTTTTCTTCTATTCGTTAATATTACTAACATATGTTTTCTTCTATTCGTTAATATTACTAAATATGTAACAAACTAGGATACGTAAACCGTATCCTAATTTGTTTCATATAAGGTGCATCTAGGGTACCAGATTGATATCGTGCGCTCAAACGTAGGCGACATAATCACCGTCCGCGATGCCGTCAATCGCCCCAAAATGAGATCTAGAACTAGATGTTCCTAAACTATTTCATCCACAGATTTCTTACTTATTTGTTTGTAATTGAGATCAATTAAAGTCTCAACTCATGATCATTCGTGCTTACTTTTATTAGTTTAATATATTTGTTTTATTAGTTTAATATATTTGTTGGGTTATCAAAATTGTTATTATTCTTCCTAATTCTTTCATGTTTCGAAAGACATTAATAATATAGTTGCATGATTTATGTTTACTATGTGTGAATACTAGCATGAATCAATTTCATGATTATCCACCTTTAGGTAGTTAAATCTTGTTAAAGTGAGTAGGGTTAAGGCATGATATATGATTCATATTATTGGAAAAAATGTATCAAAAAATGTATCAAGAAATTCATATTATATTTTGCCTCGATCTTCCACTCCACCCCATTCCTTCCCGCAGACAACGGGAAAGGTTTCATGTTGACTTTTTGAAGTCAATTTGGTCATATTCGGAGAAACCAATATGTAAGCCAAGTTTTTAAGAATAAGTATTGGACAAAGAAAGAATTTTGGCCGTAACATTAAATTAAATGGATATTTAATGTGATTTGTACCAAGCAAAATGAGTTCGTGTGAAATCTATAGTATAAATTAAACCCTCCGTGAACAGCTTCTATGAACAGCTCCTGAGGGGTTTTTCCCTATTTTGCCCTCACTATTTAGTCTGCTTCCCATTTTGCCCTTAAAACGTAAATGGGCTTTGGATTTGGGCTAAGACTTTGGGTTTGGGCTAAGAGTGGGCTTTAGGAGGGTTTACTTAAATTAATTAAGTAATCGATATTTTTTATTTTTTTTTAAATTTAAAAAAAATTAATATGAAAAAAAAACAAAAAATACACCCGTGTCCTTGGACACGGCATATGTACTAGTAATAACATATAAAGCGTATTCAAGGTGGTCTCGCCTAAGTTGATCTTAAAGTTAGCACTTCCACACTCACTCTAGCAACCGCTCTATGGACACAAGATTACATTGTCTAGATTGTGCTCCTCCTCTTAAAGTACATTCTGGACCTTCCATCCATTTTATTCACATACTGCTTACAAGGGTGTAAGAAAATGCAACACAAGTTCTAATCTCATAGTATATTTTCATAGTTTGCACAAAAGAGGTCCAAGATTAATTAACTCTCTTAGGATAAACATTAATGAAAAGATAATTTTGGTCATATGATGAAAGAAATAAGCAAAACAACATTCTTAACATATTCAAGCTAAACATAACTCAAAGACCATCCATTTTAAATGGAATTGACAAACAGGATATCCTACTCGGTTCAAAAGAAAGTCAAACATAAATATATTAATTACAAGCAAGAAAACAGAGAATCTTAGTCTCACAATGGTAATCATTCTTTTTTTTCTAGCAGATGAAGAAGGCAAAGAGTTCATTTTCAGTAAGTCCAGTTCATACTCTACAAAGTATAAAATAATATCATGCTATTGACAATTTAATTTCCAATAATGTACCTAAATGTGCATTATGATTTATGGACAGAGAGCTATAATACAAGGAATACACGGTATAAGGATGCAAAGAACCCCACTGGCCACAGATAACGAAAACCAATTTTTTTATCATTTCAACCTCATGAAAATTGATCCCAAAATCACATGCAAACATTATTTAACAACAACATCATCTGCCCCCCCTACACAAACGCACATCCAGACAACAAAAACACATAAAACCCAATCCAGTTAAATCAACAACCAATTTCTTGAAATTTCTTGAAATCGATTAAAAAACAAGATCTAGAAATCGATGAAGAGGGGGAATCGAAATACCTGGTTGATGAATACAGAGAAGAGAGAGAAATTGACCGTGGAAGGAGGCGGACGGACCAACGGAGACGACGGCGTGAGAGCTCGAGACGGACGGTGGAGTGGTGGAGAGGTGGACGGACGGAGACGGCGGCAGCAGCTCGAACGGAGACGGTGGAGAGGTGGACGGACGGCGGCGATAGAGCTTCAGGTCGCAGAGAGAGCGGGAAGAGAGAGAAAGCGGGAAGAGAGAGAGAGGGAAATGATACGTAATTGATATCTGAGGGATTAATTGAGTATTTATAATTTCCCCCAGCGACGGAATATTCCGCCGCTAAATATTAATTATAGCGGCGGAAATTAAATTCCGACGCTATAATTAATATTTAGCGCGGAATATTCCGTCGTCAGTAAATCCGACGCTAAACTATACGTACGCTCACCCGGATCGATGACATGGCACTCTCACCGACGGAAATTTCCGCCGCCGATTTAAATTCAAATGACGGAAATTTCCGCCGCTATTATTAATAAATATAATTGTTTTCATTATATTTTTGAAAAATAAATAAATCATTAATATTTATTAATTTTAATTTAATAAATATCATTATTTTTATTTATATAAAAATAAATAAATCATAAATATTTATGATATTTTTGAAAAATAAATAAATCATAAATATTAATTAATTTTAATTTTATAATTGATGATAATTTTTATTTATATAAAATATGAAAGTTATTTTAAATTACTCTCAAAAAATAAATATGAGTCAATAAATATTATTTTTGAAAAATTTTTAATTTAATAAATATCATTATTTTTATTTATATAAAAATAAATAAATCATAAATATTTATGATATTTTTGAAAAAAGAAATAAATCATAAATATTAATTAATTTTAATTTTATAATGCCATTATTTTTATTTATATAAAATATGAAAGTTATTTTAAATTACTCTCAAAAATAAATATGAGTCAATAAATATTATTTTTGAAAAAATAAATAAATTCTAAACCCTAAACCTAATACCCTATATACTATACACTATACACTATACCCTATACCCTATACCCTATACCCTATACCCTATACCCTATACCCTATACCCTATACCCTATACCCTATACCCTATACCCTATACCCTATACCCTATACCCTATACCCTATACACTATACCCTATATACTATACCCTATACCCTATACCCTATACCCTATACCCTATACCCTATACACTATACCCTATACCCTATACCCTATACCCTATACACTATACCCTATACACTATACCCTATACCCTATACCCTATACCCTATACCCTATACCCTATACCCTATACCCTATACCCTATACACTATACCCTATACCCTATACCCTATACCCTATACCCTATACCCTATACCCTATACCCTATACCCTATACCCTATACCCTATACACTATACCCTATACCCTATACCCTATATAATATACCCTATACCCTATACCCTATACCCTATACCCTATACCCTATACCCTATACCCTATACCCTATACCCTATACCCTATACCCTATACCCTATACCCTATACACTATACCCTATACCCTATAAATATACACTATACCCTATACCCCTATAAATTTATACCCTATACCCTATACCCTATACCCTATACCCTATACACTATACCCTATACCCTATACCCTAAACGTTATACCCTATACCCTATACCCTATACATTTATACCCTATACCCTATACCCTATACCCTATACCCTATACCCTATACCCTATAAATTTATATATACCCTATATCCTATACACTATACCCTATACACTATACCCTATACACTATACCCTATACACTATACACTATACCCTATACCCTATACCCTATACACTATACCCTATACCCTATACCCTATACCCTATACCCTATACCCTATACACTATACACTATACCCTATACACTATATCATATACCCTATACACTATATCCTATACCCTATACCCTATACCCTATACTCCCTATATTTATACCCTATAGGGTTATACACTATACCCTTATACACTATACCCTATACACTATATTATACCCTATAGTGGTTTAGGTGGTTTATACTTAGGTTTATACCCTAGGGTACCCTATACCCTTTATACACTATGTGGTTTAGGGTTATATTGTACACTATAGGTTTACCCTATACCCTTTACTGGTTACCCTATACACTAGGGTTTAGGTTATACCCTATACACTATATCCTATACCCTAGGGTTTAGGTTTAGGGTTAGGTTTAGGGTTTAGGTTTAGTGGTTTGGCTTAGGTTTAGGGTTAGTGGCTTGTGGTTTAGGGTTTAGGGTTTAGGGTGTGGTTTGTGGGTTAGGGTAAGGGTTTCAGGTTTAGTGGTTTGTGGTTTAGGTTAGTGGCTTAGTGGTTTGTGGTTTAGGGTTTAGTGGTTTAGGGTTTAGGGTTTAGTGGTTAGGGTTTAGGTTTGTGTGGTTTAGGTTTAGGTTTAGGGTTTAGGGTTTAGGTTTGTGGTTTATACAAAACTAGGAACTAACCAACTATTAGACAACACTCGAGATTATTGTCTCATAAGTAATAACTAAGATATCCGTAAAACAAAGACCCACATCATTACCGCTGAGCACACCGCACTCTCTCGGCCCCCACCACCGTGCATGTCATCATCTACATCGTAAGCTTCAATGTTGACATCGTGAAGGGTTGTCTCCTCGCACTCATCAAGCTCCATATCTCATCCGCGATGAAGGCTTAGGAGGCAAAGACACCCTCTAGGGCCTTGCATTGTACAGAGAAGAAGGTCTTGGAAGTGGTTGTGGAGAAGGGTATGCAAAATGGACAGAAAATTACATTCCCACACGAGAAGCCGATGAAGCTCCTGACACTCTTACTGGAGACATAGTCTTTGTACTACAACAGAAAGAGCACCCAAAGTTCAAGCGAAAGGGTGATGACATATTTGTTAGGGGCTAAATATCGTTTACCTAAATTCCAAGGAGTCAAATGCAAAATCTCTCCTTTTCAATTTCGTATCTACAAAAAGTCGGACCGGATCTGGATGGATTAATTTCACAATAAACAATGCGCCAAGTTGGCGCTCATTTAAAATTTCAAAATTTCCGAACGAACAACAAGCAGATAATCCAATTCAAACTTTCAAACCAAATTAATCAGACACCTCTAAATCCCTCTCTCCCATTCTCTCTCTCTCTCTCTCTCTCTCTCTCTCCAAAGAATTGAATTTGAAAAAAACAAATATCGAGCCGCTCTTACCCTGGTGCTATTTCATCTTTAATTTCATGTAATTCCACATTTCAATTCTATTCCCTTCCCGTCTCGGGGTCCGAATGCGGGTTCGACTTCCCAGATTCCTTGACTTTCGAACAATGCAAGGCCCTAGAGGGTGTGTTGCCTCCTAAGCCTTCATCGCAGATGACAGATATGGAGCTTGATGATGAGTGCGAGGAGACAACCCTTCACGATGTCAACATTGAAGCTTACGATGTAGATGATGACATGCACGGTGGTGGGGGCCAGAGAGTACAGTGTGCTCAGCAGTAATGATGTGGGTCTTTGTTTTCTGGATATCTTAGTTATGACTTATGAGACAATAATCTCCAAAGTGTTGTCTAATAGTCAAGTTAGTTCCTTGTTTTGGACTAATCTTGTTTTTGTTTTATTTTGGATAAAAATTTAAAATTGTATGCAATTTACCAATTTGGGAATAGGGTATAGTGTATAGGGTATAGGGTATAGGGTATAGGGTATAGGTTATAGTGTATAGGGGTATAGGGGTATAGGGTATATGGTATAGGGTATAGGGTATAGGGTATATGGTTTAGGGTATAGGGTTTAGGGTATAGGGTATAGGGTATAGGGTATAGGGTATAGTGTATAGGGTATAGGGTATAGGGTATAGTATAGGCGTGGCATAGGGCATAGGGCATAGGGCATAGGGCATGTATAGGGTATAGGCATGTGGTATAGGGTATAGGGTATATGTATGGGTATAGGGTATATGTAGGTATATAGGGTATAGGGTATAGGGTATAGGGTATAGGGTATAGGGTATAGGGTATATAGTGTATAGTATATAGGGTATTAGGTTTAGTGGTTTATAATTTATTTATTTTTTTCAAAAATAATATTTATTGACTCATATTTATTTTTTTGAGAGTAATTTAAAATAACTTTCATATTTTATATAAATAAAAATAATGGCATTATAAAATTAAAATTAATAAATATTTATGATTTATTTATTTTTTCAAAAATATCATAAATATTTATGATATTTTAATGTTTTTTAGTTTGTTATTTTGTTAATTAGTTCTAAAAATAAACAAAAATTACATTTTATTATCAGCAACGGAATATTTCCGTCGCTGATAAATAAAAAAATATTAAATTATCAGCGGCGGAAATATTCCGTCGGTGTTTAATAAAAAAAAAACATTTAATTTCACCGTCGGAAATATTCCGTCGGTGTAATATTTCAAAAAGAAAAATAAAAAATATTTTAATTTCACCGTCGGAATATTTCCGACGCTGATAAATAAAAAAATAAAAAAATGATATATTTTCACCGGCGGAATAATTCCGTCGCTGATAAAGATTTAGCGGCGGAATATTCCGTCGGTAAATCAACCGCCAAATTAGCGGCGGAAATAAACGAATATTCGAGGAATATTCGTTTTAGCGGCGGAATTTAGCGGCGGAATTAAATTCCGTCGCTAAATTTGACGCCAAAATAATTCCGACGCTAAAGTCTATATTCCGCCGCTATTTAGCGACGGAATATGTCCGTCGCTGTTAATTCCGTCGCTAAATGACCTTTTTCTGGTAGTGGAGTATTTACTTCTCCGACTTCCACCAACTCATTATTTTCGTTGATGCTCGTACGGGCACACTGTTGCTGCTCTTCATCAAACCCCAAAATTGGGTTCCGGTTTACTTCTTCTACTTCCATCAACTCATTTGGGTCAAACTCAAATCCCGAATACCATTCTTGCCTCAAATTAGGTGCAGACAGATCATAGGGGTGAACTTCAGGTTGAGCTGTATTGTCCATCTATTGTTTATCAGGATCATAATAGGAAGCAGGATCTTCTACTTCTACTGCTGCATGGTAAGAACAAGACGGGGTGTCCGCTTCTTGACTCATCAAATTATTCTGGTTATTTGCTAAATCAAGTTGAGAGAATTCAGATTTCCCTTCACCCAAGTTAGGACTTTCATCAACTGCCCTTCTGGACTGATCATTAAAACCACCTTCAAGATCTATAACACCAACTGTTGATTTTCTGCTTGTGCCTCTCTCTTCCGCCTCTTGTTGTTGTTTTGCGCCTCCTCCTCTTCAGCTTGTCCATGTTCATCATCAGCTGGTTCTGGTTGTTGTCTCTTTTTTTGAAAAAATCCCCATTCTTTTAACTCTTCATAAAGTATCTTGAAGGGTGTTTTAGTCCAAGAAAGGTGAAACCCTAACTCTTTATCAACAACATGTGCAATCAGGCAAAGGACTAGTTTCTTCGCATGAGGAATAGACTCCAAACCCTTGTAACTCTCCCCACCAAGCTTATACTCATGCATAGTCCAGTGACCAGCCGCCGGGACCGCAGGATCTTGTTGAAACTTGTATTCAAAGTAACTCTTTGTCCCAATCACAGAACCTGGTCTCTCACCCGCAACCTTCTTTTCACCTGTTAAACCTGACTAAGTTCCCTTGCCGGCCACTCTAATAGCCCTTTTTCTCCCCGAAACTATATTCAATTCTGTGAAGACGTAAATCATTCTTGTGGGGGCAGTCTTTTCCAGAGAATCTGAAATCTCCCACGGATCGTCCACTTTCAAGACGTTCCACGGCTCAGCATAATACAAATCTCGATTAACAATAGAAAATTTACTACGAATATGATCATCATCAGTAATAGATGATAATACCTTATCACGCAAACGAGCCATGAGTTGGTCATCTGTAGGTAAAATGTGAAAACCTAGTTTCTTGAGTTGCAAGCTTTGTGCCGCCATTGTTAATTACTCTCTCTCTCTCTCTCTCTCTCTCTCTCTCTCTCTCTCTCTCTCTCTCTCAGGTAAGAAAACGTGTGGAATATTAAGTGAGGAGGGTCCGTTCAGGTGTGTTACTGTTGGTTATTTATAGATGTTGTAATGTACAGGCGATTGTTTCCATTTTCCAGTCCGAGTAAAAATTGGATTATTAAAATGAGAAAATGTAGGGAAAGATAAAATAGAGTTAGGCGGTTAATTAGGTTAGGTGTCTGAGACCGTTATCAGATTTCCTAAATGGCTTTAGTTCAAATCATTCGCCCCAGACATCATGTATATGGGCCGTTCATTCATCTCTTATTTCAATCTCTCACGTCCCACCAAAAGTTATATTTTCTATTTAAAATGTTGTCTCACGCTTCATTTATTTGGGGAAAATAATTTTCTGAAAAATATTTGCAGGGGCATTTAAGTATTTAAGTACTAGTTAGTTACATTTTATGAAAACATAAATTATATTATCTCCATCCCACTTCACTTTATACTAATTTTTATTTTGGTCCGTCCCACTTTACTCTATACTACTCAAAATGGCATATTTTTGTACTAACAACATGTGGCCACCCCAACCCGGAACCTAACACGTGCCCCGAGCGGAAGTGTCCCCTTACTAAACAAAAACCACCTGAATTTTCAAAAACTTTCATATAACTTGAAAAGAAAACCAACATTAACATTCCGATTAGAAAACTAACTTTAAACATCTCCACTTGGAGGAATTCATAAACAAACTGGGAAAGTATTCAACCTGTTTTAATTGCAAAAGTTAACAAAGTAAAATTTAAACAAAGTTGTTTATATACAAACTCCACAAAGGAGTTAAATCAAAATATCTCCACACTTTCCATCTATGACATATACATACCCAACAACCCAAAAGACACGTACAAACTCCGTTCTGTCCACACTGGCCGGATCCTCCTGTCTCAGATCGATCTAAAACAATAAAGGGAGAAGGGTGAGAATAAATCTCAATAAGCTATTATGAATGCAACAATAAGCCAAATAAGATGCAACACATAAGAAGGTGCATATAACACATTGAAAAAGCCGTAAAAACCTTACATTACCTTGGTTTACCTTTTCCCGTCTGAACAATAAGTCGTACAACATTGGGAGATAAAACTCCACTCATTTGTGAACTGCTTAGGCATATTCACATTTTATAAGACCCGTTTTTCAGGAAATCATATAAGATACTAGCAACTCTGTAAGACTTTTGGCTCAATACAGATGCTATAACCCCGATCTGTGGTCACAGAAGGGGACAATTACAGGTATAACGTAATCCGATCACACTATAGAACAATTTTCATAAATGATCGTATTCCGTTATAACATCAGCTGATTAACACAAGTTCAAGCACATAATAGTTACTTGAAAAGAAATCCATCAAAGGGATAAGAAAAGAACAACATGGTATTCATACTCATGTTTAAATCAATAACATAGTGCAACATTCATTTCATACACTATTTATATCACAAACTATGGATATGAAATCAAGTAAGGCCACAATGAATAACCAACAAGCCCTACATGTTCAATATGCAACAATTTATAACCTCTATAAAGGTCCAAGTTCAATTTACCAAGTTTGATTCACTTTGGTTAAGTTACAAATCAAGCCTACCAACCATTTTTTGAACAATATTTAAACCCCTTCCACAATTTCATTTTGACCAAGTAAGACATCATTGTAGAGCTAAAGTGTTCTACTTTAATTATATTTAAAGAGGGTTCAATTTTGTTCTAGGTAGATTAGGTTTCTGCAGCTTGGAAAATGATTCAGTAAAAACATACCAATCCATTCCCTACCCCTTTCCACCAAAGTAAGAGGTACCAATATCCATTTGTCACCTTCCAAGTCAAGAAAATTTGCCAATTTAACCATGCACAATCATTCATTACACTACAAAATTCTATATTTAAATCTTTCTTTCAACTTAACCACACTATTACTTCTTATCATCTTCCTTGAACAACCAAACCCCATTTAGGTCATTATCCAAACTTCCAACTCCAAGAAAAATATTTCAAAATACCAAACAATAATTATAACACAACAATATTAACATTTAACCTTCAATGAATAATTTTTGAAAGGAAATTATAATAACTTACCGTTATAATTCGAAAATACGTAATTCTTTTTCCGGTTAGATACGCTCCCCTCGGTGCCACGAACAATAATACGAGATCGGATTGAAATTGATAGAATTTTTGGAAGAAGCACTACAAGAAAACTGTCATTTAGCGACGGATTTTAGCGACGGACACAATTCCGTCGCTAATAGCGACGGATTAGCGAGGGAACAGTGAGGGATAAAAAATAAAAAAAATAAAGCTGAAAACGACAACCTCACCGACGGATTTAACGACAGACAATATTCCCTCACTATTTCGTCGTAAAAGTGGCGCCAAAAAATTACGCCTCTTTTTGCCGACGGTTTACCGACGGATTAACGAGGGATTGCCATTTTTTATGACGGATGTATTTCGTCGCTATAGAATTAAAAAAATAAAAAAAATATTTTATTTTCATTTAGCAACGGATTAACGACGGAATTTTGAAAATAATATAACGATGAATAACTTCCGTCGCTATATAAAGTAAAAAAAAATAATATTATTTCTTATTCATTACCGACAGATTAGCGAGGGAATAACGAGGGATTGGAAATTTTTTTTACCGACGGATGCATTTCGTCGCTATATAATTAAAAAAATAAAGAAATATTTTTTCAATTTCATTTAGCGACGGAATAACGACGGATTACCGACATATATATTTTTTTTTAATATATACAGTTTAATGCATGTTTATTAATACATAATTGTTAAGTTTACCTCAAATGTAAATGAAGTAAGGCCAAATATGATAAAATTATAAAAAATATATATTTTTAAATAAAAATTCTTAACTTTTTTTTTTTTAAAAAATCACTACTAACTAAAATCTCAAATATATTACTAAGCCATAAAAAAATTTAAAAAATAAAAAAATTTAAAAAAATATATGCTATTGTCCTACCCTCTTTTTTTCTTTTATATACATATTTTTTTTAAAATTAAATCTTAACTTTTTTTTATGTAACATTTAAAAAAAAGAATCACTACTAAACATTTTAAAAAATCACTACTTAACAACTTCTCAAGTGAATTTTTTTAAAGAAATCAAAAAAAAAGTATATGCTATTGTCCGTTATTCTCTTTTTTATTTTATAAACTTTCGTTTGAGAAAAAATGAAACATAAATTTTTTATTATTTTAATTGAAATTATATATTTTTAAAATAAATATATATCTTTCAAAGAGTGAATATCAAATATTAATTTTATAAAGTATAAAATTAAAGGATTTTACATGTTCGTCCCTCGATTTCTTATTATACTTTCATTTGTTTATTTTTTTTTTCTAACTTTTTATATAACTTTTTGAAAAAAAACTTCAATACTAAAAATGTTCAAAATATTTATTTATATTCATAAAAAATAAAAAAACTATACATTTATAAATAAAAATTAAAGAATTTTACTCGTCCCTGATTTCTTTATTATACATTAATTTATTTATTTTACCCATATTAACCCTATATACTATACCCTATACTCTATAACCCTATATACCATACCCTATTACCCTATGCCCTCTACCCATATGCCCCTATACTCTATGCCCTATACCCTCTATACTCCTATACCTATATTATACTATACCCTATACCCTATGCCCATACCCTATACTCTATACCCTATGCGCCCATACCCTATACCCTATATACTATACCCGTAGCATCCCCCAAAACAATGTGTGTGCCTCTGATATGTTTGATATGATTACTGATTAGTGCATACTCATATATCACCAAGATGCATCTTCTTTCAGCTTCATCCTATAAGACTCCAAGGTTAAGCATGCTTGACCTGGGAAATTCCCGATGGGTAAACACCCACCGGGAAGCTTTACATCAGACATGAAGATGAGCCAAGACAACACGTCGAAAAGATCTTGTGGTGGTTCAAGTGGGGCTAGTACGCATCAAATATCTCGATAGCAAGTTCCGAGTGTGCTCCTGCTCGGGCAATATTTACAAATGGAAATCAGATCGTAGCCGGGATCCTACTTGGAAGTGTGGAAGACAAAGTGCCGTGCGGAACAAAGTATGTCACACCGCGAAATGAGCTCATTAGTCACTGGAACTCGAATCAGACGAGCCTCTCTGATCCACACCGCCTCAGGGTTTCGATGCCAAAGTAGGCCTCCCGCCTGCCGGGACGGCGAAGGGATCCTAAGTGGGGAGAGATTGTAGCATCCCCAAAAATGTAAAAGTGTGCCTCGGATATGTTTGATATGATTTGATTAGTGCTACTCATATAATACCAGACATGCATCTTCTTTTTCGGGAAGCTCATCCTATAAGAACTCCAAGGTTAAGCGTGGCTTCGACCCTCGGGGAAATTCTCGGGATGGGTGACCCACTATCGGGAAGTTTCTCGCTGAGGCATGTAAGTGAGCGACAAACACGTGTCAGTGAAAAGAGCTATCAGGTACCAGGGCCAAGACGTCAAATCGATAACTGACAATGATCACTCGACCTGTGTCTTCTGGCTCGGGCGTTACAATGTCTCTCCTATATGTATACCCTACTACCCACTGTACTCTATCCACCCTCTATAAGCTATACCCTATACCCAAAACTATACCCTATATCCTTCTCTGTCTTACCTTATACCCTATATCATATACCAGTATACCCTATGCCTCTATACTCTTATACTCTATACCAGTATACCTCTATACCCTTATATACTATACCCTATACCCTACATACTACACCCTAACCTACCATATCCGGCAAGTATACCCTACTACCCCCTATCTATCCTACTACGCCTTCTGCTACTCTACTACTCTATACCACATATACCCTACTACCCCTATCATCCATACCCTATATTTCCTATATACTATACCCCTATACCCTATACCTTCTATGAGGGTATATCAGTTTAGTGGTTTATGGTATGTATGAGGTTTAGGGTATGAGGGTGTATTAATAAGTATTATTAATATTTTAAAAATATAATTATTTTTTTTAAATTTATTTTTGAACTGAGATAAATATTTTAGACTTTTTTTGGTAAGGAAGTTTTTTTAAAAAAATTATATAAATAAGTTAGAAATTAACTAAATAAAATGAGGGACAGTAAAATATCCCTTCAGCTATGTAGTATTTTTTTTTTAATTTTTTGTGAATAGAGATAAATGTTTTAGACTTTTTTTTAGTAAGAAAGCTTTTTTCAAAAAAATTATTTAAAAAATTGATATTAGACATACTACTTTAACTAAAATTTTTGGGTAAATCAAATAAAAGCATGTAAATATTTTAGATAACTTTTTGTAAATTTCAGTAATAAAAAAAATCTAAAATATTTTTTCCTAGTCAATAAAAAATAATAAAAATTACTAATTATTATTAGTACTATTATTAATATTATTACTGTTTATATAATTAATATTAGGGATTTTTACCAATAAGCCCCAATTAGTAGGTGAAATTTATAAAAAAAACACCACATTTCATATTTTACCTTAGGATCCATAACTTGAAATTCTAGTTTTACCAATAAACCCCTTTGTAGCTCCTTCTTTTCCCTTTTAAAAATATTTCATAACTTAAATACTTAGAATGGCGAAACCCGCCTCTCTTTCTCTTTCTTCTCTCTACTGCGCAGATTGCAATATATGTTTCTCTGTCTCTCTCCGCATATCAAGGCGTTTCTTTCCTCCTCGTCTCCGCAATTGACGATCCTCTCTCTCTCTCTCGCAATTGACGAGCTCCTGGCGGTGTACCTCCATGTTCTGATCGAAACTGGACGGACAAATCACGAAGAAGGAGCCTCAAATACTCGTTTCCATCCTTTACTCGTCGAATTCTAGGGTGTGGATTTCGAATACGTATACATGTATATTCTTGTTGAATGTGTTGAATTTATTTCTATTTTTGTGATTTGGGGAGGTTTCAAAACCTAATTTGAATTTGGTGATGTTGATGATTTCTGTTTTTAATTTAGTATTGTTGTAGTATGTATCGTACTAATTTTATGGCAATCTTTGAGCTATGGTTTTCGAGAGTTTTGGAATTGATTGGTCCATTTCTCTGCTTTTAGCATTGGCTAGTTAACTCTTCGGTTACGTGCTTGAGAATGTTCTTTTTCAGTTAATTACTCATGCGGTAGACAATTACTACTTCAGCCATGTTGCCTAATATTCTTTCTTTAATCCTTCATTTGTTTATGAACTGCATTCGCAATAATCTAGCAACATGATGATTTACTCGGATTCCCCTTCAAGACATTAAGGAGCGATGCAAAACCGAAGCTTCCGATGCACATATTCTAAGTTGTTTTTCTCATTTCAATAGCAATTCATTTAATTATAGAGCTTGTATCTATCTAATATAAAAACAAGAGTTCTCAGACAACTTTTTAAGCTCGGATAGATGAATTTCTGGATTCCCTCTTCAAGACTTCTTGGTACTCATACCGCTTGAAAGTGAACTCCATAGTACGGCCTCAAACTCAAACTTTGCATTTGTCCCGAACATATTCGTTGTTTGCTCATTCAACGGTTCATCTTTCTTGGTCTTTAGAAAGGCCTTACATGTAGAATGAGGTGATTAAATCTTGTGAAATATGCGGATGAGATCTTAAAGTAATTTGAGTTTAAATTCTCATCATGCCTGGATAACTACCATAATATGTCTTGTGTAACCTCTCGGTAGCAACAATTTTATCTCACTTGCAGTACGTCAGCGAGGATAACTTTCAAAGTATATATAGCAGCGAAGGCCAAAAATGTTTTTTGGATTTCATTGAGGTGGATGACACAGATGAAATTTTCATGACCGCAGTCAAGACGTTGCTTGTTCCAAGTTTGCTTTTCACGTCTGGGCTTAGCCAACTCTAAATTTCCAGCTTCATCTAACGGGTCATCTTTACTGTTTATTTAACAGATGTTTGTTCGAAATCATGAATGAATACTTTCGTATGATAAGTATGTTGATGAGCATGGTTTTGTGGATTTTGGTCGAAGTGGGGGAATGAGTCAACAGAAAGAAGCTAAGCGATTCTTAGGATTCTTAGTATGTTTGGTTTTATGTCATTCTTTATAGAACAACGGTGAGGGTCTATTTCACGGCTGTTCGTCATATAATGCCGAATAAATCGTGAAATGTTTTTCACACTTCTAAAAGCTGTGAGGTCACTGGTTTCAGCAGCTTATTTATGAATGTGAAATGGTTTGGTTTTGTGTGTCAGTTTTCCTTTAGGACAACAGTAGAACAAGTTTCACTGGTTGTTAGGTTTGATGTAAATAATTCTGTAATGATTTTCACAAGTTATTGTAGTAATCTTGTGAATTCCATTTCAGCTTATTTTTATGTCATTCCTTTAGGACAAGGCGGTAACAAGTTTCTACGGTTGTTGATTTGATGTAAATAACCTGTGTAATGATTTTCACAAGGTTATTGTGCATAACTGTGAATTCCATGACTTCACAGTTATTTTTATGTCATTCCTTTAGGAAACTCGTAGTAACAAGTTTCACGGTTATTGGGTTTGATGTAAAATTAAATGTGTAATGATTTTCATTAGTTATTGTAGCATAAGTTTGTAATGATTTGCACATTTTCAAGCCGAGAATTATGTTTGTGCACAACCGTGAGGTCAATTTCTAGCTATAGTTAATGAGTGTTGAGGAGTCACTTCTCGCTTATTATGCGATAAGCTCTGTGATTGATTTCAGCTATTTTATGTCATTCTTTTTTAGAACAACGTTGAGGTCTATTTTGACACAGCAGTTGTTGGTTGTGATGTGAATAGTCTCAGAAATGTTTTTCACAACTTCTAAAGAGCTCGTGAGGTTAGCTCACGATTATTTAGCTTTGAATGTGAAATAGTTTGGTTTTTGACCTCTCTAAACTCAGAACTGTAAGATCAATTTCACAGCTTATTTTGCTACTTAGTATGTGTGGGTTTACCCGTTATTTACCGCCTGGTTATGACCGGCTTGTGCACAACCGTTGAGGTCAATTTCTCAGTTGTGATTGTTGAGGCTGGTTTCTCAGTTAGTGTGCATAATGTCTTTGATGAGTTTCATTGTTTTTATGTCATTCTTTTATAGAACAACGGTGAGATCTATTTTATGTAATTGAAAAATAATTTTATTTTATTTATAAAATTTGAAATATAATATGATGAATACCATTGATCACACCCAAATTCATTCAAAAAACAAACAAACACACTTTCTTTTGATTGACTCTTAATATTCATAATGGATTATTGATAAATACCATTGATCACAGCTCAAATCCAATGAGTCCACAATTAGCCCACTTTAAAACCCTACCACTAACTTTCTTCTTATTTCTCTCTCTCTCTAGTTAACACACCGCCTCTCCCTCATCATCCCTCTCTTATTCCTTCAACATCACCGGCGATTATTCTTCAACATCACCACGATTACTCCCCGAACCCGCCACTTTCTACATCACCCGCGATTACATCCTCTCTCTTATTCTTCCAACATCACTCACGATTATCCCTACAGCACATCCCTCTCGATGTCAAGGTGAAAGGCGCCATTCATAAGGGTATGCCTCACAAGTTCTATCACTTTCACCCCATCATTCCTCCCCGAACCCGCCACTTGCGAACCCCTATACGTCTCCCGACCACCATTCCAGCTCCCAGCACCCGTTTTCCTGACTTCCACTTCACCGTCTCCATGCAAAAACAAAGCCATAGAAAGATACATGTGAAGAAGCAGATAAGTGCAACGGTGGCTCCGACGACCCGAGACTTGAATTGAGTTGCAAAATCACTCAATTAGGTAGGGGTAATAATGTTGGTTGATTTGATTAATTTGATTCTCGCTCAAGAAGTCATCAAGCCGATGCCGGTGTTGGCTCGAGAGCCTGGAATCAAGATGGTTTTAGTCCCTTGCATTAATGCAAACACCGTAGGCAGAAAGGGTATGTGGAGATTGCTAAGAAGATGCCGCCTTCATATTGACGAGGAATCTTTGCTTGATTGAGGGAATGGATAACATAAAATACCCCTTCATTGTTGTCAGATCAAAGGACGAAGTCGAGGTTGTCAAGGAATTGATTGCGGTTATCAAATTGGATTTGTATTTTTTAATTTGATTTGTATTTTATTTTGGTGGATCA